>BJBW01000310.1:38194-223194 GCA_004320125.1 Scolopax mira | reverse complement strand
TTTGGCTGGTTAAAATGACATTAACCTTGAGTTCAGTCCTAAATATTTTATATCAGGCATTTACAAAGACAACAAAATACTGACCAAAGCCTGAATCAGAAATAAACTAGCAAACAACAATTTCAAAGCCATATGCAGCACAGGGAAAAAAAAAAAAAAAATCACAGAAGTGTATTAATGGGAGGACATGCTTCTCTATGGCTATGATACCACTGCATCTGTCAAAAACCTTTGAATCTCATCATCATCATCAAACACACTCCACACTCTTAAATAAAAGAGTCAACACACCTACTCTATCATGCAGATTAGAATTAATTCTAAGGCATAAATTTTCCATAGATGTCACAACACCAGGTGCTATTCTGTAATTTAAAAAATAACATATTTTCAAGTATCAGGGTATTTTGTAATTTCTCTCTCTCTTTCACTTCCCATCTTCTCACCAGAAACTAAGTTTCCAATTCCAAACTTCTACTCATCACCACCAGCTTTTGGCCCATCTCCCCACTAACAACCTAGAGGTGCACTTGGCATCTTTTACATTTACCATTCTCCCTTCTGCACCAAATCTTTTTTGGCCCAACAGCAAAATCAGAAGACATTTCATGATCTCCTCTCCCAAGATCAAGGCTGTCATTAAATTTTTCTTTTTCTTTTTTTTTTTTTTTCTTTTTTTAATCTCCCTACATCACCTTCCCTCCTTAATTGGGGCAAGTGGGCCCCTGTATGCAAATACAGACGGCTAGAACAACCAGGTCCTGCCCAGTCACACAGGTAGCCTAGACCTCAGGCTGCTACTGCATGGGATTTTTCACTCCAGGGTGCAGAGAAAAACCCGCTGGCAGTGACAGGTATTATGTCACAGCCTGTTTTCTACCAAACAAAAGATGACAGGCAATGCAAACTGTTTTTCAGATGACAAGTTCCCGTCAAATGCGTTGCTCTAATTCTGCACCCTTCCTGCCCTTTTGCCTCCAGAAACAATTATGCAAAAGAACATATAACAGGTCAGGATCCCCCCAAACTCAATATGATCACAGTTGTAATCCTCTGGACAACTGTCAGCTCTTGCAACAGTTGGATGCTATCTCTAGTACCGCACAATCTATAAGCAAGCCTCGCACTGATAAGCCAAAGAACTGATTTAATAACAGTCCTGAGCACTAGAAGGAACTAAGAGGAAGAAATGTGCACAGGACATATCAGCATTAAGGAATACAAATTCTAAGATGCATGGACGATATTTAGGGAATCCCCCTGTATTGATTTAAATACCAGTAACTAGAAATCATCGGCTTAACCCTGCAAAACCCTTACACGTGTGAGAGGACAGAGAGACTACTTGAATAAGCAAGAATCAGAAGGAGACACAATCATGGATTTACACAATAATTACCAGGTTTAAATTGTATGTATTTGTATTATATAGTATATGATGTGATCACAGAACATATACTACCATATGTAATCCTAAAAAAAAAAAAACAAACCCAAGTTAAAAAAACCCACTTATTTTCTGGTATACTAATGCTACTCCCTACATTTACAATATTAGGGTTATATAGTTAGATACCAGAAAGCGTATTTTAATAATGAGAACATAACAAGGGTAATAAAATTAAAGAAGATGTAATGAACAACTTTAAAGCAGGCCCTTCAAATTGCTAGTCTTTAAAGTTAAGCTTGCTTAGCAAGCTTTTTCCCCCCAACTTACTCAATTAACAGCAATTAATATCAGTAGCAATTATACACATGCACAGGGAAGGGGAAGGATTGATTGTTGGGCCTTTGTAAGCAGTACTCCAGTCTCGCAGCTTTCCAACAGCAACGTCTATCATTTGCTACCTGCAGACATCAAGTGAGTAACACACAAACCCTTGGATGTTTGTTGTAGGTGGGTTTTCACTCTCCAAAGGTTTATTAGCACCTGGCAGTGAAAAACCACCGAGGAAACCTAAGCTTACTCTGTACGGCAGGTGGTTTCACCGCTGCTGCCGTCCAACCAGGGCGGTCTGGAAACCAGGAAGAAGCACACCCTAACCAGCAACACTGGGGAGGATGGACACACGTATGCACTGCCCAGGGCTGGGACCCTCCCAACGGGTCAGCTGCCACCTTCACAATTTATACAACTCAGCCTGCAGCTTCTGTGCACCCTACGCGACCACAAGATACAAAATAAAATCATTATTTTTCATTCATTCTCCAGTTCAAAAGTGTCCTAAATATTGAGAGGATTGGGCCACAGGTCAGCAGTGTGGGGTCTTATGGCATGATGACAATGGTGTGAGTTGTGTGTCCCTCTCCATGGCACAGGGACACGTGAGGGCAAGCAAGGGCACAAGACTTCTCTTGAAGGATTGTCCTGGGTAAAGGGAGTCAGTCTGGCTGGAGGGGATCCAAGGGTGAACAAGCCTGTCTGCTGTCGGGCTCTGCTTCCTGGGGGGGAAAGGCTTCAGGAGAAAGCCTGGGTGGGAACTGCACAAACACAGTGAGGGTGATCGGGGGCCCCAGCTGGGAACAGAGAATAAGCCAGGCAGCCAGTGTGCATCACACGTGAAGTTCACGCACTCAGGTTTTACTCAAAACACCTTTCACTTCATGAATGACTCAAAAAAGGTCTGTGGTTTCCAGTGATGATTATGATTGGTTCCACTCAAAATTCAGAGTCTTTAATTGCTAGCACTATGTCAACACATATCTCTTTTTCTCCCTCAGAGGGTTAACAAACTATGTTACAAACATCTTTGAGGAAAAATTTAACGACTTACCAGAGTTTAACATTTACTCTACAGCGATTTATTATTATTTTAAAAATAACTGGGCCAGTAAGAATAGTTAATTAATTCTGCAATTAACTGTTGTGGATACAAACCTCTCTACCCATGTGGATCCAAAATAGATCATGTTTTGTTGCAAATAGTAAGGTGCCATCACAGTGCAACAAACAGATAGTTGGGAATCAACTGGTTAATAACAGTTTTTACTTACAGCATGTGACCAAGGATACTAGATTAAAAACAGCAAAGTGGGCAAATATGTTCCTTAAAGCCTCTGTTTGCAATAAACTCCAAATATGTTCTCTATCCACAGTGTTCATGAAACTCTGAGAGGTTTTGGCAATAAAACAAACTAGAACAGGTTGGAGAGAGGGAGGTGTCTACATCTCTGCTTTAGATTCCACCACCCCCCGCCTTCCAATACTAGAGATCAGTGTGTGTTTACCAGGATGAAGCTATGACAACTGTAGATTTAGAGATAAAACAAAGCAGAAAAGAGAGTTTCAGTTCACTATTTACAACCCACTGACTAGTTGAGTGGTTGTTATTGTTCGTAACCATTTATCACCAATATTTAATTCACAAAAAAACCTGTTAGTATAACGACACCTTTTTTCCAAGTAGGAAACTTAAAATAAGCACTTGATATTCTCAACATTTATTCCAGCAAATTAAAGAAGACATGAATAGTACTTGAAAAAAAAAGCCATATTGAAAGATACCATTAACATTTTAGTGAACGGCAGCCAGATTTTGTTCCAATGGGCACAAAACCCAATGACAGGGAAAACCTGTTTTCACCAAAGAAACAACCCCAATGGTACCACTAAAGCCATTCCTCTATCCTTAATTATTAAAGAACTCTCAAAACAGAACAAACTCACAGGTATTTCTTGCCTTTACAGCAGCCAAGTTTGGCAGGTTTCCAGACTCTGTCTACATACACGTTCCTGTCTCTTGCAAAGCCAAAATGTCTGATGGGATAGAAAACAACGTAGTTCTTTCTCATTTTTGGCTGCAAGGGAAAGGATCAGAAGTTCATTGTTTCACAACTATGAGGAAGGGGCCTTCTGCAGCTGGAGAGCCCCCAGGACAGCACAGGGACATAGTTTTTGTAAATCCCAGCCCTTGCTTGCACCTGCTGAGGGGAAGGTTAAGGGGTGCAGTGCTGTCCTTCTCACCATCATTGCCACTTTAATTTATCTCTGTTTGCTATATTTGCAATATTTTTTTTTTTTTTTATTTCAAACAGCCTATTGCAATGCTACTGGTTCCTTTCAATACGTACCTCCCTCTTCTTATGACATTCCTGATGAAATGTATCACAGGAAGCAAAGTATGTTTTTTGAAGATCTCATTCAACCAGAAGTTTTGTCCCCTGCTCCCACCCAATATAAAGCGCTCTCTGACCTTCCTTGATGAAGGTCTGCATCAGCCTCCTCAGATTATCTATTCCTGGCCTCCTTTATTCCAGCTCCACATTCCTGGTCTGAGCTCCAACTCATACAGTTCGATTTGGTCTTTCCATACTATGTTGTCTCTGACCTGACAGAGCTGTGACCTACTGAAGCTATTTTCCATCCAGAATGAGAACTGAAAATGAAGGCTTGGAGGTCTGGATGGTACAGCTCTGGAGATTTCAAACAGTGCCACCTACCAACCCTCAGAAATCCTCACTCTTCCCAGTCACTTTGCCAAGTCTTTTACTCTCACATTTATCTTCAAAATAGCTAGGTTCCACAGACAAAAACCTTATACACTGAAGAACAAATGTCTGATGTATTTAAATAACAAGTTACTCCACTGTCTGTACAAAAAAAATGCTATTTTAGTGAGGCCCACATAAACAAGGGTTTGAGCTCCCTCTGCAGGCTCGATGTCTGTAATTAACTAAGAAATACTTTTCCCAGGGCCACGCAGTCATAAACGAATAATGATGATGTGCAGAAACAAAAATGTTTTGACAGGATTTGGCATGAGAGTAGTTGAAATTATCATTGATGTTATTCTTTAAATGAGACGTTTGGGGTAAATTCTGGCCTAGTATAAACAGGTGCACTCCACCGCAGCAAAAGGAGTGCCAGACACTGCTTCAAAATGGGTTTAGCTAATTTTGTCTTAGTTGGATGGCAACTTAAATAAGCAATGATAACTAACTACACAAGCTAGTACCTGGGGAAAGCATTAGGATAAAAGAGTGCATCCAAGACAGAATAGCAGGGAGATATATTTAAAAGATTAACTTTCAACTTTAACTGGTAAAGCAGATTATGCTACTGCACCAGGCTTACGCTGATTTAGTGGTATGGAGTATCCGGAGTGTACTAAGTATTAAACTCACAAACAGAGACTTCTATCCCACGTATCACCAGATCTGCACACTCAGGATCTAAATCAGCTCTAAGTTTTACTGGAGCCATTATCTAATGGGATTTCATAGAGGATTAGGCCAGAAATGTGGATTTCTTTGACATTTTGAGTCCAGTAATTGAAAAGATTCCTCCTTTCTCAAGCTAATATCTCCCACACACACCTTTCACATTTAGGGGAAAAAGGGAAAAAAACCCAGGATTTACAGGCCACATACAATCTTTGAAAATCTATTCAGATTACACAGTGATAAAAATATAAAAGGGAGAAAATGCATTACATAAACACAGCTACAAGATAAAGTTAAATTGAAATATATGTATGTGTTTAGTAGTTATCCTCCAACCCAACCTTTCACTGTATTTCAGCCCCAGTCTATTCTTGCTGGGAGTTCAGGTGTGAAGGCTACAAGAACAGAATGGAACAGTGCAGCAAAGAGCTATCAGAATCCAGATATCAGCACAGATAATCAGAAACACCAAACATACAAAAATATCAGAAAACAAAGTTATAACTAAAGTTAGATTCCGCTCATATCATTCTCAGCAAACAAGAGAAAAAGATTTTGACTAGATAAAACTCTGCTATTGTAGAAGACACTGATATAGTAATGTGTTTCTCATTAATCATTTCTAACTGACATTCAGCCAAAATTTAACCTTGATTTCAGCTGTTTACATGTCACATTATACTCTTTTTCTATTCTTATATCTTAGAGGTCTATGCATGCTAACATTTTTAGATAATTGCCCTATTTTTGTACTGCAGCCTCTTAGAGGTAAGACTGTATCACACTGTAGAAAGATCTACCATCTCTGTTATGCAGAAGAGCTCTCTTACTTTAGGACCATAAACAGTATCGTGGATTTACTATGGTAGCTCTGCTCTGCTCATCAGCCCATGTGCACCTGGGACCCTCTTTCTCCAACATGTCTTTTTTCAATTTGTTTAGATAAGCTGTATGAAAACCAACCAGCAGACAGAAACTGGTAATGCTTCCCAGGGATCAGTACTGGGACCAATACTGTTCAAAACCTTTGTCAATGGCCTGCACCCTCAGCCCATCCATGGATGGTCCCAAACTGGGGGGTGTGGAGGGGATGTGGAAGTACTAATGGGCTGCTATTCAGAAGTAGCTTAGTAGGCCAGAGCAGTGAGCCCTTGAAGAACGTCATGCAGAACCTCATCAAAAGCAACTGCAAAGTATTGCAACTGGGCGTAAGAACCCTATACTAGTGGCAAGGACTTGACAAGATACAAAGGAGCTTTTCAGAATAAGGTCTGAGGAATCCCGACAACAAGTTGACCATGAGTCTGCATGTACCTTTGTAGATAAGAAGGCCAGTTGTATTCTCTATTAGCAAAAGTGTAGGTGCCGGGTCAAAGGAAATCTTTTTATTCTCTGCTTGGTTCTGGTGGTACTACATCTGGAGTATAGGGCTATTGGCTTCTGTACAAGACACCAACATACTATGGAGAGTCCAGCAGAAAGTGCTAAGGGAGCCAGGACATGATGTAGCGAGGAAGTTTGAGAGTACTGGGTTTGTTCAGCCTTCAGAAGAGAAGGCTATATCAGGATCCCTTTACTGTCTTCAAGGACCCTCAATGGTAAGGCGTGGAAAGGTGATTGGAAAAACGCATTCACAGTGAAGTTGTCTAACATTGCAAAAGGTCTCCCTCCGCTCTCAGAGAGATTCATAATCCACTAGGACAGCTCCGGACCAGCCTGATCAAAGTCAACTGTGCTTTGAGTGGATGGAGCCCCATCACCTCCACCTCCTTTCTACTTAAATTCCACCAGAACTCCATGATTTTATCCCTCAGCAATCCTGGCTAATGGATATCCTTGAGTACTGTAGATATTATCATCTCTGGCTGTCACATGCAATGGCCAGAGGATGTATAGGAGTGTCTACAGAAGTTCCCTATGCATGCACAGACCAGCTCTCACACTCACTCAGCGAGAGCAGCAACAGCCAAACTAGAGACACACCAGGTTTCATGCATCTGCTCAGATCACTGCTCCAGTGCCCACATAGGGTGCTGTGTCCCGTGTATTAGCCAAGACCAACTCTGTGCAGTACTGTTATGCTAAAACTGCATTGGCTGGTTGTGTGCCTGCATGGGACTACAATGGGACATGCAGATCAAATCATACACAGATTTTTACATAATCATGCACAGTTTTGCATCAACTTAAAAAACATTGTTCTGGTAACTCCTTCTCATTCTTGTGCTACTTCTGTTACAACACATTGAAGAATCTACTCCAAATGGCTTTAGACATGGTTTAAAAAAAATCTACTTCATCTAAAAATCTAATAGTCAAACCATACATATAATACAGAATCATAGAATGGTTCAGGTTGTAAGGGACCTTGAAGATCATCTAGTTCCACTCCCCCTGCCATGGGCAGGGACAACTCACACTAGACTAGATTGCTCAAAGCCCCATCCAACCTGGCCTTGAACTTTCAGGGATGAGGCATCCACAGTGTACACTTCTCTGTGTAACCTCTGCAAATGCCTCACGCTCCCACAGTAAAGAATTTCTTCCTGGTATCTAATCTAAATCTACCCTCTTTTAGTTTAAAACCATTACCCCTCATCATTACGTGCCCTCGTAAAAAGGTCCTCACCAGCTTTCTTGCAGGCTCCCCTAAGGTACTGGAAGGCTGCTATAAGGTCTACCCGGAGCCTTCTCTTCTCTAGGCTGAATAAACCCAACTCTCTCAGCCTGTCTTCTTAGGAGAGATGTTTGACCCCTCTCATCATATTTGTGGCCGTCCTCTGTATTCGTTCCAACACATCCATGTCTTTCTTATGTTGGGGACCCCAAAGCTGGACACAGTACTCCAGGTGGGGGTCTCACGACAGCAGAGTAAAGGGGTAGATTCACCTCCCTTGACTGGGAGGTGACTGCTGGCCATGCTTCTTTTGATGCAGTCCAGGATACAGTTGGCTTTTTGGGCTGCAAGCACACGTTGCCAGGTAATGTTGAGTTCCTCATCATTCAGCACCCCTGAGTCCTTCTCCTCAGGGCTGCTCTCAGTCTGTTCTCTGCCCAGCCTGTATTTGTGCTTGGGATTGCTCCAATTTATGTGCAGAACCTTGCATGTGGCCTGGTTGAACTTCATGAGGTTTGCACAGGCCCACCTCTCAAGCCCGCCCAGGTCCCTCTGGATGACTTCCCTTCCCTCCAGCATGTTTATCACACCACACAGGTTAGTGCGGTTGACAAACTTGCTGAGGTTGCTCTCAGTCCCAATAAAGATGTTAAACAGCACCAGAGTCCCGATACCAGTCCCAGAGCAACACCACTAATCACTGGCCTCCACTTGGACACTGAGCCATTGACTGCAACTCTTTGAATGTGGCCAACCAGCCAATTCCTTATCCACCAAGTGGTCTATACATCAAATCCATGTCTCTCCAATTTAGAGACAAGGACATTGTGCAGGACAGTGTCAAGTGCTTTGCACAAGTCCCAGGAGGTGACATCAGTTGTTCTTCCCTTATCCACCAACACTGTAACCCCATATAATATAGCACATAAATGTATGTTACATTCTTGAAACATCACCAAAAAAAAAATAAAAAAATCTCTTATTCTTACTGAAATCCTTCATGTTTGTTTTGGTTAACCAAGACTCAGACTTAAATGGAATATTTTACCTGTAGTAAATCATAGTTAAAAATTACATAGTTTTACATTATAGTTACAAATTCATGAACCATTAGCTACCAACCTGGTGATCTGATACTCTGTATATAATAGCACCCATATTTTGTAAAGCATTTTTCATCAGCAAGTCAGTATCATTATCCCCATTTTTTAACAGATGAAAAAACTGAGGCATAAAATAAGGAACTGATTGGATCAAGGTCATGTAGCAAGCCAGCACTAGAGACAGGAATAAAAACAAGGTGGCCTAAGACCTACTGCAATGTGCCTCACTGTCATTTCCCCACCCCAACGCCTCTTTTGTCTGGGTTCCTGCATTTCAATTTACCCTCTCTTGAGTGTATTAACTTACTTTGAGGCAAAAATATTCTAATTTTCTGGTTGTATGACCGCTCCCTCTATTGTGGTCTCTATGGGTACACTCAGATACATTTCTACATGGTTAAAATATAAAATAAAAGATATGGCAAATGAGATTATATATACACTTTCTAAGATTAATTTAATGGTGACAGAATCTTGATTTCCTCATCCCTGTACAGATAGTTATTGTGTGCTGAAAGCTTTTCTTAATCTTTTAGTGCTGTTAGTGTTGACAACTCTAACCATTTAGTATCTTTTTTGGACTTTACTAAAATGCTTTTTAGTAGTACCCTGGATAATTAATTAAATATAAACAGAGATGCCAGTAGGATCTGTGATTCACCAGTTGGTATCTTACCATATTGTTATTTACAGCCCTTCTAACCAGCTTCAGATTCGAATTTCTTTTGGGGTTAGACTTCATGAAATTCTTTGCCAAAAGTTGTAACAAAATTGCTGTTGTTTTTTGTTGTGTGGTTTGTTTTTTTTTCTCATTTTGCTCACAAGATCTGTAACTCTATCATGAAAATAATTATATTTATTTGACAGAAGAGATGACAAATTTTTCTGAGGAGTGAAGCTGCTCAGGATCCAGAGTGTCTCACTTGGAAGTCTAAAGGCATGACTACACTCTGCAGTTAAATATAACACAAAACACCAGCATTCAAGCTATCTGCAGAATGGAGCTCAGAAGCTCAGCAGGGCTTTTCAGCATTAATCCCAAAATGAGCGTCTCTGCACGGACATACAGCTGTGCTATGTAGAAGTACTTGCGTGGATCAGTACTAGCTCAGGTAGAATGAGTATGTACTACATCATTTTCCATTGTACAACACAAACACATTGAAAGCATCTTTGAAAGACAGTCTCAGTTCCCAGGGACAAGTTGCAAAATAGCAATTAAGTGCAGAAATACCAGGTGGCCTGAAGCCACTGAAGCCTAAGTCTATGAAAGTTATCCAAAGCTTTGCCTCTCTGGATGAAAAGACGTCACTTAAGTGCCAGAAGTTCTGCTGCTGTGTAGGCTGAGAGGCACCACTGTGATAACCTCACACGCTGGAGGCAGTTAGTGATTCACAGATTTGCACACAGGATCCTTCAGAGCTGCAAAGCTCACAGGGATTATGCCTAGCAGCCAAGGAGAAGAACCCATTGAGCATGAAGCACAGCACCACAGGTAGTCTTCTTCAAATGTGTAGCAAGAAGAGGAGTGAAAAGTGGTGAAAAAGCTGCAAGCCCTACAATAAATGCTCTGTGGTCCTGCAAAATGCTGCCTTTGACATGGTAAATAAAAATGTTACTGAGTATCTAAGTAATTACAGTCCCTGGTGGCTCATGTAATATCTCCTCCCCTATTATGATGTGATTCAGCAAGGTATTCCAAGCATGTTCACAAATAAAACTTCCCAGGTATTGCCACCAGATTCACTACAAATAGTCAACCCCCTGAAGTTCCTAATAATGCTGAACTGAGGACATTTGACACACATCCTTACCTGTAACTGACAGATCAAGAACATCTTACTTAGAACTTCACTACATAGGTGTAAACATTGCAGTGATTCTTCCCTTTCTCATTAATCCATAAGGGAAAGATATATTGCAAAATACAGATTGATTGAACAGGTATTCTTTTGCAATTCTTCAAACATTTTGCAATTTGTTACTGCTTTGCACTGGGATGAAACAAAGCCTAATATTTTAAACAAATTTGTTTTTTAAATAGAAAGGAAAGAAATATCCCACTTATCCCACCATAACATTTAGAAATTTTTGTTACAAATATATCCCACTTGTCTTGAAATTCCTGCTCTTAATTACTCATAAAAAATGGAACAACTCCAGGAGAAATGAGGAAAAGATACACTGCATGGTTCTCAACACATCAGCTGCCTCACAAATGGTATATCCACACCAAATCCCTGGCAAGAGGAACACCAAACACAATTTCCAGGGCATTGTTCATGGTTATCTCTTACCAAGTGATAAACAAAATGCCAAATCTGGGCCAAAATAATAAATGGAATATGGAAGATGAGGCACAGGGAGAAAACAGCACAACGTCAAACTTTCTGAGAGGAGAGCCAAAAAGAATATAACCAATTTTTGGTATGTGATGGCAAAAGCTACAACTGAATGTGAAGCAATAAACTGGAGAAAGGCAGAAAAAAGAACAGCCAAAAGGCAATCCTTTTCTTGATAATAACTGCAGTCCCATTCAGTCAAAATATGAATGAATCTAAAAACGAGAAAGTAAAAGGAAAAAACCTAAATTTTAAGGAAGATATCCAAATTTTGTCCTTCAAGATTTAAGGACTACTCTTGTACAAGAGGTAGTGTGTACCTAAACCCTGTTCTTTATGGACAAAACCTTTTCTGACTACTCCAACTCATCAGAGGAACTGGGATGACAAAAAAAATATACATACGGATGTCTATTGTACCTATATATGGCCTCCTTGGAGTAACAAGAGGATACCTGACATATTTTATAAGAAAATGACATTATTTGACAACAGGAATCCTTTCCTTTTGAAGTTTCATTAAGTATAGTAACAGCTGAAAGCCCAGGCTGATGTCCCTCATCTGAATGCTCTACCTAATTTCTCAACTCCTCTGGGGCTAGTAAGGATAATCCCAAAGTCACCATTTGCTGCCACTTCCAGGGATTTGGCAGCTTGATCTATACTAGTAAATCAAAAACTGCCCAGAAACTCTCCTGAGCGCTAGAGTATGATCACCTACATTTTAAATTGTTAAAATTGCTCTGAAATGCTTTTCACTCACGCCAGCTAGCACTCTCCTAGACAATACGCAGGCACAGCTCAGAAGTGAGAACATTTCAGGAACCATTCCAAATAAGCAGGTGGATCTTGCCACAAATTGCTTTGGAAGCTCAGAGAATTTACACTATAGACATCAGCTGTTCTGTGCAGTGGGACTCAGAGAATGGGGATGATCCTAGATACATCTTATTTAACAATCTAGACATAGCCTAAAAATTCAGTTGCAGAGGTACTCCAGTGAAACCAAGGCTCATTCTAGTGATGTTTTTGTTGCTTCATTCAAAAAAACCCAAATCACTAGAAACACATATCTGCCAGCAGAATAAAAAACACTTGCACACATTTCCTTCCTTAATTTTATCCAATATTCCTCTGCAATCCTTGGGTTCTAAATTATCCTGGAGCTCTCCACCTCCACAGAAGAATGGTCTTCTGTGTCTTTCTTTTCTGCAAGTGATTTTCCATTAATCCAAGTCATCTCCTTCTGATAATACAATACAAACCATTCTCACCAAGCCTGATCTAGCTTGGCCATCACAGGATCCTTCCGTGTACCAGCCTGATCAGTTACCTTGCTATGGCCACAGAACTTTACACAATTTGATTACTATGCAGTTGGTAAATCATGGGCTTAACCTTGTACTGGAAGATACAAGAAAGATTCACACCTAAAAACCCCCATCCAATTAAGTATACAACTAGAAGATGTGACCATTTGAGAAAATAGCACTGAGTCGAGGATAAGGATTTAAAAAAGCAGATTTGGATTCTCTATCCTTCTTTTCTGATTTTACACATCTCAGTTTCTTCTATAGGAAGAACTGGTAGAAACTCTTTTTGAACCTCCCTGAACGTAGTATAGCTGAAGGAAAGTTTTAAAGTTTTTTGAGTCAAATTTACTTTCTCTCAATAATCACGATGGAAAACAAATGAGGTTGACAACTTCTTGGACCTTCCACTCTGGGTTTTAAAGCATGAGGGAAGAGAATATCCCTCTGTATGCTAAGCATAAATTGGAGTGGATTTTTCATCTATTTTTAACAGTAATTTATCTAATTTCTCTGCATTATCCTACAGCACATCATGTTAAACTACATTTTTACATGGCTGCATTACAGTTTCAGACATTTTATTACGTAATCTACGATGACATTTTACTTGCTGTATTCATCCTGGAAGAACAATGCAAAAACAGCTACAACAATGCAAATGCAGTTTTCATACCATGCCTGCTTAGGATACGGGGATAATAATGTTTTAGAGTACTTATTAATGCTTTCTCAGTCAATATATTATGATGTACTGAATTCTTTGTGTCATGGGGCTCAATTGCTTAGGATTGGAAGTTAGATGAAATTATAAGAAATAAAAAATAGGCTAATCAAATATAAATATGATCCCAATTGTTTATTGACTGCATATATACAATGTTATCTGTAAGGGCTGGAATCTCACTGAGAGAAGAAAGGTGGAGAAATGACTGAAAAGTGAGGGGAAAAAGACACATTCCTTCCACTCTCAGTGAGAATCAAAAGTTTGGGGAGGGAATGCTTTTCGAACTCCATTTTCTTTGCAAGGGTGACCTAATTTTTAAAAGAACTGTTGCCTCTGAGTGATAACAGATATTTATATGTAAATCTGTATTTGAGATATGATATGGAATTATATAGAATACAGCAGTATCTTTGTTAGTCAGCTATAACATGCGTAAAACATACAAGTGAACCAGCACTGGCGCTATGCACAACATAACCCTATAGCAATCTTTTTCTTTTTTTTTTTTTTAAAATTGCCTTCTAAATGTTACTAATGCTTATCAAGTGTCCCATTGCAAAAATTACACATTTAGATTTCACTGCTTATTAAAAACTTACAGAATACCTGTGTTCTTGCAGCACTCCAAAAGGTTGCACATCACTATCAGCCGTATATATATATATATATCTTTGACTTATACCTTTTAAATAAACTGTCCCATTAACTAGCAACAACCAAACGGTTCTTTTTGAGAGAAGGGGGCAGCTTTCCTGGAACTAGTCTTTTTTTACCTATTGTCTCAACAGATGCCTCAAATAGAAGAGTGGCAGAAGATACCAGAATTAGTTCTTTGTTGTAACATCTCTTCCTTTTTCCTGAAGATAATCAAGGACAAGGTGGCATGAGATAATTAGCTACAAGTATCATTAGTTCCCTGAATCATCTCCATGACTGATACTGAGCTCCTGCAGGCAGCCCTGGCTTATGGTCTGTGACTCCCAGGGAAGATATTTCACCACAAGAAAGAGGCCCTACATGGAGGGAAGAAAGAGCTATGCATATGAATGACTACATCTTGCCTTGCCTGGCTGATAGGAGAACTCCTCAGGATTTCCATCTCCTGACCGCTGGGCTAAAGCAGTTTACCATGGGGATACCAGACCTCCGGCTTTTGCTTTCTGCAGTGTCTCCAAATAGGAACACTGTCTCAAAAAGCTTCCGTTTATTAACTCTAGAATAATTGTGTAATTTTTTTTAATAAATAGGTAGGGAGCTCCTTACATCAATGTAAGCAAATACTTTACCTGCATTTGTATTATCTCCAGACAAAGTGCTGTATTGGAGATGGAAGATGGGAGTTTTGCCCATATGAGAAACTGGACATGAGAAATCAGACCAGGACCTAACATCCCACCAGGCTTATGCACCAATTTTGCTACGCTGTTGATGTCAGTCCCTTCATACATAGAGGCAAACTCATAACTCTTTTAGATCTCTCAACACAAGTTCATAATTCCCAAAGGGGTGAAATAGCTTCTTACTCTTGAAAATAACATATAAATCTGAATTTAAGAGCATAACTTTAGACAATGAAGTTTAAAAATTTAATCCACTGTCTCAGTTTCTCCGTCTTTACAAGTAAACCAAGTTTTTTATAAAGTGATTTTATTTTCTTGGATGAGAAACTCTGCATCTACTATGTATTCTTATTTAGTACTAATTGCCATTTTTACTTTCCACAAGTCTTCAGGAATAGCATGAAAAACGACCATTTTTCATGTGCTATCTTATTTCTGAGCAGGGCAACATTGTTAATAAAAACAATTGTATACCTAATATAGACAATTTCACTACAAAAATTTCATAATGCATACAATTATGTTAGAACAGAATGTTACAAGTATCCATGAAATATAATTATATCTTTTGTTTTGCACATCCAGTCTCCATGCAAATGACACATGTAAGAATGTCTTAATCCTGAAGGAAACCCATGAATCCTGTCAATACCTACCAGGGCGTAAAAAACTCATGAACACTGTTGTTACAATGAAGCTTATAGGACACACACACAATTTCACTACACTGGCTTCAATGCTTTAATACTACTACGTCTTACCAGTAGGCAGCACTGTTACATCTTTTTAGATGTTAGCAATGTTAATGACATACAGTGCCATCTGCAACTTTCTACATAATATCTGACCTTTACTTCCATTCAACCCTCATTATTTTTTCTTCACGCAGTGTTTCTATCTCCCACATTTTATTTCATAAAAGAAAATAAGAAGAAAATCAAAATGCTGGAATATTTTTTAGCACATCAAAAATGGAAAATGGATATTGGAATGGTATATTGGATTGCATTAATCAATTACCATGACTGTCACTATTTAAAACATGGCAATATCTGTATCAAATGATGAATTACCTTAGGCAAATATCTCAGTAGTGGAAATTATTCATTTCAGTATCGTTTAAATCATTTAGACCTTTAAGATCTTAAAAGAACAAACTGATAGAATAAACAATGGTCCTTATCCAGGAAACCCTTGATCAAGTGAAGAGCACATGAGCCTTCAGTTACGAGAGCTGGATTTTAAATCGGGCTATTTGTCTCAAGAAGGATTTAAAGTGTAAAATTCAGAACAACTTAGTGTTATAAAACCAATAATCTGTTCTTATTACTACCTTAAAGATAGCCAAACCTAGATACACAAACAAGTACAACTCCCTCGTAACTGATAATTTTCAGCTTTTCCATTCCACAGAGTTTGTATTATCAACTAATTGGACCTTGATCTTGCATCTGCTAAAAATTAAAATTCAGTACTGAGTTCAAGAGGATTTTTGGAGGTACAAGAAAGGAAGAATTTTGTGCCGAATATACATGTACCCAGCTGCAAAGGTTACTGTCAGGGGTTAATAAGTATATTTGCAAAGCACAGATAATGAATACTTACATTAGAATACACATGTATTTGCTATATATATTTATATGTGTAGACACACACACATGCACACACAAGCACACACGTATATATTTATATGAGTAAAAGTTTAATAATAAGCAGTATTTCCTTAGTTCATTGATAAACAAGATCTACGAGCTTAAACATCTTCGCAGTACCAAAGATTTTTTTCCACTTTCTGTCCTACTTTCACACTAAAATTATAATTTCATATTTCATAAAAAGGCACTGAAACGTAAAATGGGCCAACATCAAAATATAACAAGGAAGCAAAGATAAATTAGAGGAATTCTTTGGTTCTTTCACTAACTAATCAGAGATATACAGAAAAGGACCTTTTAAGTTTAATGATACCTGCTCATTAAATGATGCTAAACACTAAAATACCACGAACAGCAGGGAATTTCAGTTTACATTAGAGAAAAAAATAAAAGGGTAAAAATGACTGAAGTTGGTCAGTTCAAGCTGATAGGGCACTTCAAATGAATAACAGAAGAATAAAAGAGACACTCTAGGTTAAATTAGGTTCTCCTATGCCTTTTCTTGAAAGTGCTTAACTTCACAAATTTTATTTGAATTAACTAACCTGCCAAAATCAAAGACTTGAATAGGGGTAAAGTTAAACAAGCAACTATACTTCACAGTAAGTTTACCCATTAAACAGCAGATAAAACCTCTGCATAAGAAAAGATGGGGGAAACAGTTTTAGAATGTGCATTTTTTCCCTGTCTAGTCAGGGAAAATGTCATCCCTTTCATAGTCTTGAAGTAAAGCTGTAATTCAGAATAAAATTATTGACATATGGGACTTAAGTCTTCTAAAAGTTTATTTTTAAGAATACTATTTTTCTAAGTTCAGCACAGTTTTCTTTCTCTCCATTTAAAATATATAATACTTGAATTTTAGCATTTTAGTAGGGCATTAAAGATATTAAACAATTAATTATACCTAATAACTTTTCCAAATACACTACTAAGGATTTAAAGGAAAATAAGCCAATGGAATAAACTGTCAAGGCTGGAGGGAAAAAAAAGGGTTGTAGATAAGAAGGTGGCTTCAAATCTTTCTCAAAATACATGCTATACCCTATGTTAATTTTGTTTGAAGGTCATTACACTTCTCATTAAAAAGAATAAGAGAAGAGTTTCATTCTGTTTTTTTCTGTGCTAGCAGCTGTAACATACTAATAAAAATACGTAGTTCACCTAGATTCCATCTGTTCCTCACACTTCTATCATATTTTCTCTCTGTTCTTAAATTAAAAAAAAAAAAAAAGACAAAATTTGTTTTATTAAGCAGGCAAACTTCTCCTGACAGACAAGTTTTAACTGCAAAACCTCCTGAAAGTCAACAGGCTTGTAAGCTGTACAAGCTGCTTGAAAGACTCTGTTGTAAGATCGACTCACTGAGTAGGTTTTCAATTTTTATTCTATTATTTTTAGCTATTTTTAACTAGCATCTTAGTAATTTGGGAGAGGGACAGAGTCAGAGGAAAAAGGAGTATGAATACATTTGGGTATACACAGGGAGCAAGTAGCTCTCTCCAGCCGGGTCTGTTTCAGGCAAAGTGAGTGTCTCTGTTCCTTAATGTCCCTCCCAGAAACCCCTCACCTTCACAGGATAATACTTGGCCCGAGGATGGAACACTGGATTGGGACACAAGACCCATGATTTTGATCACTGACAGAAAAATAGCTTTGGATTTGTTTTTCAGAGATGATATGAAGCCATGGTTGCCAAGCATGTCTTCAGTCCAGTCCATTCATCTCACAGATTTAAATGTGAACCCATGAGACATGGGTAATGGTTGTCTACCTCACTGAGAGGCTGCGAAATTATTCTCATGGCTTTGAAATATTCCAAATACCGGAAGCACGACAAGAATGCAAACAAATACAATCCCAAACTAAGAGGTGTACTTTTATTGTCTTTGGTCACTGACTGACAATGGACCCTCACAATAGCCAGCTCCAAGGGGATGGATCCCATGCTTCCATCTAGATAACACCTCTAAATTTTATTTTCCATAAGAAAGTTGTTGTATTGAAATTCCATTACTCAAAGGTGTTATCTCATCCTGAGAAGAAATGCTAGATTGCTTTAATATGCCACAGCTATAACTGTCCAGATGCAGGAACATCTGGAAGCAATGTTAACAACTAAAAAAGGTACAGTAGCAGTTGTAGAATTACAGCGTACGAAAATATGGAGATAGAAGGACAATATGGAGATAGAAGGACTAAAATGAGAAAGAACTCTGTTCTAGAAAAGTTGCCATAAAAAGGCATGAAAAATTAAGAATGCGATGAGATAAAGTATATAAATAACATGATGACCATCAGGTTATAGGGTATGTTTTATTCTCCACTTAAACTGTTACTTCTATTTTATCTTTAAAAAAATTAATAGTTCACTTCCTGTGCCTGAAGTCGGGCAAATCTCTTTGCATTTGCAACCAATCCTACAGCATCGATCAAGGAACAATCTCATGTGTATGCTCAGAGGTACATAAAGGCTCTCCTATTCACTGCAAACAACTAAGCTTCCTGAAGCATAAAGAGCAGTGAGTTAGGCTCCCCATGCCTTATACAATCAGAGCTAACAAGGACATGGTAGCTCAAATATGACTTTTTTATTCATACCTGCACCAGGTTAACTCACGTGAATACACCCAAGCATCTTACATTTGTGTGAAACTCAGCAGTGAAGAACATCCTTAGAGGTATTTCTCCCAGTCAGAATACCATCAGCGTGCATCTGAAAAAAGTGTTGGATGCACTCTCTAACTGTCTTCTGAGTCCATTCCAGATAACACTGGAGAATATTTCATGATGAAGGCCGAGGCAGAGCATGAAAAAGATGAGATAGCTACCAGTCTCATTAACTGAAAATTGTACACCATCTCAGAACAAAATTTAGGAAATGAGTATGGACTTTTTCATTCAGTTAGAGGAAAGGAATTGATTTACTCTTTTTGCGGTCACCAACATCATGAAGACAACTTTTTAATTAAGAAATATAAAGTTACAGGAACTACAGGAAATGAGGAGCTAGAAAAAGTTACCCTTGCTTGTTAGGAAAACTAGCAAAGGATTAGTTAAGATTAGTTAGGCATCGTTGAGAAAGTAATTTCTGAGACAGCATTGACAACTATATAATTACAACATCAGATACACTGAGTTAGCAGCTTGTTCATTCTACTAGTAAATATGGATGAGAACAAACAGGGTGGTGTTGTCTTTGGTCTCATTAGTATTTTTAGTGCAAGTGGCTGGAAACATCAGCTGAGAGGCCCCACTGATACAAGCGCTCTATGAACCCCAGCAAGAGACACCACCACCAAAGAACTCATAGTCTGATCAAAGACACTTTGCAGAATAATTTAAAGGAATTTTATCCTTTCCCTAACTCGCACATTTTATTCTAATGATTTTTGCAGCATGTCTTACAACAAATATTTCCTTATCCGTTATTCTTAACTAATTTTCCTCCTATTCTTAAATCATATTAAGACATGTCATTGCTTTTCACCAGCGAAAATTCTCTCCTCTAGCATAAAAACAGAGCTGGAAATTCTGGGGTTCTTCAGCTCAAACAGTCAAGAACTCATAAACTAAAAATGCACCCCTGTGCTTACTTTACAAATGCACAATCTACCAGGTGAGTAAGTCTACTTGGTCCCCTGTTTTTCCTACAGAGGGAACAGAAACTTGAGGCCTGAATACCACCCACCTCCCTGACTGCCTCTCCCTGTAACTGTTTTGAGAACTTTACTGTCTGTTTCCCACAGAGTGGAATAGAAAGGCACAGGGCAAGCACTTGGGGATTGGATAAATCTTGAAAGAAGAAGTCCTGGTATAGCCAGAACTGATTTATGGAAGTTAAGGCTGGAAAAGGCTGATGTATGTAGTTTGAAGGAACGTTGTTCTCAAAAAAACCCCTATGTGCTTGGTTTGCAGTTATTATTAGAATACCTCCGCATGCCCCTGCATCCCATTCCACAAACATTCACAAAATTTTTTCTGAATATTATGACATTCAAGCTCTAACCGATGTATTTAAATAAAATACAAAGAAAGGAAAAAAATCACCAGACCATCGACAAAGTTCATGCTATTTAAAAGCTAATAAGATCTTTCAATAAATGATGTATCAAATATTGCAACTATTACTATACTTTGTCAAAAAGCTGAGAAGCTCTTTGGTGATGCAAGAATAAGTGCATTTAATCAAGATGATTAAAACAAACATTTCCTCTTTTTTGACCAAATTAATATTTTATATTAATTAATTTTATATTGATAAAAACCCTCTTTGCTAACACAGGTTGAAGGATGATGTTTTCTTCTTTTGAAATAATTTCTAAGCTTCTGATAGTAACTTTTTTACAAATGAACCTAGAACTATAGTACCTGTCACGATTTTTAGGTAGGTCTCCAGAAGATACTAATTTAATAGGTCAATGATTGAATGAACTATCCATGACTATATGAACTGGAATGCCTTTTTTTTTGAGTGGGAGGCTACCAAAATATATTAAACATCATCAAAAGTGTATAGCTTCAGTTCCAAAGAATGCAATAGAATATCCATAATAAATCATTAAAGAACTTACACTTGAAAGCAATTATGGTGTGCTAGGTGCTTCCCAAACAGAGGAAAAGTGATGTGGCTTATTTAATTCCAGCTAAATAAAGTTATGTTTCTTCATTTGTAAACTGGCAATAGTGGAACCTGCCTTCTATGGAAATTACATTAAGAAAAGTGAGAAGCCATCCTTTCAGAACAATGTATTGCTTCTATAAATCAAAAATTATTCCTGCCCAATGCTAAAAGCTACAGCAAATATATATTAAAAGTTAGAGTATTATCTTAAAACAGATTGGCCAATATGGTGGGTATGTTAACAATACTAGGAGTTGTATTCATTTTTCTTATCACTCTCCCTACCATTATTTATTTGCTTCCTGCTTAGATTCTGAAATAATTTAGACCACTTACAATCCACATCTTTTGTATCAGGAAGAGGCAAATGAAATCTTATAAAATCAAAAAGGAGCAGGAAACGCATCCCTTTGTGCTCCTGTATATGGCAATGGATTGAAGCTGGCCATTGAGATTAAGAATGCACAAGATCACCTCAGTTCCTTTAGATGGAAGAGAAAGGTCAGAAACCTATCTAGGAAAAAATCTAGATGAGGTGACACAGAGGCTTCCTTTATGCTGCTTTTAAAGAACTTCATCAGAAAGTGGTATTTGACCCTACCAAAGGTAAGCAGAGTCCAGGGATTGTCTTTAAAAGTTAGTATTCCTCAACAGTTACCTAAAAATTCAATTCAAGATTGCACCACTTTCCATTACAACTAACACAACAAAAAAAGACATTGAATTGTTCTTTAGCATTTCTTCACTTTACCACAATACAATTTTATACCCGAGTTGCATTTTTATGTCCTATTTTGCAAAGATAAAGCTTGGTCTTTTATCATGGTCAAACACCCTTAGCGTCCTTTGACAATTTAGCAGTAACTAATTTAGATTTATATGGTCCTATATACCAGGGAAAAAAACTTACTCTATTATTTAGACTTCATATTTTCAGAGAGAAGTAAAAAGGGAGGATTTAGCTTCATATTAAAGGATTTGAATTTAAGTCCTTAGATGTATGTTTAGTTTCTAATAATCTACAACAATCAAGAAAAATCTGTACTGTCTTCCATAGTCTGTACAGCCAATGGAGCCTAGAGAGAAATGAAACTGGCCATTCACAAGGGCTCTTAGTTGCCTAAATGCATGCATCCGTTGCTATTTTAGATGATCTGCAGTATTTTGCCCACTTTTCAGCTTCCAGTAAGGAGGACAGACGTCTCCCATTCGTCCTGTGTTAAATGTTTGTTTAGGGAAATAAATCCCACTCTAGACACCAATTTAAGGGCAAGCAAAATCCCTCTCCAGACTCAGTTGATTCTATTGATTAAAGTGGGAGCTCTGTTTATTACAAACTGAAACTTTGCCACCTACTACAAGTGCAGACACCTATGACTGGGCATGTATATCCAGGTCCCTCAGTCTCAGAGTTGAACATTTTTCAAGATGCTTTGTCAGCTGGACAGCATGGCTGAAAATAATTAAAACTAGTATGCACTGAATATAAAATGAAACTGGTCCGTATAGGTCTGACAGGCCCACATATAGATTACAGTTGTTCAAATGAACCTCTTTTATAGAAAAGTAACATGTCCCTTGAATTTCTTTTTACCAAAAATTAATGTAATTAGATTTCAAGAATTTACTATCTAGCTCAGTTACACCTAAGACAATGAAGTTGTTCTCAATTTTTTCTCATGTGCAAACCTGCAGTAATTTTTCATGTTTCCCCTATTTAAATATGCATCCCTGTTTTTCACAGATACAAAAAAGTTAGATTTGTATGTCACTTCATTAGTCCAGTGTCATAAGAGAAGATCTTTTTTTACATTTTGCCTGTCAGTCAAACATCAGCATCTTCTAAGCCATTTCCTCCAAATGTAACAGAGCTTCAACCATCATATTAAAATCCAGCTGCCAAAATTAGAAATCTAAATGGATACTAAAGGCTTATAAACAGGAGCTTTCAATTTCCTACTTCCTGGTAAAATTGAAAACCTGACAAAGGATATCTGAAATGCAACCAACAATTAATTTCAACTTCATCTTGAAAGCTTTACCTGCAAGTGGTGAAGACTGAAGACAATCAGATCTTCAGCACTGTTATAACTTTTCAACAGTGTTTTACACTGGCAGAGCCCAGCTGCAGAGATTTTCCTATGAAACAGGGTTCTTAGACACTAATTTTTTCCCTAAAGCTTATCTATTGTGGGCAGTGCATTTCTTTGCCACTGCAAGCAGTGTTTGTTAACTGTAAGGGGCTCATCAGTATTGATGCAGGATTGCAGAAAAGATAAAGGTCTCTCTCTGCCTAAACAGAGGAGGAAAGAGAAATGCTACACCACCACTGGTAAAAGCTGTTGTTGGGACAACAACTACTTGTGCTGGGGTTTCTCCCCATGGAACAAATACTGATGAGATTCATGGGCAAGGACCTTAAAAGCTCGTGAACTCTTGGCTAATACAATGAAAAAGTAAGGGAGGACACTGGTTCCTTATCTGAGAACTTCAGGAAAAGGGAAACTGAAGAGCAAATACTGGATTTGCGAGAGCAGCACAAAAGACTCCAAAAGAAGTGTGGGTGCATAGGAAGCATATAGCGCGAAATATGTATTAGTCCCCCAATGTAGTGACACTCTCTGTAGCATGTATCAGACTGTAAAAATCCCCCTCGTATACCTCCAGTGACAGGCTTTTCCCACACCACTCAAATCCTCGTGTTTCCTGCATACGTTCATGTCTGTCTGCATGAATGTTTCCACTCTGCAGTTCAGAGCTTGTTCTGCTGTAGGTTTTAAGTCTGTACAACAATGCAAAATTAAAAAAATACAAGAATCACTCTCACATCTCCCATGGAGTGACTACTCCTAACTCTTAATAATATCAATGTGTAAGAAAACATTTATACGGTGCATCTTATACACTGATGCATATTCATCACTACACTCTGGCCTCATGTGAGGTTTCCTAATCAGCATTGGGTTTGTTTCTTTTCTTTCTTTTCTGGCAAATAATTTAGAAAGTCTTTCCACTTCTTTATCTTGCATAGATACTCTGCAAAGGGAGCATTTACCTATTCAGATATTTTTCTTAATTATGCAACTATGTAAAGAGAACATCACTAAACCCACTGTCGTTTTTCAGCTACTCTGGAAAACAGATACGCCGTGTACATCCTCTTTTCTTTTTCTGTCAAAGCAGCTGGTAAAATTCTTCTTAAACCAGTGAAGCAGAGGGTAAATTGGGAAGAGCAGACATGACAGGAATAGCCGTAGCTCCATTCATGTCAACAGAGCTCATAGGGACAGAAGCTCTTTTTCTAGTCAGAAAAAATAAGGCTAGTGCATATCCAGAGGAGAAATAAAGCCTCCAGAAAAATGGTACTGCTCCGCAACACAGAGCAATGCATATCCCTTATTCACAGCCGGTTAGCACAAAATAAAATACAAAATACTACCTTTTGTAATTGCATTGAATCCAATGAGTCAGTGTTAAGGATTTGAGCAAAAGTAGCCACAAATACCTTGTAAGCTATCCAGATATTACAGAATACTTAGAGATTACTTATCTCATAAAATTCAAAAGCAGCTAGAAGCTCAAGGTGGTGATCAAACTGATTTTACTATTGATTTTATTCTTTTTCTTAGCAAGTGACAGTGATGCTAGAAATCTTGGATTAACATGTATGATTTTGGATCTCAGGAGAATGAAGTCAATAGGACAGCACCATGGGAAAAATGGGTAGAAAGGCAGTAATGTTGGTCAGTGCAATAGGGCTCTGGGGTTTCAAAGAAACCTCTTGTCTACAAGAAAATGATACCGGGGAATAAGTAGAAGGTGGAAAAGAGACCAAAGCAGGCAGAAAGGGGCACATAAATAACATCTATTTCATATGACTGCACTCACCAACACAATGCCTATTCCCAGATATGCCTTTGCAGCAATTAACATTTGTTCCCTATCATTTTGGAGGGTGTTTCCAGAACCTGAACTATGCTGACACAAGGTCTATAACAATCCCTCACTTCTCAATGTTTGGAATAACTTGGGTGAATATAAGATTGGATCCAAATACTTGGTCACTGGTTACCTTCCTTGAAAGAAATACAATCCATCTTGTCACAATATGAGGTGGTTTTGGAAACTTTACTCTTCTTGTCTCTTATAGTAAAATATGCTACTGCAGTTGTGCCTAGTAGCTAGTGGAAACCATAACTAAAATCTAGAATATACAAGGGCTCTTCCAAATGCTTTTAGTAGTCAACATTTTAGTGATGGCTGTTAGATGAGCCTGGACATGCTATTCTCTTCAGAAAGGAAAAATGCTCATACCTTGGGTAGCCAGTGCACAACGGGAATGCGTCCTAAACCGAGAACACAGTAAGGAACATCTAACTGTATGTCATTACTCAAACAGACACTAACTCGGTCACAAGAATTATAAAACAGTAGAGAGGACACATGCCAAGAAGTTATTACATGTGTGGATGAATGGGGTGTGCGAAAGCAGCAGAAAACTAACAACAATGGAACAGTTAAATTAGTAACACAGGTGTAGTCATGAAAACTAGAGAAGTGTAAATGACTCACAAATAAAATCCTTTAATTTCTATGGCAAACTAAAGCAAATTAATAACATTGGAAATTGTGTTTCTGTGTCCATGTCTTATTCTGATAAAAGACAAAAAAAGACAAATCCAACATATGAACAAAAAATCCTAAATCCTTTTCAATGTAAGCAGAGTTCTTGGCATTCATCAACAACTGGAAACCTAAAGAGTGGTTTAAGTTAATACTACATATGATAATAACAGAATCATTACATATATGGTTTTGTTTTTCCTGAATAGGTGAATGACTCTACGAGTCAAGAAACTAAAGATCTTTTGACACAGAACATAAAGAGGCAAGATATGGAACACTTGCAGTTTGATCAGTGCTCACCACATATCAGAATAAAAACTTCAAAACAACTGGAATCATAGAGCAGAAATCAAGCAAAGGAAGAGAAAGGCAGAAAACTAGTACTATAAAACCCATATACTGATTGTGATTTTTAAAAAAGAAGACAAAATCAAATAAATCCAAAGGAAAGGATAGTCTTAAGAGGCTGCAAGTTTTTTTTTTTAGGAACACACTGAGAGTTAACATTATTTGAGTCATGCTACAGCATCTAGGCTATTCTGCTTTGGAAAGGCCTGATATGAGAGACACAAGGATAGCTTGAAGGTAGGCAGTCTGCCCGGGGGCTGCGGCCGATGTGCCTGTTAAGAAACCGACATTCAAAGGACAGCCAAAAATCTCTTCTGTGCAGGCCAGGGCGAGCACTACATGCTTTATTTATCTCGTCTATCCTAAATAAAATCTGAGACTACACCTGTGAAACAGGACACATTTAAAAAGGTAAGGTGGGTAAGTTGATTAGCTAATTAACCAAGCTCTTATATACAACCCATAGGGAGCGTCTCAAATGCATAGGACATTTTTTGTTATTAAAAAAAATAGGACAAGGAAGATTTATCATTAAAATATATTTCACTAATTATACCACCTGGAGTTTCTTCCACAAAACAAACTTTTAATTAAAAAATGTGGGTTTATAGAAAATGTTTGGTATAAAAGTTTGATTGTTTATTAAAAGTAGAATGTGGAAAGTTCCTAGCACACTAAGGAGCACAGCTGTACCGCTTCAGAGGGTGTACTTTGTCTGTTTAAATACCTCAGGTATCTTTTCAGAAACCACTGGCACTTATTTTTTGCATCTATTTAGGAACAGGAGAGGCAAAACAAAATGGATATATTTTTTTTTTTACATGAAAGAAGAGCTTCACTAATTGTAGACATAAAAATTATTTTCTCTGTAAGTAGTAAAACCTGTTGATACATTTAATATGAGCCAGCCTAAAAAATTGAATACTCAAGTCCCATACAGGCCCACAATATCAGCTGAGTGTTGCAAAGTACCTGCTTTCTTCCCAGAAGCATCAATCACCTCGTTCTCTTTGTCTGGAGAAACTCAGCTCATACACTGCAATGCACTATCTGCACTATGCTCAGCCTTGCACTGGAGATGTAGTTACACCTGCCATATATAAAATCACTGAAATTGCTTATAGAGAGTCTTAAGGAAAAGCAACAAAGTACAGCTTTTAAGACATGCTGGAGAAAACAGCACAGATGCATGGAAGTATTTTTGCTGCCCAACTTCATGCTCTTAAAATAACACTTCATCTATTTCTTTCAGTGTATGGATATCCTTTTCAAAATAGTATTAGTTTAAATTTTTCTGATTTTTTTTTTTTCTGAATCTAAAGTTATTGGACAGGCAAGGGAAAGCTGCATGAGTATATGTGGTATCGAAGGGACAAATCCTTCTTTCACATATTCCCTAACTTAGTCCCATAGAAGGGAAGCACCATCTCTGGGGCTGGAAAAACGAAGCAAAGAGCAGTCCTCCAAAACTGGGAATGATCAAGGAAAGAACAATGACCTGCATTTTTTGCCGGGTAGTACTCCCAGTTGAGTTAATAAAGTTGTGGCCTAATTAAACTGAGCACTTCACATCTTGTTTTTCTTCTTGCATGGCCGGGACAATTAAGCATCCTTTGATGTAGAGTGCTCTGAGGAAATCTCCCAATTACTTTATGAACAATTTTTGTCATAAAGCCTGAGAGAATTTATTGAAACCACCTACAGTGGAATGAGGCCAGAACCAATCAACACTGGATGACCAGTCTTAGGACTAAGGATTTTAAACTAGAGGCCACTAAGACCACAAGCAACACATCAAACAGGGAAATTTAAGCTCTAGGAATTGCTAGTTGGATACAGTAAGATGAACAAAATTCTGTGGAAATTACTGTTTCACACCTGGAGCAGGAAGTGTTGACAATTGACAATTTTCTTTGTATTGGTAGTTGCATTTTACTCCAATTGTATTTCAATTGAAAACAAAATGAATAGTACATGTAACTGCTCTGCTTAATCAAGTAACAAAGGCATTTTGTTACTTTTTACAAAAACCAAGCAAGGATATTAATAACTCCACATATTAATATTTTAAAATAACAGTTTATTAACCTAAAATTAAAGTATTATGGACATAGGATAATAAGGATTACCAAACCTACTGCTATCATAAGCAATCATTCTGTATATTTTCCTCTATAAACCAACCCATTTCCACCTTAAAACTAGTCAGGTTAACTAGCATATCTGAAAAACTAAATATACAGAAGAAATAGTTTTAGAAAGAAATATGCATATATATTCTAAGTACGTATATTTAAATATTAAACTGTATATTTCTTATTTTAAGTATCACATGCTCTATCTTATTAATTGGTGCAATTCATCTGAATTCTGATGCAACATAGATATAACTTTTTTTAAAAGTAGTCTTCAGATGGCAGTAATAGGGAAATAATAATTAAAAAAAATAGAACCAATTATAGTGCTTTCCAGCTTTAAGAAAAGTATCACTTTCATGTTGTTCTTACATTTATAAAATGTTAGGTCCAAACTACTGTCTCCATTCAGTGTCCACTTGTGGAGAGAAAAAAGATCCCAAACCTAAAGAGAACAACTATGGAATTAGAAAATCTAAAGTCTACTTTCTTTCTAGCATAAGAAAAGTCTAGTATTTTAAACTCTCATCTGTTAGTGTTGATTTTGTATAGTAGGCTAAATTTGTTTTCTGAAATTTGTTTTGATTGTACAGATAACTCAGCTCTCTAGCACCAAGTCTTTACAATTAAAATGTGGATTAAGTTTTAAAGATGGTATTATTATTCACTTAACTAACACAAACCGAGCAGAAAATAAATAATAAAAGCTCGGCATAAAATTCCCTATAAAGTAACTCATCATTAGTACAAATTAGCCTTAAAATGCATCCCAGGCAAGTAAAAAAAGCTTCAATTATTTTTGTCTTACAGTAAAATACAGAGACTTGACTAGGAAAAAAGATAGAGAAATTTAGTAATCTTAAGATATACCCACTGCAAACACCACTACTGCTGTTGAAATATTTTAAGACATATATTCCATTCAACTCCCCAAACAAATAGCAGACTGTACTTCAAATGCATTGCAAGACTATTAGGTAATCTTTTTCTTTGTTTAGATTCAGTAGGGTTCAGTGACAAACATTCATCTTCTCTTTCTATAAAAGTTCCTATCTTTTGCTTAGTTAAGAATTGCTTTAGTTTTAGTAGCAACTCACAATTTATTTCACCATTTATTAGCCTCACACAATAAAACTTCAAACAAAATGCAAAAATGATCATTTAACTATTTTAAAATTATGAATTATTTGTTCTATGTTTAGATCACACAGTGGAAAGAGCAGTTACATCTGTAGGTAGGCTAATAGAATCAGACACAAAGCTTCTGAAATAAACCAATTCCAGCTGCTCCCATGCCTCATTACTCGGCAGTAGCTTCTAGCCTGAAATATTGTACCTTGCAGAATTGCTGGCTTTCAAAAGCCACACAGACTTTTGAGAAGATGGAGCAGTACAAAACAGACACTTCCCTCAGACAGAAAAAAAAAAAAAAAAAAAAAAAGAAAAGTCCTATACTTCAGGGTATGTGTTCAACTATTTTCCATTCTAAGGCACACATATTTTCCACCACTGTACTTATTTTAACAGGTGAAAGCAATTACATTTTAAAATTATCACACCATCAATGTCCCCCCTTTTAAAAGAACAACTTAAAAATTCTAAAACTAATGAAATATCATTTTAATTAGTAACATGCTTTGTGCTTACAGACAATATTGAAGTAGGAATGACAGTACCATAACTAGTGTCCAGTAATTTAGATCACCAAGAAAGGATATATTAAAGAAAAAAACCAGCTTGGCTCCAGGTATATAGTGCAGCCCCAAATGCTTTGCACACATAACATTTTGTTTAGCTGTAAACATGTTGTACAAAAACAACTTGTAAAAAATAATCAATTTTCAATTTCCAGAAGTCCCTTCCAACCCCATATCATTCTGTGATTCTTATTAAATTTGTTGGGTTTGCTGTACTCTGCAAAAATTAGATTGCAACAGCTAAAACTCTCAGTAAAAGGTAATATCAGACCCTCATCATCTAAAATGGTCATTAAAAAAGCCTAAAGAGATTTACCTTCTTGAAAAACAGATGGAATTTTAATGTAAAAGTTTACACCTTTAACATTACAGAGGTTTAATTTCCAACAAGCCCCAAAGAATTCAATATTCCATGGCTCTCAGGACTCATCTTCAAAATAGAGCGTTAGTTTTAAACATTTAGGAAACACATAAGGTATTAGAATTAAAAACTTGAGTATGTTTGAAAGAACATTTATATTCTAACAGGAATCAAATGTATACTTCTAATTTGCCTACTCTGAAGATAACATTTTGATATACACAAATTAATTAGGCAGAAAAAATTAGAGCAGACTTCTGCTTTATTTAAAAAATATTCAACACAGTGTTCAGTAGGTACTCTGGAGTATCGTTTAGAGGCAGGATGTCACACTATCATTCTTAATTTTAAAATACTAAAATAATGAAAAGAAGTTATGTGATGGTATATGTTTCAGAACAGCATTGTCTTTTTATATCAATCATTAAGTATTTTTTTTCTAATATCACTTATCTCTGAAACTGTCCTCTGCATAATAAAATAAATTCAATTCACCATTTTCAGAATAATAAGCGCTTACTGAATATTATTTGCCTTACTCTCAAGCGGAAAATTATGGAAATGATTATATGAGATCCAAAATGCAAGCAGTCACTAGTAGTAAGCATGTTAGGTAAGGCAGTATCTTTTAAGTTCATCATAAGTAAATTGTTACATGTTTAGAGATTTTCTTGACTTTTCACTGGCATGACACAGTCAGCATTATATTTTAGAAGACTATTTCATCAATTTTTAAATCGCTTTAATTTAAAAACTCCCTAATAAATAAAACACACAAATCCATGCTGAAAAATACTGAATATTTCATTTAAAATACAGTATTCAGCTACTTTGAAGAAATAACTTTATTTTTCAGTGAAATGAGGCCTCTCTTTCTTCTGTATTTGTCAGATTTTAAATAAATTGTACTCAATATCCTGGATTGCCTTTGACAAATAAAAAGTACTTATGGACATTATTACCAAATAATGGAGAAAAAGAAAGCCTCTTGGGCCAGAAATTTGGGACAGCATTCAGACAGTACAACAAAAATACAGGTGATTTTTTCACTGCTGGACACTTGTCCATGAAGCAATCAAGCATAATTTGCTCTATCTCCAGCAGAATTATAGCATAGCCCAGCTAAGGAGTCTGGCAATAAACCTGTTCAAAATTCAACATTTAGGGTGATATCCCTTATGTTAATGATGCATCCATGTCTGAAGGCCAGAAATTCCTTACCTAGTGAACACAGAGAATAAGAGAGTGATATTTTTTGGCATTATTGTGTCATGTCATTTAAAAACCAGCTGAAGGTATAACCACATTCCCAAACCAGAAAGTTTACTAACAAACCTGAGTTTCTGTAAACAGACAGTTGGTTAAATCACAGCTTTTGTTGGTATTGCCTTACTTCATCTCAGGACATTCAGTCCTGCCCATACTTTTTGGGAAATATCTATAGGCTCTGTATAAAACAAAATAGCATATTAAAGCTGGTTGTACTCATTAACATACTGCAAACTCTTCATATTTGATCTCTCAGTAGAAAACAAAGGCCCATGAGTTATGTCACAAGTACAGGCTCTGTGTTAACTGCCAGCCAGATCCCTCAAGTGGAAGTTAATAGCAAAGAAAGGCATAGAGAAAAACAGAAAGGTGTTAATAAAAATCCACAAACATGAGGGCTTAAGAAAATTAGAACCAATATTTAAAATGTATTTGGGAAAGAATAAGCATTTAGGAAATCTCAATTTGGGAAAAAGGATGACATTTTCTTAAAATCTAGAGAGAGATAATCTATACCCCAGAAGTATTAAAGCCATTGGAGAGCAATTAAAGCAAAAGGAATTCACTGAAACATTAATGTGGTTTTTTAACAAACCTTGGAATACTCTACAAGATCAAGAGGATTGCAAGAACTCAATGTGGTGTTCGTGTTTATGAAGATCAAACCTGAGAAACTACAGGCAGGCTGACATCAAGCCAGTATAAACTCTAGAAAGGTTGAGCAGTAAATAATTAAGAAATGATAGCATAATTCATTCACTTGCAAGTCTTGTCAACTAAACTCGATACCATTTTTTATGCTATAACAAGTTTGGCTAATAACATTAACTTGTATTGTCATAGTACACTTAGATTGCTATAAGATTTAATCTTGCATGACATTTTCAAGCACCATACAAAATCAATACTCTACATTACATGGATTAAAACTGTTTAAATACACAGATCTTGAAAACTGTAAGTGGAAAATTGTCAGACAATGTAGGTTCTCTGACGAACTTTTATTGTCCCAAATTTATTACTTTCATTGTAAATCAGAGGTTAATTTTTTTCTGATGACCTCAGCCTTGATACAATGGGACATATCAATCAAACAGATGGGTCCATTTCATCAGTGTAACTCATCTGAGCATCGTACAGCTAAGATGTAGCTCTCAAACAGAAATATTAAAATTATAATCTAGTACATTTATATAACAAAGGGTTAAGAGATAACTTGCTTACCAACTGTAAGTATGTAAGGCAAGAGCTACCTAAGAGTAGACAGCTGTTTAATTTAGCAGAAAAAAAAAGAGTATTTTCAAATCCAATAGTAGAAAGCTATTACTTGCCTGTGTTCATGTAAAAGTCACATTTCTTTATTGAAAATAAATAATCTATTATCAACATCTTTTGACAGATATGGTAGATTATCTGTCTTTCCAAATTCTTAAAAAATCTTTGTTATCTTACTAAAAGAGATGTCACGTTTCAATTGGAAGTTACAGGCTCACAAAGTCTTTCAGGAGGTTCTGACACCCACACAACACAATGAGTCCAAGTAAATTAGTAGGACTAGATTATCAGTCTTGCCAGAAAACAACCCACAAAAGTCTAGAGAGAAAAAGCAAAATTTGGCCTTGACGTGCATGTGCAGAAGTTGTTGATGACAGGGAGAAGTCAGTAATTTAAACAAAAGGAATAGTTAATAGCTACCTAATAACCCCACCTGCTGGTTTTCTCCACAAGAGGCAGTGCTGAGAGCAACTCTACAACTTGAAAGTTTGACAATAGCCAAATCTAGATCGGATTACTAGTTTCTCTACACTTAAAGAATGCAGGTTTTTTTACTTCAGCAAAGTAGTTTAGAGCAGCAGCCATAAGAGGATTGGGCTGCCCCATTTATTACAGTCCAGCTGTGCCTTAAGTACACTGGCTGGCTAGTTGTATTACTGAGGCTCAGAAATGCAACACAGGTTATGAAGGATTTTTACTCACATACTTCTTATTGCAAACTCAGAAGCAATCGTATTTTTCAAAGACCATATTTTATGAGGATGGAAAGGAAAACTTAATTAATTTTAATGTGTTCAGAAGGAGGGATGGAGAAACAGTAAGAGAACCTAAAGAAACACAAGACCGAATCTCTCAGCAACGCAGAATTAAATCTCTGATACTTACCAGAATATGCTAGGCATATATATTCATATAAATAGACAGGCAGAACTATCTGAGAACAAAAAAAAAAAGGAAAACTGCATTTGTTATTTACCTGATTAACATTCTAATAGAGATACAGCATACAGAAAGTGCTAGATTTTTTTCTGATGAAATAATCAAGTTTGTCTGTGCTAGTTGCCCAACTAGCAAAGCTCAGGTTTCTTGAGAAACAGTGTCTTGATATTTCCTCAAGCAAGATGTATTGCTTCTCCTCCCTTTTTACTGCAATTACTTTAAGTTCCTCCCCTCTTGCCCAATTCCTTCTCTTTTCTTATCTTTTCCACTCCCTTTCCAAAAGAGAATTCTCCCAGGTCCTTTTTACCTCAACTTCCCAGCTGGCCAAGACTTGCTGATTTGCTGCTGAATACCCAAGTACTGACTATGGGACTAAAAGAACAGCTAATAAAAGTTATTAAACATAAGTTCAGCTTGAGTGTCATATTGACATATTCGTTAGGAAACCAATCTAAAAATAACTTTTTTATTTTTCCTGCTGGAGATTAGTTGGTTTCTAGGCTGGTACAAATGCTTTTAAATTCCCGGATATTTGATTCCAAATACCACATTGTGATCACACACATGCAAAATCTTGGTTTAGACTCTATTGAACACTATTATAGAACTGTGATGAAATTTGTCAATCCAGTACCACTTCCCACTACCTGGAATATCATCAGAAATAACAACAAAACCCAGTCAATTATTAGATTTGTGGCAAATGCTGATTAGATAACCAGATTTTAAAATGAATACGCATAAACATATTCCCCACTCATATTCTCACTACCTAAGCCTTCCTTTTTCTTATCTGCCAAGCAAAACCTGTATTTCAAATTCCTTTTTAAAATCCTTTTTAAAATCCACTTATTTAGGAAGTCTTTTCATCTTTTACCCATTTTACCTCACGTTTGTATTACACTGCACAAAATTACAGCGCTACTTTTTCTTCTGCTGCTTTAAATAAGGATTCAATACAGGAGAAGTCAAAAGCTGAAGGATATCTTATGCTGCCAGATCTGGGAAGAAAATCATATTGTAGTTGGAAGACACCAGTTCTGGAGGCTTCCACAGCATGAAGAAGGCTTTCATTTTTGTCTGATGAGGAGGTCAGAAATTGCACAAAGCCCTAAAATCACAAGTGAAAGCTTGTACCAACAATTCTTTTGGTGGTGTTGCATTGAAGGAGGCGGGTGAGTGTTCACAGCACTTAACCCACAAAGTTCTGTGGAGGTGCAGAAACTCCCTAAAAACACACATTAGTGTTATTGGGAAGCACAATGGTGTATCTTGGAGCTTCAAGAAGACTTGTTATTTATCTATAAGATACACAGTATCAAATACATGTATAGGTCCTGCCTCATTGGCACTTTTTTGACTTCAACTTCCCCTCTTCCACTAAAACTTGTCTCTTAAAAACTTTAGATTGTATTTGAGAGGTTAATATGTATCTTTTAATTCAACTATGTGAGTACAATAATGTACAAGGGACTCATATTATAAACCTAAAAGCTTTCTAGGATATCTGGAAATACACCATCCAGACCAATAATAATAGTCTCTCACCTTACTGTGGATTAATATATATTGATAGAAGTATGTAAGAAAACTTGTTAAACCCTTGCACATTTACAGATTAATACTTGTGACATTTTAAAAATTGTTACACTTATTTGAGGTTGAATAATGCCAAATTATCCACACAAAATTGGTACCTGCAATTATTTTAGAATATATTTTAAATACTCATGAACTTTGACTTTTTTCTCTGAAAACTGAAGATTCCTCTCTGATTATATTATGCTCACTATAAGATCCCCATTTACAAATTCCACACAAGAACAAAGAACAATTCCCTACAGATCTCTAGAGTTTTTCAAATCTCTTCTTTTTATTAACAAAAGGTTTTTAAAACCTTTAAAAAGGTGTTACAGGTTTACAGAAACTATTCAGAGCTGAAATTTTTGAGCTCTCAGAAGTGAAATGCATGTTTATTTATAACCACCTCTACTATGTGTACATTTATCTTGCTAATAAGAATAAAATCCACAACAATCTAACAATGACAAGAGTAATGTATTTTACTAAACTCAAATTTAGAATTTAAATAACAAGCATTTAAAATAGGTGTAAAATTTCATTGGAATTATAAAACCCTATTTTTAAGTGTGGACTCACTTCATGCCATTTACATAAATTTAATAAAAGCAGTATTAACAGTAAAGTTTTAAAGAAAAAATCAAACTGTTAATCTATTGGAAATCACCAAATATAAAATAAGAACCAGATTTCATTGAAGTGTTAATCAGGCTTTCAAACCTGGAACCTTTCAGTAAGGGCAAAATATTTTCCTCACTTCATTTCATTCCAATTCAGATCCTTACTAATTGGTTCATATTAACAGCTAAATGAGAAGGCTGAGAATGGTGAGACTGGAGGAGCTGTACTTTTTTTTTCCAAAATATTGAAATATGTGTATGGGAATCAATTTAGACTAATCAGTTAATGTAAACAACTAACAATATATATTTTTTTTGGAATACCAGTTTTACAAGCAAATAATTTTTGTGACACACTTGTAATAGATTTTTCTATCTAATAAAGATAAGCTTTTTTAACCTAAAATAATTTTAATTTACTTTCTATGCATTTCTAATATTTTTCCAATTTTCTCTAGATTTAAATTATATTAAATAAATACAAAATGCTTCATTTTAATAATTTAATGTTAAAAAAGTATACATAAATATCAAAATAAAGGGATGACTTGTAAGGTTGGTAACAAAATGCAGCATCATGTTTAGGAAAACAACTGAAGTAGAAATACTAATATGCTTAAAGGAACACTAATATGCTAAAGGCTTACTTAAACTAAACCTGATCACCATTTATCAAAGAAAAAACATTTTTTCTATTTTCATTACCAAAAAAAAAAAAAAGTACCATTTGTAAATATATTGGAGCAGTATCATTTTAAAGAGTGACTCAGAATTCTCATTTACTAACATCTAAAACCAAAAAGAATACAAAAACGTTCAGATTTTTTTGGTATGTAAATTAATAAATTACATAAATTCTTAAAATAATGTACACTTTGAAAAACAAACTAATGTCAATGTAATCCATCTACGTAACACTGAAAAGGGAATTCACATTTAATAGAAAATTCAGTTTTCCTTTAAGATAAAACAAGAGTAACAATATAGAACTTCTTGCTAGTCTACCTGAAAGTAAAGCATTCATTTCAAAGCTGTGATTTTTCTAGTTTCTAGCTCATTCTAAAAAGTAGATATTGATTAATGTTTGCATTTATTTTGAATTCACACATTGGAATTAAAAAGCACTGTTTGCTTTTTTTTTTTTAGTTTTGTAAATAACTTGTGAAAACATCTGAGGGAAAAAATAGTAAAGAATATGTAATTTATTTTCAAATAAATATAGCTCATTAAAGTCCTAAGTCAGCATGCTGTAAGCATCTGTTGGAAACAGTCATTCTGAAGTCTAGAAGTATTTTCTCAGTAGAAGGGTATTTAGGCAAACCTAAATATAGTCATCTTTTAAAATCACATGCGAGCTTTAATCAATATGTAATTTACAATTAAGCAATTATTTTCTGATTTACAAGCATTACAAGCATAACAAATACGATTAACCTCATATTTCAGACACAAATTAGCTCAATTACTATATCCCACCTATATGCCACTATGAATCTATGTACAGTTTTCCATTTTGATTTTTAATTGGATAGGAGACATAGCTCTAACACACAAGTAAAGATCTAAAGTTAAATTGTATGAGCATCTATATGTTCATTTTAAAGCAATGACAGGCAAGTGTAATGTATTCTGTAGGTCAACTATGCAACAAATTTCTAAATTAAACCAGAATATACCAACAAAATAGTATATAAATTCATGAGAATTACAAGATGAAAAGATTAATTCTTCTTAAACCGACATAGTTCAGTTCTCTGTGCTTCAGGGAGGGAGATTTACCATTCTAGCCATAATATAGGCAACCATGTCATAATCTAGTTGAAAGAACTATAAACTCTTTTATGTCCTGACTCACCAATCCCAGTTTAGACATCTGTCTCTGGCTGAGACAAGTTTTTATAAATGTCTATTTATGTCCTATATAAAAGTCTAAATGATGACTATAATGAATGTCTAGATGATGTTCTCAGGTCTAGATATCTACACTATGGGCATCTGAAGTTAGGTGTGATGAATCCCATTTTACAATGAGTAAAGTCATTTTCTGATACTTGTTTCTAACAAATTATCCTCCTTCTACGATACATTTGGATGGTATTTGACTTAGAATCTTATTCTTCATGATTCTCCTGTTATTTAATTAATATTTATTAAGTGTTCCTTGTCCATTCGTTTAACTATCCTTTGTATGGTAAAGTTTAACAGGTATATAAAGTAGCATTTTTCCTATATTTATCTGTCTAAAAAGAAAGGATAAAACAAAATAGTTATGTATGAACTTAGCCAAGTTCAAAACCTAATTAATGTTTCAAATGGGAAGAGACAGAAGGTGGTTTGCAATTCAGTCACGTTATTTGGCAAAAAGTTATGTTTCCTAAACAGACAGAAGTCTGTTAAAAGTACCTGTATACCTGAGTTAAGGCAGTTAATAATTTCTGTTCACCCCTACTTATGGGGTGTACTACATAATTGATCTTTCTCAGGATTTTGAAAGTAAACAAAACAGGCACTTGAGGTTCCATTTTCAATTGAGTTCAAACTCAATCTTTATTTTAATTCTGTCAGCAAAATAACTGATTTCAGTTCAACTGGAACATTACAAAATTTTATTTCATCCATGACTACTAAGAATTTTGTGAGAAGTAGGCTTCAACTCCATTTAAAGAACAAAATTATATACGTCTCCAAGCATCACTTTATATAAATACACGTATCAAGTTCACATAATACCATACTGTCAGACAATTTAGCTCTTATAAAAGGAAAATCCAAGCAAATCTTAAAATCTACACAAGATTGTTAAATTCTAAAAAACTGAAGACTACATATGCTCAGACAATTTGCATGAAATAAATATTTTGAAGTATTTTATCTTAATTAAGAATGCTCTACTGCATCGTAGCCCCTAAATAATAAATAAAGCGGAATATAGGTCAAAAGGAAGACATCCAGGAAGCATCCAGCTCAGACTAAAATAAATGTCCATTGACTCATCAGGTTTATCAGTGATTGGAGTGATACTTTCAAACAGCACCAAGCAAAAACCTTTACCAGAGGCACAAAGAAAATGGTCTCCCATAGGACAAAGCAGAAGGTCATGGCATAGATAAATAATTGGATAAAAGATGGAAAATAAAGTTCAAAGATAAGAAAAGTTGATGAGTAAAATAAAGTTGCATTAAGTTATTTATGATTTTAACGTAGAGCCCAGCGTCAGGTGATGTGTTGATATAAAAAGGTATCCCAACTTTATCTACGTGATATCAGATACAGGTGACAAATGACCACTAAAGAATCAGGTCTTGGTTACAACATGTTAAAACTGTGATTAAGCCAAGATGGTAAAACTGTGATTAAAAAGCAAATCTAGTAGTTATCAAATACACAAACAAAAGAAGAAAACAGAAATCATTAATAAATCAGGTATGATACACCTGCCTCTGGTAGCCATGCAGACCCTCTCTGCCCCTGCACCAGTTTCAAAGATATGGTAAAACTAGAAAATGTGTGTAAAAAAGATAAGCAAGTGTGATCAAATGCGATAGTTTTGACTAATTTAACTACTACTTATTAGTCTGGGGAAGAGATGATTGAGAGAATGTATAAAGAAGTAAATAAAACTGTCACAAGGAAAAGCAAAGGATGACTGTCCACTGCCTCTTTCCATAAGAATATAAGATGGTATCAAAAGATGCTGATGTTGGATTCAAAACACCCCAAAGCAGGTAGTTCCTTACAAAGCAAGGACTCAACTTCAACCCCGTAATTCCTTGATGTAACAGACTGTGGATGCTAGAGGTCACCTGAATTAAAATAAAACAGAACAGAAAAACTAGGATAAAATCATGGGGGGGAAATCATTGATATAAATTTAAATCAAGCATCTCCTCTGGCTGATGAAGTCCTCGAGTTGTGAAAATATTCTGCCTGTTTGACATGCTTGTTTTCTCTTTCCTAGCTGCATGCTGTTGGCCATGGCTGATGACAGACCATAGGGAGGGATGGGCCTCTGCTTTGACCCTATGTAACCATTGACTCCTACAGAGGAGGTTACATACTGAAGTCGGTTTAGTAGCATTCTGGAGTACTGGACTAACTCCACCTTCATCACAGAGGTTTTGTGCAATACTAAACAAGTATTAATTTTTTTTTCTCTCAGGCTGACATAAATTTATGCTTCCCTTTTTGAGGTGCCTATTCATCAGCCTGATGTGCTTGACATGACAGGGCATCAATGAAAGCAGCGTTCTAGACAAAAATTTTGTAACACTCAGTACTCCAAAAAAATTAGATCACAGATTCCCTTGCATCTTAGTTTGCCAATTGTAGAACACAAATAATGACAACACACTACTCAAATGATTATGAAAATTATTTTGGAAATGTTTAGAAAGCATTCACAAAATACAGAGAAAAGTAATGTAGAAGAGCTCAGCAGAATGGTTTGAATAGTGTGCCATAAACAAGGGAAACTGTAAAACATTTCTGATACTGAACTAAAATACTGGGTAGCTTCTTATCAAATGGCGTCTAAACGTTCTGAGAGCTGAATGAAATGAGGAGACTTGCAGCTTGTACTCACAGAAGGACTAAACCAGGACTACCTTCCCAAATTTTTGAGCATTATTTTATAACCTTAACAAAGATCTTTAATAACAGGTTAACTTGAAAAAAAATTTATTATTTTGGCTGAAACAGAAGCTTCTGCTATTGTATGAACATACCAGAGTTTAAAGTCTCCACTTCATCAAATACACATTTTAAGCAATCAGAGATTTTCACAAATGATGTCGATGTTAACAAATGTTAACAATGCTAACCAATGTGTTAACATTGGTCCAACAAGTGTGGACCAGTATGGCCCACACTGCAGGTTCATCATCCACTTTATAAATCCCTTAGTGGATTTTGCTTCAGTTTGGTCCAATGTTTTAAATGTTCTCTAGATAATGGAATGCACCTCATATGCTCTTGGGGAGTACCTTACAATTTACTTTCATCTAAGGACATCCAACCTACAAAAGGCAAGACAGGTCTCCAATGTAAGCCCAGACTTAGTAACAGGGATGATTGGGAGATATGCCTCAAAAGTGCGCTCCTCATACATACTAAAATTAAACAATAATTACAAAATTATATAGAATTACAATAAGGTGAATATTGTAAATAAATAGACAATGATATTAACACATCATTTTGATTTTGTTTTATTCTCCTAGAATGAAGTTGGGATGCATAATGAAAGTAAAGAGCATCTGATCACAGAACAAAACAACTTATACTAAGGTGATTCTAGATTAGTGACACATATGAGGAAAGGATTTGTGAAAGCCTCTTAGAAATAAGATTATCTAGAAATTAATGTGATATTTATGTCATAAATTATTTGATGAAAAACAATGATTTCAAGAAGTGTATCTCTAGGCTGATTCGCACCTATGAAATACTCGTGAATTTAGTGAATGTGCTATATCAATTTATTTGGTTTTAATTTAGAAAAGTGGTTAACAAAATACAACCAAATCGCTGACATTTACTCATTCATCCTTCAGATACAGAACCCAGAATTTGGGAATTGTATTAGCATTACCTACTGTACTTTACTGGAAATTTCATTTATAGCTAATCTCAACATTGCAAACAAAGTTACTAGCTGCCTTATTTTTACTTCATATCTTCTTCTAATCAAGAAAATTAAAGACATTAAAATGTCTTTAATTAAAGGGTTAATTAATTTCACCAAAGCTAAAAATAATTGCTGTTGATTTTAAAAGAGGTCTATGAAGTTCTAAAATTATGCTCTTCATGCTTTAAAAAAAAAGGGAAAGAAATTTCTGTAATGAATTTTTTTCCAATGTCCAAAAGTTTTTTCATACTTATTTTTCTTAGTATTTAGCATCTACAAAGGATAAGTGTAGTACATAAAAACATTCTTTAAAAACAAATTACTATTCATAATTCAATTACTCAGTTTTTAATGGAAATGATGATATGGAGAACTTAAAAATTACTTATATGAATTCAAACCTTCTGCATGACCTGTTTGCTGGGTATATTACATCCCTTTTACGAATTTACTTAAACATTTAGCTTTCCGTATTACTCCTAAGTGCCAGAAAAACTAAAAATTCTGTGCTTTATCAATTTTCTTAGTATACAATTGTTCAAAATTTCAGAATGTTTTTTGATTCTGTAGACTTCCAATCTGGGGTAAAAGTTACATTTGAGTAACTAACAGTTAAACTATACTAGCTATACTATACTACTAACTATAGATTTAGTCTGTAACTAACAGACTAAAAATTGGTCATTTTAAGTGTCATTTATAATTACACTTTCACTACCTTGTTTTAGCTTTTTACATCTCACAAAATTTGGGTTCTGATAAAAGAAGTTCAACCTCCTTAGCTTCAATATATGAAAAGGAAGAATAATTTTAATTTTATAACCACTGTGCTATCGCTTTAGTTTGGTAGACTCTCTCTCCCCTAAACTGAGTCACCACGGGTAAAATGAAGGAAACGTTCCCATTTACAAATGAAGATTCAGAGACATGGGAGAAGAAGATTACCTTTGGATAAAACAGTAGAATTAAAAGGATTAAGAAGAGAATAAAACTCAGGCTTCAATGAACTCAGTGGCAAAAGACTGCAATCCATTTAAATACCCAGACCATTTCACCCCTTGATGTACATAAACTGATTTTACTTTTCATAGCATAATTTTGGATATGATACTTAGGGCTTTATCTGAAATCTTACTATGTCTGGTAGCGTCCTTAGAGCTTCAACTGCTGTAATCTAAGTTTTTCAAGAATTCCCTTTTTTAAAAAAATATAAAAATTTACAGTTTTCATGAGTACAGATTAAAAGTTTAAAAGCCTAAAACTCTAAAAGTTCAGAGCCCCAAAATCAGATAAAAATAATAAAGACTCTATATTTTAAAAGCCATCCTAATAAATAGAAAACAAAAATAAAAGTTTGAGGTGGCCAATGTGATTTCATAGAACTGTTTAAATATCATAAAAAATTTTAACTGACATCACAACAGCACAAAGTTTTCTTTTCTGTTTTCTTTCTTTCTCTGTTGGCAATACATATTGCTAGAATACACATGTACTTATTCTTAACATCTGATCCTCATTATGAGTGGAACCAATTCTCAGTCATGGTTTTCATAACTAGACTCCGAATAGCTGCTCCATCGCTAGCAGTTAAGCGGTATTCAACAGGGGTTCAGAGGGACCTGTTGTTGAGGCTTATTGTCAACAAAAAGCACTTTCTCAGTGATGGCAGAACCTATATATGGAGCTGGAAGGATGAGTCACAGTGAACAAATTTAGCATTACTTTGTGTTTACGCTTTATACACAGAGAGAAATTACTTTTTACAAAACTCTTCATCATTTGGACAGACCTATCTGTTCAAACAAAACTCAGATTAGGATTTGCCCATAGAGTGGTTGCTATTATGTTTGCTATTTGGAACTTCTTGTTCAGTACTATCTAATTGAGCATACAAAAAATGAAATTTACTGATTGTTCCTTGACTGAATCACCCAAACAGCAGAAGGGTGTGTTGGGGAGGGGGGGCTGTTTGTCATCAACAGGTTACAGTTTTTACTGCTTGATTCTCTGTTGCTTAACAGAGAAATCTCAGGCAAAACTACTGCAGAGAACACACACACTCTCCTCAGATTAATCTGAAACTGCTACCTACTGTGCTAACCTCACATGTAACATGTAATATTGACATAGTGACTACCACATGATCAATTCCTAACCAGAATATTGGTGTTTATTCTTGTTATGGCTTTATGCCATATATTTATTTTTATTTTTCCAACCTATTCTACTGATGATGCACCTCACTGTATTAAATAACACACAAAAAATTGATCGCAGAATTTAAGACCAGTGAAAACCTTCTAATTTCTTTTGATTTCTTTTCCTTGGTCATTTCTAAGAGCAGCCTTAAACTATTTGCAAATGTGTCTAACATTTATTCCACAGATCCAGAGATAGTTGCTTATTCTAGCAGCTAGCACAGATACTTGATTCTACAGAAGAAGAAACAAGAAGACAGTGACAACTAGTATGATTGTTCATGACTTAGTAAATTCAAAACTACTTGAAAATTTCACAAGTTATGACTGAAATATGGTTTCCTAAGTATTTTTATCTTGCATTATGGATAATCTGCACAGTGCCCACACAAACTCTAAAGAACTGCTTTCTCTCTTTCCAGGCAAGGAGGAATCTCAAAACAGAAAGGTAAATATCAATAACATGTTGTCTTGATAAAGCAGTTAAGAGGCCATTATTTTCAGGAGAACATCAAGCTTGAATCACCAAAACCACAAACTTATTTTACAATTTCTGCACTCACTATCTTTCTTTTAAAATAATACTGTGTGGCAGAATTTGTAATACGCATTATTATACTATTTCAAAAGATATTTTAATGTAATAGTCACCTTAATTCATCCACATTGCAAGATATGTATTTTTCATCTTTAGTTGAACCATGGCTAAAGAACTTGGTTTTCTCTTTTTTCTTCCAAGTCTACAGTAGTTCCGTTTCCATATGGTATAATATACAGATATAAGCCCTAGTATAAGCAATTGAACTTTTCACACCCTCAAAAGCCACAAAATCAGATGGTCTGTGGTTTTTGCAGCTGGTGCACTGCACTCATATTGGGTAGTGTCATATGAAAAATATTTCACTCCCCAAGCCCTAAACAGAGTCACTCATTAATGAAATGCAGGCAGTACAATGAGATCATATAAGGTATAGATTTCAACAGCCATACTAAAAACAGTAAAGGAACACTGAACGAGAACACAAATCAAGGTCCTCTGCCAGAACAGGATTTTTTTTTAAAGGAATGTCTTCTTAGATTTAACATTTGCTTTGAAAACAACTGCTAACCACTACCCAGAAAAACCTTTAGTACAAGTGTTAGCAGACTAAACAATCACAATTTGGCAGAGGAAAAACAGTAAATAACTTCAGACATAGATACATTACAGGATGTCTCACCCCAATACGCCACTATCAAATCACAAAATGATTTACTTAATACCACATATGGAATCTGCTTACTTAAGAAAATAAGCTGTCACCAGCAAAACTTTGTTTAAAAATAATTTCAGGGCTGAGGTTTATCGAATTTCACTTTAGTTTGTTTTTACAGAAATCTAAAAAAAAAAAAGTAAGGCAGTCAAGTTGCAAAAATATTATATTAAGCCTACTTACATGGAGAATGTATTCTTAGGCAGAATTTTTAAACGCTATTACTAGTACTATTCATTAAAAGAAAGACCACAACTTTGCACTGTATGTCATGACATTTTATTTCAATAAAATGTATCAGCATATATTATTTTATTTCTATCTTTCCTAAATGATGCCCATCTGTTTTCCTTGATCTGAAACCTTTCTTTAACTAAGAAAAGCCTCAGCAGCTGAAATAAACACCAGACAATATGGCCAAGGTACTTTGTAGACTTGATTCTCTTCTCACTGACTCTGATACAACTTTGTATGGACTTTAGTGGCCTGAGTGATAGCTGTAACTGAGCTAAGTATCAGGCTTTGTGTAACTACTTTATAAATCTGAGGACTATAGCAGGTTTGTTTTATCTGGGGAGAAAGTATATATGAGCATAACAGGTTATAGCTTCTATCTTTTCCTCAAAAACCAGTGAGAATATAGTGGTAACAACTGGCCGACTACTTTTGTATTTCTATCACATATCTGTTTAACTTCTAAAATGGCTGTATTCTAAGAATCTTATGCAATTGGGATATAAATATAAATGAAATGGCCTGTAGTAATTTAATAGACCAGGAGACTCAAGAGGTTTTTTTCCTGTTCCTCCTCACTTATCTATGCTTTAATCTACAAGAGGAAGTAGAGGTAGAAGAAAAGTTTTCACTGCAATGCTTTTGAGAAGCAACTTTGAATTTCTTGCATAGGAAGTTACAATATTCTCTCTTTGCAGAAATTACTCTTGTAGCAATTTATATGCTTTTAATTGTCCAATATCAGTCAGCACAGAAGAATAACTAAGGGTGGCATCTCTTAGCTAAACAAGTACACAGTGCATGAGATAAATTCCTCCATTTATCTGCATCTGTTGTCCATAAAATGTTTATACGCTTCATTCCTGCCACCTGGCAATAAACTCTAGTTTACGCTTGAAACACTACACGGAGTTGAAATAATCCATAGTACCGCAGCTCAATACAGAGAATTAAACACGAGCTAAGAATAGAGCTGCTTTCAGATTAATCCTGTACCAGTACCGATGCAAAAGCCTACCAGGAGTCATAAATACCACATATGCCAGGAAAAAAATTCTGCACATTTTCCAGACATGTATTTAGCTACAAGTTTCCACAATTACAAACCATCTGTTAAAAAACACCAAACTCAAAACAAACAACCACCCCCCAAAAATAACTATATTAAAAAGCAACAGAATCATAGAATGTATCAGTTTGGAAGGGAACCATAAGGATCATTGAGTCAAACTCCCAGACTATTAATATTACTATTAATTAGCAATTATTACTAATTACTATTAATAGTTATAACAATAAGAAACAAAAGCTGAACTTCACTGTGAACCTCAATTCAATGACAGAATATTAACAGTGTATGTAAAGTTCTCCAATCCTCTAAGTACCTCACAATAAATTATATTACACAGTGTGATCACAATACTTCTATATATATTGTCTATTTTTAAAGATGCATAGTAAGTATGTCAAGTTTATTCCAAACTTTCAGTTCTTCTCAGATCATATTCTTCTACAACTAACTTAAATCTAGAAAAATTGTTCCTCTTAATTTAGAAAATTATATAAAGTAAAATCAGAAACAATCTTCTCTAAATGCAGACTGTCTCCATTTTTTAATATCACATATCAATACAGTGTCATGTTCCTTAAATATACAAGTTAGGAATTTTTAGAGTAATTTTGCTTATAGCAATAAAAATCCATCACTGTGTATTCAAACAAAATATTCAGGCGTATAATCTACAGCGATCTTTTACTTACACCTGGTTTTAAGCAAACTATCCCACTTGAGTTCAGTGAAAAAGACTTTCTGTGTGTTAGCTTGCAGAGCACCACTCTAGGACTTCAAAGCAAGAATGATACAAAATTAACATCAAAAATATGTTATGGATTAGAATGGATTAGAAACAGGCAAATCAGTAAGTCTCAGAATGTAATTGCAAACAGGGAGTTATATTAAGGGCACTTGTAAGAAAGATCTGCTGTGATAGGTTACTGGTCCCATACTGTTTCCCACTTTTATCAACCGCCTTCAAGAAAATGCAAATTCAGTACGGATGACGTTTGCTGACAACACAGAATATTATAATGAGGAGAACCAGTTACTAGAATAAAATGATCTGCATCTCTGAAAATGCTCTACTTAAAAGGAATAATTTTGCCATCAGCACATGTGTAAAGCTATACTTCTAACTTCAGAGAAAGTCCATATTCAGAGAATGAAATGTAGTATCTTAGAAAAATTACAGACTTGGAGTTACGCTGCATACCTTACTCCCACAGCACAGTGGTCGAACAAGCAAAGACCCTTGACAGAATAAAGAAGGGGAAAAGGAAGGTTATGCTTTTTTAAATGCCAAGATAACATAACCACTGCAGAACATTGTGATCAATTCTAATGCTCACTGTAAATCAGAACAGTTTAAAAGACAATCCAGATAACACGAAAACATTTCTTATATATTGAACTCCATGACTATTTCAGGTTCTCAAAAGGAAGGTTAAAAATGTGATAAACAGAAAGTTCTTCACTTCACCACATGAAGATCCAATGACTACAGTTTGAACTGCAGATGAAAAAAAAGTTCCCTTCTTTAGCAATGAAATTGATTACAAAAATATCTATTGATAGAGCAGCATTTAAAAATTAGTAGTCACCTTAATCTCCAGCGGACTGGAGGACTATCTTAACTGATCTGCCAGCCAGATGAAGAAAACCTGGAAGCAATGCTTTAGCTTGAATAAAATAACTGCCTTTCCATACGAAAAGTGATTGCCTATTACACTCTCCTGCAATCCCATTCCTAAAGCAGCCCCAGGGTACACTCACCGTTATTTTTTAAGACAAGGATGCAGCTATTTTATGGAAGCTCTGGGAACGCTTGATGACCCAGCTACCGTTCATATTGATGTTTAAGCCATTGTAGATATCTGGTCACAAGGAATTCGATACCAGATCGGACAATACAGTTACTGACTCAATTGTACCCTTCTGTTTCATAAAGCACAAGAGGAGGTGCAGTCTGTAACATTACCCACTAAAAGTATCATATTTACATTGGAAAAGAATGTAATTTGAAAATTTAAGCATACATAATAAAAGACAAAGTAGGCATAGTAAAATTTTGTAGCAGTGATCTCCTTTGAGTAAGGACATAGAACGGTTTGAAAATGAAAATGAGTGTCTACTGAAGATCAGAAAAACAGATAGAAAACCTAAAAATCTTCTAAGAATATTAATACCTTATTGAAACTGAAGGCATTGTATCCATAGGATACCTTCATTTACCCAAATATTTGCTGGGTAACAAAATGAATTCTCACAACAAAATGCCCTTGCTTATGCAGAACACAACTTTATACTTCAGTAGTAAAATATCCCAAATAATCTTTTATATGTTCCAAAACATAAAACAAAAACAAAATGTTAAAGGCATGATTAAACTTAAATTAATGTACAAAAATTAAGTATATGATAAAGAATAAATCTATGACTATACAAAAGTCATATACAGATATACTAGTTTTGTAGGATCTAAAACTAGTGCAAAATTTTATGCACATCATGACACTCCCATTGATCATGACTGAATATGAACAAACTAAAGATACATGATAGAAAACAGAGGATGGAAAAGAAGTTCATAGATATATCACAACATCCAGTTAGTAGTAATCTTATCTACAATGACCATTAATGATCTGAAAATGATGTGAGTGCCAGCACCAAAATTGGCAGTTTTTAACTAATTGAAAAATGCTGAAAACCTCCAATGTAAACACAGAAATTATTGTTTTAAAGAAAGACCTTAAGGAAAATTAAAATCATCAGTTCAGCAGCACAACACAAACTTTTTCAACTTGAAGAAAAATTATGAAACTCTTGGATTCAATGGGATTCAATTATGAGGAATAACCCTCATAATAATCCCTAAGGGTGCTCCTGGGTAACAAAATGGATATGAAAAGGAATGAAATCTTACAACAGAAGACAGAATCACAACATAGAAACATAAAAACAGAGAAGCACCATCATCTGGAAAAAGAGGTCTCCTGTACCTTCGTACACCTCTAGTAAGATACCACTTATGTTTAGTTGGAGTCTGGGTGTACTGTCCCAAAAGAATGTAAATCTTAAGGGAAGAGGTGAATATCTTTGCTTTTCCACAGAGCACAGCACAGGAAAACCCATGCTAATCAAAGCTACTATTTGGATTCCTCTCCCAGTGATTAGCTGCCACAGTCCAAGCAAACAGTAGTCCAATGACCAGAAGAAAGATACTGTAAAAAAGAGGACAGTAGAACATTGGCCTTACAGACAAAATGGTATAATCAATTAGGGAATATACAAGCTCTGGATCTGACTAGAAATGGTCTGTGTAAAATAAATTATAGAAAAGTAGTTGGCCTAAATAACACTATGTGAATATTTCAACTGTTTGTAATAACCAATAATCAGTAATTACACCTACTTACTTTGTTTAATAGCAGCCACACAAGATGCACTGATCTAATTGCATCTACCTTGTATGGAACAGGAAAACCATGGAAAAAAGCTTGTAAGCATATGAAAAAAACTCAGGCCAACGAGATAATTTCATTTTTTCAAACTTTCCACCAGCTCCACATATAACAATTCTTCACATATAAACCCTTGGTTAACAAGGAGATCTTCTTTTGACTTGTTCTCAACTCCAACATCAGAATTCATACCAAAGCAATGATCAGTTGCATATGTTGTGTGAACTTGTAAAAATCTAACCCAAAATATAAAGACAATGGTTCAAAACTCTATACTTACAAGGATGAGATCCCTGTTTTGGTTTCCTCTGAGCTGCAGTGTGCCGGCATGCCCTCTGCAACACCCTTGAAGAACCCAACCTGCTCCATTTTTCCTCCACACCATCTTTAGGTGTCAGCAGCAGATGTGACTCCTGGCATCAAGCCATTCACAGTGAAGCTAGTGATTACTCTAATACAAAATGTATATTTAGCTATAAAATGGAGAGTTTCTCTTCTCACCTAACTTTCACAAAAATTTGCTCTTCTTTAATTACCATATTTAGAGATAATTACTGATGTCAAATTGTGGTCCAGTTACTAAATGCTCAATCCAGTGAAAATGTTGCTGAATTAAAAAGAAATTTTAGTAAAGTCAGTGTATTACAACCAGGTTCAGTCCCTTCATAAACACAGATGAAGACATTGTCCTCATTTCTTGAAAACAAAATAAAACAAACACCCTAACATGCATTTTCTGAGGTGGGCAAACTAAATAACATAGCAAATATGCATGAAAACAAATCTCTTTCCTAGTTTCAAAGAAGAGATGAATATGTATGACCCTCATTTCACTGATAGGACATCATATCAAATTACAAATGTAGACAAAAATAATTCCTAAAAGTAAGAGACATGTTAGTTAAAATAACTGAAACAGCTTGACAAGGGCTGTCCTCAGTAACTACCACAATATTTGTAGCTTTCCCAGGTGTTCCTGCTTCTAGCCCACCAGGGAGAGAGCTTTTCTGAGCTGCAAGCAACAGGGTGGCACTATTCAAGAAGTACACTTTAATCCACCATTTCCTCGTTAAGAAGTTTGCATTTGTGTCCACAACTGTGAAACACAGACAGGAGTGGGGAAAACATACCAATATTCAGAAGTGGTGTGTACCAAACAACAGAAGCGTCGTTCCATGTTTATTTCATATACAACTTTATTTTTACAAGAAATGCAAGAAAGGTATTATCTCTGATAAGAAAGATTTTGCTTCCTAAATTCAGTGGTTTCACTCAGTCAGGCTTCCTACTGCTGTTAACACCCATCACATGGAACAGCAGTATCTGCCTGAGATCCTGCTTGTCCTTCACCTAAGGCAGCTTATTGGCCTCTTATTCTGCACAAGGACACCCTGAACAGGCAAATCTCCCTTTGTCCCACAGTGACTCCTATTTGTTACTGCAGCAAGAAGAGCACCTCCGTGTGCTTCTCCCTGGGAAAATGAACTACACTCTGCAAATTTAAGCTCCAAAGTCTTCACCACTGTGAATGGCACAGACTTGTTTTAAAACCAAGTGTCAGGGATGGGGGGAATCAAGTAAGCACTTTTGGAGGAATTCTATTCATGCGCAAATTGGAAGATACTGGTCCCAAATGAAAAACAGGCTATCAGGAATCCATCTGAAATACTCTCCATTACTTAAAAACTTCTACCCAAACTGGGAAACTCTGCTGCTTTTATTAACAATAGACATTAAAGGACTTGAGCTGAAACCTGTGCAAAATTCATAATAAGTAATACGAACTGTGGCAGAACAATCACACCACACTGCCTCTAGGAAATAAGTAGAAACAAACTACGGAACAGATTAGGGAAAATGGTTACAATCACTGACTGTACATGTTTAAAAGATAAAAGGATCATTTTGCCCCACTTTTCAGACCTAATACCTAAACTGTGGCAAAAGAAGAAAATAAAACACAAAGAAAAAAAATCTAGAGTGTGTAAAAGAACATCAATCTTATTAATATTGCGTATAAGAGCAAGAATAAAATCATACACATTTCACTCATCAGAGATTTAATAATCTGCCAATTAGTTACAAGAAAAAAAATATTGAAGTGCCCCTATTTTTCTCAGGAAGATCTTTTTCTCTAAGTTACAGAAGCAGCAAAACAATTAGACTTTAAGTCCTCTTAAAAATTTCTTTTTACAAAGACTTGTTAAAGAGACAGATTAAAAGTCATGGCTACACATGACAGGTTTAGTTCAGTATATATTCAAGAACTGATGCAGTTCTACAAACTGCTTCATGTGCATCTTGTACAGCATACCTTAAGTCAGTGTAGCCATCATATGGCAAAGGAGAAAATCTCTTTAGGAATTAACTGTATGTTTTCTTACTTGTTTCTTCCCAAAGATGAAAAACACTTACATAAAAGAATTTTTTTTTTTTCAGTTATTTTCTTCTTTATTATGTAGAAAAGGCCAGAAATAAATTTCCTCCGATTTCTCTCCCTAAAACATATTGAATAGAGACAGAGGTTACCTGGTTTCTTAGTTTAGACTTTGGAGGATAATCACACCTCTCCTATTATTTTTGTTTCTAGTAGAGCTGTAGGTCAAATGAACTGTAATAGGAACTTCCCAGTTAGAGGGATAAAAATATTGGTTTGGTTTTTTTTGTAAAACCCGACTTCGCTTTCCAAAGGAGATCAAGGTAAATCAAGTTCAGTTAATTTAAATGAATTCTGAAGTTTTAGCAGATAATCTCTCGCCTGTAACTACTTGCATTTCCCTAGTACACAACACCATCATCTTACATATTTTCCAATCTTCTAGCAAAAATTGAAGTAAAATTGTCCCCACAAAAAAAAAAAAAAAAAAAGAGAGAGAGAGAAAAAACTGGTAAGAACTGTATTGCTAAAGGATCAGGAGCACCAAATGTAAGACAATGATAAGCATTCATTAAGTATTTATATCAGGGCATTAGCTTTTAATAGCACAAGTCTGCATAAAAGTCTTACTTTCAGAAACTGCAGTGTAATAAATTATAAAGAATAAAAGTAACAGTTTTAGGAAACTCAATTAATAGAAGTAGTCATGGTGGGAAACAACTATCTCAGAACAACACTTCTGAACAACTATGTTGAAAACAATCGATCAGGGGAAAAAACCCCTGGACCACTCAGCAGCCAGGTCTCTCTAGCTGTTCCCAGAACAGCCCCTGAATGGGAGGCAAAAGAATTTCCCTTTACAATGCATTCATTCTTTCCCTTTGTATAATCCCAGTCTACCACCTTTATCTCATGTTGGTAAAAAACAATTAGACATAGGTTCGTTTCAACCAGATCTATGTCTGTTCCAAACTACAGCAGGAATAATGGTCCATAGGCTTTTCTGCTGGTCAGTTCTCAACAGCGTACAAGGAGTGGGAGACGTTTGGACTGGGAGTGGGGATCTGAAGAGTGGCCTGGTGTATTTACTTCAGCACATTTTCTGACTGATCTGTGAAGCACGGCAGTACTCTTATTTTAAACCATTAACCGTTTCAGGGCAATGCAGAAATATTCTACAGCTGTGCAATAATTACAATATTGGTTTTAAATGTCCATGGTCTATGTGAAAAAAAATCAAGTAAATATATTATTGCTTATTACATTATTACCTGAAAAATACCAAAGAGCATTATTTTATTTCTAATTATTCTAGGTTTAAGTTACAAGTATTAATGTTATGATCATCTTACTGTTAAACTTTATTTTTCTCATCCAGAAACAACTTGAAAGTAGAGTGTGAATCATATGGATCAAAGACTATCCATCAGCGTGTCACACACCATGTGGCATTGTGTTTTGCTAAGTCAAAGTCATGCTCCAAGTTTCAAAACTTCAAACAACTGAAATACCACAACATTCATAAAACAGAACTGAGCTACTGGGAGTAAGAAAAAAATACAAAAAAGGTAACAGACCTCAACAGCAGATAGTAAAATTAACATTTCAACAGTTCTTGCCTTTCATCTCAGTCTCCATAGTACGTTTTTTCTGGAAAAGCTGCGATTTAGGTTTAGAAAGATGCAGAATTACATAAAACATCTGGAATATGGGACAAGGAATATTGGCTTATTATCCCTGGTGGACCCTCCCTATGAAAAATTTAATAGGTCTGTTTTGGTAGTTTTAATCTCCAGAGCACCCCAAGCTATGTTATGGAAACATCATCTTGGTAATTTATATTAGAAAGAACACCTGGTGATGAAAGCAAATATACCCTCTTTAAAATTGTGAGTGATTTTTCTTTAATCCTCAAACTTTTCATCTTCTTAAATATATAATTTTTAACAGCTTGACTAAAAATTAGTTTTTGTATCTTTGAGACTGATCACATTGTAACCATTGTGAACCTACACTATTTTATTAGAGAGCTACATTTCTTCATTCCTGTCTTCAGAGAACAAGTCATTTTGTCTTTACTTTGACATTGGCCTTTAACAGATTACAGAGGAAGCTCTGTTGAATCTTATATGAATATCACAAAATCACTTAAAATGTTGTCCATTTATTACTGCACAGCTTCGAACATTAGGGGAAAAAAGAACTGTTAAACAGATTTCTACTATTCTTATTCTTTTCTTGGTATCTATTACATTTAGTATAGAGTTTCAACATAACTAGTAAAAATCTATACATGAAAGCAGAGAAATTATTTTCCATTAAAATCATTAACTGGATTCCTTTAAATAAAAATACAGTTAAAATGCTATATACCTAAGAGGAATTTAGCCTACACCTTTCTATTGTTACACAGCCTCATAGTATATAAAAACCCCACATTTTTAACTGTTGCTTATTTACTATTTTATTGATAAATTGGAACTTAATGAAAGAATATATCAAGTACCAGTCAATTTATAAAACAATTTACTAATAAAAATGTGTTCCATACTTCCCAGCTACAATTAGGTTTCCATTTATGAAATTTCTAAAGAAACATGATATGTACAAATTAATCTGTTTTTATCATTTAACATACCTCACTTAAAATATATCCCAATACACGTTTTGAATTTCCTAACAAAAAAGCCATAATATAAACTGTAGCCCATAAAGATTTTCAGAAACATTTTTTTTTATTAATTTGACACTGATACGCCTCCATTTCTAATATCCCTACCCTGCAACATTTTAAATGCAATTAAAAGTGGTTATGAAAGAGTGTGGACTTCCTTGTGAAGTAGGAAATCACTCTTGTGATTAACATGCAAACGAGCTCATGCTGGCAGAATAGATTGGGGTTTTAAAACCCCAATTACTTTTGTATGATTATCTATTTACCCGTACACAGACTATTTTCATTTTTCATCTAATACAAAGTCATCCTGCTTACATTTTTAGCACAGCAATTAATATTTACAATAATTATGACATCAAGCACCATTGAGAGTACGCCAAGTGAATCATTTAGCATGTTTTTTAATATATATGTTATTAAAGTAACATCTATGCTAATATGCTGCAGAGAATGGAGATATATTATTGGCCTTTATACACAATCCAGTCTAATACAGCATTCTATTTGCTTTACATTTAATTATGGGGCATATTATTTTTAGTATCTGAGTAAGTCAAAAGCTGTTCGTTCAGATTACAGATGCCAAAACTTTCAAGTCTGTAACTGCTTTGTATAAAGTGTAAGGTTTGTTTAAACTTTCACAGTAAAAATAACAATAAAATTACTTCCTCCTGGTTTTCCTTTCTTTTTTTTAGTAATAACAGACAATTCTTAACTTTCACTAACACACTTTGATTCATACCTGCTACAGAGTGCACATATACACATTTTTTCCAGACTTCTAAAGAAAATTATAATGCATTAATGACAGGAACTATGGTAATGGAAAAAGGTCACCCTCTTTTGAACACCTTCTGTTTTAAACCATTATATATAAAGACATTTGAGAAAGCAAAGAATTAAAAGGCAGCCTTTGTGCAACCCATTACTGAAATATTATAGAATAATCTATATCAAATGTAGTGAAATAGCAGATTCTTTTGGATCTAAATTTACTGCAGCCATAGAAATGCTTTTATGCTTATTATGTATCTGCATGTTGATTCAATTATTAAAAGAACACCTGACAGCAGACTTACTTAATTGAATTAATTAAACTGGATGAATAATCACAGAATTACTATTGTATGAAATTTGTCCTGAAAAGTAACACTGGCATTTTGAAATTGCAAGTAATTTGAATGCTGAAACACACTGAGCAGAGAAGTCTTCACTTGCTGTATTCTGAAATTCTTCACTTCATACATGAACAAATGTGACACATAAATGAACAGACAGCTGTGAGTAATGAATGCTTTTTTCTTATATATTTTGTTACATGACCCCAGCTATGTCATTAGATCTTTTAAAAACTTTGCAAATACGTTTGAAATAATAGTAACAATTTTATCTCTTGCTCTAAAATAATACAATAGGGTGGACTATCAGATACCGAGCAAGATGCAGTGTAACACTGAAACACTTGTGTAAAACACTGCTTCCAACCAGGATATCTGAAAAGATTTTAATACCTCCAATCGAAATTATGGAAATATTTTCTAAAAAGCAAGCTAAAACAAGCAAATTAAAGGTGTTAAATGATTTTAAAAACAATTTAACAGATCACTAAAGTGAGCTTCTACCACTGATTTTAGCAACAGGAGCAGTTTTCTTTAGTAATTAAATGCTATGACACACTGTATATAGTATATTCCTTTTAAGGTCTTCTGAAACCATTTTTTGTAATTATTTAAAACCAGTCTACTGATGAAGTTCAGAAAATTTTCTTATACCCTCTTTGATTTACTTACATTTGATAATGCAATAGATAGAAGGGAAATTTTACATGAGGGATTTTTTTATCATGCGTTTTCTGTTGCCCCTGCTTTCACATGAAAAAAAGAGAGAGAGGAGCCTCACTCTGCTCAGAACAGAAGTTGAAACTGGCAGAGGACATTCCTGGAGTGCGAGCACCCAATCTAGCATATACCCAAGCTCCACCTATTAGCTCTGCATTGCCAGTAGGTATTTTTCTTACTTCTTCTTGCAGGATTTTTGTTTTGGTTTGGTTTTGCAATGATCCCTGTAATAGCAAAATGTATAAAATCGTCTAATTTTATATGAGAGAATGGCAGGACTGGATATCTAGCCTACCTTAAAATAAACTGCAGTATGGTAGAATCACATACACCACCTTTTTTCTCTTTTTTTTTTTTTTTTTAAATCAGCTATGTGTTTTCTCTTGCTAAAAATGAATATTGATGAATCTACAAATAGAAAATATTAATTTAGAGTAGATTATTAATTTATATTACTAAAAAGAACATGGACATTTATAGGTATTCAGTCAGAATATCTAAAAATGAAATAATATGACATCTAACATCTATACACTATAAATCACTGCTTTTTTTACATTCATATTTTCCCTCATATTCCTACTTGAATATAATTCATTTTACAAATATGTCTGATCCTGCCTCTGACCTTACTACACTTTAAGCTCTTTTCTGCTCATGGAAAGCTAATTTGCATTTTTTAAAAATGTGTCTGTATTAATGATCTAATTTACCACAAAAAGGCTTTATATTAAATACAAAAAGGACAGCCATTAGCTTTCTTTCCACAATAAAATCAAAACAAAAAATAAAACATCTCATTTACACAACAATTAACAGGTTTTTTCCCTAACACAATGCTAAGTGAATCTGTACAGTTCAGCATTCATAAACATTATATATTGTGCAGAATTATTGCTCTACAATCAAAATAAGGAATATTATAAATATGCAAAGTTTTACAAAACACTTTTCTGAGAAATCTATACATCCATTTTAATACCTATATTAATAACCACACTGGTTAGATTTTTCTTTTACATAAATTATACAAAGTACATTGGCATTACATACCATTTTAATACCAGTTTATTATAGCTTTATTTCATAATATTGGAGGTGGAAATGGAAACAGTGCCATCATGTGATACTTTTCAGGCTACTTCACTTCTTTTATTTCCAAGGAGTGAGTATGTTGCTGCTATACAAATAAGAGTTCCTCGAAAAGCACCAATGGCAGTATAATTTATTATATGCCATGTTGTAACTAGGTAATTTGGGGTATTTTTATGCATCAAGTATTGAAAACACCTTCTAAATCTGCAAATATAAACAAAGCATATGATCACTACAAATGTTAACTACCCCTTTTTTTTAAGAGTTCTCAAATTATCCAACACAGTCCTGTGAAATTCCTTTCCGTTTACAGGCAAGATATTAATCCGAACAGCTTCATTTTTACAAAGGAACATGGAAGTTAAATTCACTGGTTTTAATTAGTACTGGGCAGGCTACTTGGAAAAAAACTAATACATGAAATCGTCACAGGCATACAATACCAAAGCCAAATCCAACTCATATTATATTTACTATTTTTAATGAAATCAGACACACGGTCATTTATTCTTTTGTATTCATTTCATTTCATTCATTTTATTGAAATAAAGGCATTTTTCTCTCCAGTGGTCACAATAAATTAGGAAATCCAGGCTTGATGCTAAAGACGCATATTTCCACTTATCCTTCCCTTTTCCAGAGATCAAGACAACCATTTGACAACCACTTGGAATCTAGAAATACAAGTAATCTATTACATCTGAAATCCCACTTTACTGCACAACTCACAGCTGCCAAATCTCAAACTACTTTACAGTAGTGGGGTTTTTTTAAAGATACATCTTTATAGAAAATAAAACCTTTATAGTTAATTCACTGATGCATGGGTGAAAGTAGATGAAAAAAACACAGGAATTGTAACTTTTAAAAGCAAACAGATGCTAGATATTGCTTGTGGAGTTTCAGAATTTATAGAATATGAACAATGACTGAATTCTCCAAGATTAAAAATCCTCACATAATTTAACTGCCTGCTGTTCCACAGGAAAGCCATTACTATTATGTGCTTATTTGTAAGCACGTGGGCATGTACAGCCATTTAAAAATGTTTAGATTTCTTTGTGTAGGGCTCAAAAATTCATGGTATACACATGCAAGCCACAAATATGAGTTATGCTCAAGTGTGTTCTGAGTCTGAAACCAACGCAAGGGGATTTTATAAAAGTCAGTATATTCCATATATCCAGAACTCCATTATGGGCCAGCATTACAGCTGGTGAATGTATCTGCTTTTGCTGAAAGGTAACAAAACAAACCCTCCACCCTTGAGAACCTTCATAGAGCAGGATTCAAGATTGGAAATGTCACATATAAGAAAAGTACTGCAATAAGAAAAGAACAGGGAGAAATAATGTTATGCTCTTACTTAAATTTAATGTGTACTACTTACAGATAACATTTTATAAATTGCTCAAACTAAAGCAAATTGTGTTTATCAGGTTGGAAGGCAGGCCATTTGCACTGCATAAATACTGATTTGTATACCTAGTACAGGAAAGTTTAATTTTTATGTTTGCAACCAAACAACCAAGTTTTTGAGTAACAGGCTAAAAAGAAAATGTGAGAGCACTATTGTTATTTATTCTCCAAAAGCTTGATGTTTTCATTAGTGCCAGTAGTAACCACCCTGGCTCCCCACCTTGACAAGCTGCTTAAAAAACTAATTTGACTGGAGTTTTACCAGCGTAAGTGATACTCTTCATATGATGAAGACAATCTGTAGCAAGCTGTGTAATTCTTAATACAGAGCTTTTTACAGCTTTTTTTTTTCCTTGTTGGTAATTATCATCCTTGAAGATGACAAATATTTCACTTTTTGTAGGGTTAGGGTTTAGACTTGGTCCCCTCTTTAGGGCGGAACAATCAGTAACAATTTCCTGTCATCATGAGACACATAGAACCTGCATCAGCCCTTACTACATATTTTTGTAATGTTGATTATGAACTAGATGATGAGTATTAATAATATGATTTTACAAAGTAATATTGGGATACTCACAAAGCTGTCCAGAAACAAGATTGTAAATCAGATGAAGTCATAGCACTCTAACTACATCAAGCACTAAGCAAAGGGAATCATAACCTGGTGGGGCACTTACTGGTTAACCAACCAAGACATTTGAGAAACCTGGGAAAGGGAGGCAAAACTCTGCTCACTTTCAGATCCCTTCCCAGTCAGCCCTTCAGCAGCCAGCAGAAAAGGGAGACTTTCTGCTGGGGTGTTCTTTATGTTCCGTTACTTCCTGTGATGCCCAAAAGATATGCTCATCTAAGATGGAGACAAACTATGCTACAGATTAATACTTTGAGCATAGGTGGAAGAGAGTGTTCTACATAAACATTTGCAGAAAATCTATGATTTTGAACGAAGGGAGATGCTGCATTACACTCTGGGTGAAAAATTAAAAAATACATTTCTTATCTGTATTCTTATTTCTCTCAGAAATCCTGTGCTCTAAATAGAACAGCAAAATAAACACCAAATATTTGATGGGGAAGCTCTAATATCTCACAATCCTAACTGAAGAGATCCAAAATTAGAGACAGTATTACTAAGTAAAATGAAAGAACACAAATATTTGTATGTATCAAACTATAAACACCCATAAGGCATCTCATCCCACTAAAAAACTAATTTCTTCTCAGACCATTCTGATTTGGAGAAAAATTCCAAGTTAAACTGGAACCTATAATGGCCATATTATTGAAAAATCTTACATTTTCTTCATCCACTCAGCAATTAGATAATATTTCTAATGAATCATGAAAAGGTTTGGGTTGGAAGGAACCTTAAAGACCATCTAGTTCTAACACCCTTGCCATGGGCAGGGACACCTCCCACTAGAGCAGGTTCCTGAAAGTCCCATCCAGCCTGGTCTTGAACACTTTCAGGGATGGGGCATCCACAATTTCCCTGAGCAATCTGTTCCAGTGTCTCACCACCCTCACAGTAAAGAATTTTTCATAATATCTACCTTCTTTCAGTTTAAAGCCATTACCCCTTTTTGCATGCCCTTTTAAAAGTCCCTCCAGCTTTCTTCTAGGCTCCCTTTAGGTACTAGAAGGCTGCTATAAGGCCTCCCCGGAGCCTTCTCTTCTTCAGGCTGAACAAACCCAACTCTCTCAGCCTATCTTCATAGAAAATGTGCTCCAGCCCTCTGATCATCTTTGTGGCCCTCCTCTGGACTCAGACCAACAGGTAGATGTCTTTCTTATGTTGGGGGCCCCAGAGCTGGACACAGTACTCCAGATGGGGCCTCACCAGATCAGAGTAGAATCACTGCTCTTGAACTGCTGGCTGCACTTCTTCTGATGCAGCCCAGGATACAGTTGGGTTTATGGGCTTCCAGCCCACCTTAATAGCTCATGTTGAGCTTCTCATCCACCAACACTCCACAAGTACTTCTCCTCAGGGCTGCTCTCAAGCCATTCTCCACCCAGTCTGTATTTATACTTGGGATTGCCCCAGCCCACGTGTAAGGCCTTGCACTTGGCTTTGTTGAACTTCATGAGGTTTACACAAGACCAATTCTCAAGCCTATCCAGGTCCCTCTGGATGACATGAATTTCAATTTTGTAATATACTGAGACAAAGACAAAAGGTCCTTTATTTTTGAAACTGTAAAAAAGTGATTTTTTTGATGCTTATACCTTTATATGAATGTGTGGGCTATGAGTCAAATGGCAGAATTCTAGATGGACAACCCAGAAGGCTAATATTTATCTGACCATGTAGCATCCACCTATTTAAATAAGCCACAAAATCTGAAAGTAGCCCCAACGCAGAATCATTGGACTCAGCTGGATCAAGATTAATTGGGACAAAACGTGTAATGTAGAACTTCTCAGGAAAACTGTTAAACATTCTCTATATGTGCTATAGTTTTGAAAACCTTAGAAGGCACAGCTTTGATGAGGTTTTGTGCATAGAGTTACATGATCTCCTTAATCTTCGAAGAGACCGAAAACAGAGAGACTTCCCCCTCCTTATCAAGGCACACTTGAACAACAAACAGCTTTAGCTAGTGTGTACGGCTTTCTCCAATAGAAATATTGTTATTCAAGAAAACTTTCCAACCCAAACAAATTTTCAGATGAAATAAGATATACTGTCAGAAAAGAAAAATAAGCCATAGGTGGTGGGTTAGAAACAGGTTCAGTGATAGCTACAGCACCATATTCTATCACCTCAGAGCCACAGCTTGCCTTATAAAGAGAGTTACATGGTAAGGTGATAATGGCTGCCATCATTCACTGACATGGTTAGAGACTAAGAGTTTACTCAGCACTTGCCACTTAAGTTAAATGGAAGGAACAGCAAAATGTTCTTTTGGGTAGGGACAGCTGAAACAAGGCTCTGAGTGGGAGCAACATGCACATGCCCACACAGATCTCCAGTTACAGGTTACAAAGCAATGTCTATCAGGATGCATGAGACATGGGAATGTTTCACTTGACAATGAAGCTCTATGTCTATGTCTAAGCAAACTATGTCTTCATGAAAATGGTCTTTTATAGGGAACTCCAAAGTTTTGTGGAGGAAAATAAACATTACTTTATAGTAAAGACTCTACTCAGGTCAAAGAATACCCAAATAAATTCTTATTAAGAAGCCAAGTAGAAAGTTGCAGAAACTGTTAATCAGAAAACACCAAACGAGTACCATTATCAGAGTTAGTGTAACTGAAAATATTTTTCTGTTTGATAAGAATATTCACAATCAAAAGGCAGAGACGGTCAACATAGGGATAAATATGACTGGACATATTTTTCTATCTGTGGACTGACAGAAAAAAAGGAAAATCCCTAGAGGATGAACTCCTGCAAGCTTTAAGACTGCTTTAGTATAGAGTTTGATGTGTGCAAAAGACACAGGAGGTCAAGTAATCCCCTTACAGTTAGAGAATATATAGTAAAAATTCTATTTGCTTGTAAAGTCTCTTTATTTCACTGGTCTTTCAGATAAAGTATTATGATTAAGTGACACATGGCCTTTAGTAGGACACATTGGTTTCTGGAATGGTACCTACTACTGGAAACCTGCTAGAAGAAAAAAAGACTGAAATAAAGCAAAGATCTGACACAAAAAGGAAAAAAAAAGGCTTAATCCCTAAATTGCTCATTTTGGTGTGGATCACTCCTTCCACTCTTATCTTAAGACTTTTTTCCCCATAAAACTTATGTATGTTCTGCAAAACCTGCTTCTCTGTTGAATGGATACCTACTGCCAACCTTTCTTCTGTTTGGACTCCTGTCTTACAGGAAGAGGGAAAACTCTTTTTCAATTCCTTTATGCTACCTGCAGGGTTTCTGAAGAGCTTCGAATAATAATTAATTGGAAAGAACACACAACAGTAATGTTCTGCCTCTAAAGAAGCCTCTGATGCTCATCCCCATACTTAGACACTCATTGCCCATTGAGGAAAGACTCCTAGGAAATTAATACAATTCTCAGAAGCAACAAGCAGCTCAAGAAAAGTTTAAGTTGTCTTCTCTTCTCATTTCTTTAAAGTGGGAACAACCACAACGAATGCAGTTTTTTCCAAAACTGTTGTTTTCAGCTGCAACACAGGAGCAACACAAACACAACACCAAGCACTTGATGTTATTTTCAACTTCATTTAACAGAAATAAATCAGGTTGCCAAATATGGAAGTACTTAAAGACAAATGAAACTACCAGAAATTGTATCTCTTCAGTCTGTGAATATACAAGTAGAATCAGGTTTTAAGACAGGAAAACTCGCACTGGCTTAAGATTATACAGATGAAATTTTTCACTGTGAATGAACACTAAATCAATTTCCAGTCTTGTCTTAGGAGGAACATACTTGGATTTTGGCTGTTCACTGTGTTTCAGATGAGCCATAAAACAGAATTCCTGAACACTTGTGCTTACAGATCACATTGCACTTCACAGCTGTTGTGTTTTACCCCAGCAGAGGGTGCATTTAAGCAAGTGGAAAAAAGCAATTTTCTTTTACACATAGCTTGAAGTGCTTAGGGGTCTTTTTGAGTGACATGTAACACATACACACATGATATTTAAAATATATTAAATAATTCATAAATAATAATTATTAAGTCTACCTGCAATATTCACCTCATTTTTTTGTAGCTCCTCATGCGACACAATGAACAACAGCATAGTGCCACAACTAGTTGGACAGAACAGTGAAGTCTGAGAAGTGGACCTAAATTTCACATCAGGATAAATATGAGGTCAGTAAATCTGGGTAATAGAGTTGCTATTATGATTACTTTTTAAAAGGAAATTTTTGTTTAATCTTCTACATTAAAAGAATGCTGAGAGTGCAAAAGCAAAGCATTTAAAAAACAGAACATGACTGAAGTAAAGCTGTTCGTATGGCATTATTTCAACCTCCTCTGCATGATCTTTCCTCCATTCTTCGTTACTATGTGCCACATTATTTGTTTTCCCAGGACCTACATTTCATTACTGCATTGCATAGACTAAGTTTTGAAAATGAAGATAAACTGCTATTTTTAAAAACTTTTATTTACTGTTACGTAGTGCAGACACTGTTCTATCTGTCCTGTGTTTCCTTTGTTGCTGAAATTGGAAGGAATGTGGCCAAGATACTCACACCTTGGAAACTGGAGGAACTTTCTAGGGAAGCAGAATGCCATTTCAGTGAGATAGATTTCTTCCACAATTTTTCATCAAGCTCCATAAAATTAACAAAGATGAAAAATTTGCCATTTAATACAAATTCTTCCCTTTGTAGGTTGTCACACACTACATATTATGGTAGTTAGATGAAAATAAGTGCACAGCTTTCTCAAAAGTTCATGCATATTCTCTGTTGCATGTATGGTCTCCTAAAGTAACCAACTTTCACAAACATTTTGCTCCTCTGGCCAATATAAGCTAAATATAGAAAATAAATAGTCCACAAGTATCTTCCTACTAATTTTTCTTAAAAATTGCTCTTAAGTGAAAAAAAAAATAATCACCTTTAATGATTTAATGTCAGAATAAAGAAAGACAGCAGTCATTCTTTGGGAAACACAAATGAAACTGTATTTGAAGTAGGGACTCCTACCAAATTACACAGGATGAGTTATGTGAAGCAATTTTGAAAAAAAAAACTCTTAACTAACATATGATTAGTAGTTCTACACTCACAACTGCTGTTGGACATGGAATGAATAACTAAATAATTATGGGTGGAGGTAAAATAACAACAAAACCAGCTAGTTCTGTGAGCAACAGACCTTAGGAATAACTGCATGGACATACTTAATGCTGCAGTCTCTTTCCTCAGCAGATGCCCTGTTTTCCATGTTTCTGTTACATAATCCATCTGTTTTCATGGGTATTAATGTCTTTGAGGACTCTCACTTCTGTATAAAATTTCTTTGAAGTTGGCCAATATGTTCAAGAAGTATTGTGGGGGACAGACAGACAGAATGACTGTATCAACTTACAAAACTTATGTTTCCTTACAAAAGCATCATAAAAATAGAAAATCTAGGCTATGGTAGGGAAGGAGATACACAATTCCACAACAGGGCACTTTCTACAGGGAAGGCCAAACCAGAAGAACACAAGAATTCAGTGTTCATGTCTAGCAGTAAGAATTCTCAGGATGATAATCTGTCATAAGAAAATGAAAGAAGGAAAAAGAACAGATAAAAATATGCCCAGTACTACATTAATTATTAAACAGAACATTGAACAATTAGAATATTTTAAATAGCATGCTTAAAGGAAATAACATATTTTAGTACTTTATAATAACCTGTTGATAGGAACTCTTGATAATCTCAAATAGATCTTAACATAAAGAAGAGCTTGCTTCTTTGACTTCAAACTATAGTCTGATATTGGATCAGAGCAGAACACAACAGCCCAAATGAATTTAACTGCACTACTTCAAATGGAGCTTTATGAAGAATTGATATACCACAGTACTTCCAATTGTTATAAGCAAGTGGTCATCAGCTCAGGTGCAGTAATGCCCTTTGAGTAACTTAGCCATGCTTTGAATACTCCAGTGCACCAAACTCACGTTTTATTCATTCATTAGAATGAAAGCTGCTTGTAAAGAATGGTTTGGTTTCATTACAGGATAACTAACACAGTATAATTTCTTCATTTCATTCATTGTGTTGTTTAGTCTGAAATCAAGATTAGGTCACAAAAAATAGCAAATATCTTATACTGCAATGCTCCTAAGCATTAGGCTTACAAGGAAGACCAGTACTTGTTCATTCATTGCAACTTAACATAAACCATGGTTTACATTTAACTAATAATAATGGTTTCATATCCAAAATACTGTAGTAGAATTAAATTGTATAAGAGCCACAACATGACTATAAAAGCTAGAAAACACAATAATGACACAAGAAATGGTGAAACCATGAATTAATTTTCACAGTTGCTACAAATGTTCAAGTATGTAAATGCTATTTTCACAAAACATTTTTCAACTGGAAATCAGGAAAAAAGGATGTGGAAGAAAACAAAACTAAAGAAATCTCTGACATTCAATTCAAACAGTTCAATAATCAGGATTCTTAGAGAAAAAAAATAATGCTCAGTTATAGATAAAAATTTGGAATGAAACAACACTCATCAAAAAGTCCACTTAAAGTAACAATATTGCAAGTCACCGAAGAATCAGCCATCAATTAGAAATTGTAAAATTTCACTAAACATACACTAATCATAGCTAGCACTGTAACATGACCTGTACGTATGCATGTGTTTCATGTATCACAATGTGATAGTGCAGCAACAGGGAAAGCCTCCCTTTCTTCTATTTATCTTGGTACTGGAGGTCTTCCGAGATAAAATGAACATAAAATAATAGGGAAGAAAAAAAGGAAGTTGATGAAGCAGAAGAGCAGAGATAAATACAAAACATCTGCCTGAGGCAGACATGAATTCAAGATATGGGTATATATTTTCAAAACTAAAACAAATAAAACACAAATGCTGAATTATGGGACTACATTTCCCTCTTGATGTCCTAGTGACTACACAAAGTAGGCGAGCTTTGCTTTCATGCTTATGACTTCCAAAGATGCCCCTCAATGTATTACAGGCCACTAATCCATAGTTGACTTTCATTTGTTCTAACTGTATTATACTATGATGGATGCTATTAATATGAATAATATTAATCCACAGAAGAATATTAATCCTTTGTGATATAACTGCATACTGCTCTAGAAAGCTTACACTTTAATTACTATATTTTTATACATATAAAGCTGTAACATCTCTACACGTCTTGCCATCCTGACCATAGATGACTTTTTTCCAACAGGGAATCATCTTAAACCAACAAAATGGAAAGGAATTAAGGTAGATGAACCATCCACATCACTCACAGTGTCACAGGGCACAGAGTTCAGCATAGATTTTACTCACCGTCTTCCAAGATGGCTTCCAGATTTAATTCACAGATGTCGAAGAAGAGTATTATACACTTATTTGCCTTACTAAACACTTAGAAGCTTTCATGTGTTTTGTCCCAGCATTTTGACACCTTTACCAAGTTCCATCCTGCCCTTTCTGGATCCTGAACCTCTCTTGTACTGTGTCCCTCTCCTGAACAACATCTTTTCTGCTAGAGGGCTAATAGTTATTCCCCTTTCTCTGCCATATACACCTATGATTCTTTTTATACTTACTTTGGAACCATTCATTCCCACATACATTTTTCTCTCACTGCTACTTATTCCCCAGTTCTTTGGGATCACAACCAACTGAAAGATCAAGACAGTTAGGAGACCACATCTGATGACTCAGCATGGCTACCTAACACTATAAAATTAAATTTTAAACTTTTAAATGAACATTAATTATTACGTATCCCATTTACCACCACTGGAATCATCTTTCCAAATATTAATAGCTTCTTATAAAGTCCAAAAACTTTAGTCCCTTTTCCTTGCACCACCATTTTACCTAGGTCTTAATGAAAATTTGTCATGTAATGTGTCATCAGTCCACTCTAGAAAAATTGCTATTAATCTGGCTGACTAACAGTGGAGAAATTTTGGAAAAAAATGAATGGCATTAAAATGTAAATATTCTCATATCAATTTAACAAAATCAAATTCAGTGAAAATAAGTTCTGAAACATCAAACAGTAGACTAACTGTGTCTATTCTGCTGCACTTCTATCAAGGCAGAAAGTGAGATACAAGAGAGACCTCCTAAAACCAGCAGGATAGATCCTAGACTGGAGCAGAGGTACATTAAGTTCAAGATAATTTTTCATGTTCCTTAAAAGACCTAGACTGAGTCTTAGGTACACGACAATCACTGTTGTGACTGTTTATTGGAGTTAGCCTGAAACTAGCCAGCCCAAGTGCTGTGACCCATGTAGCCATAGCTCTGATGAACTCAGCACAGGCAGAAAAACCTGCCTGAGAGCCAGAATAAATATGCAGTTATTCAACTGTACCTCTAGTCCCACAGACATAGACATACTCTGCAGGAATTCCAGATCACTGTAAAGGGGAGAGTGGCTGTAGCTGAATGATGCCCCTGAGCACCCTTGGAATACCTCCAATACTGAGTGTTAAGCCCAGAGTCAGAAAAAAAAAGCAGGAAAAAACTTTGCCTTTATAGTAAAACCAGCTAATTTAAAGATGAAGAGAGAAACCAGTCTCTAATATGACTATATCACATGCTAAAATCCAATAAAAAGGTAATAGTTTTGGAAAAGCATTTTTAGTATTTGGCATTATTCTTTCAGTTACTTTCTTTTAATATATTCACACACTTACACAGCTCTTATTAAAAAAAAATCATTTCATTTACGAGAAGGTGTCTCCAAGATCTGACTATTTACAGTATCTTCTCAATTTTATGTGCTTCCAATTAAAAATTATTGACATTTTGTGACAGAAATACTTGCTCCAGGACAGAAAAAAATGAATTTTTTACACCAAATGGTTACAACAGAATGATACACATAAGTTAACTGAGAGGGACACTGTACCTCAAAATGATATTTTAATAAATCAGACTCTAAAATACTAATCACAAGCACTAATTAAGCACTCCATGCTAAAAGGAAAAAAATTCTTCAAATAACACACACACACTTTAAAAGTGATGGGATGGGAACTGAGAACTTGTGTGTAGCCTCAGGCTGGGAACCTTGGAAGACGAGTGTATCAAGTTCAAATAACTGGAAATTACAGATAGTAATTCTTGTTTAAATGGATCAGAAAATCTGTAATCTCAGCATTTCCATAACTTTTCCAATTGCCAGAATTTTTCTGCTTTGTTTGTTTGTTTATTTCATTTTGCCAAAGAAAAATGCTACAGGGCAGGGAAGGGAGGGAAAAAAACAATGACAAAAAACTAGCTTGCAGATTTTTACCTAGTCGTTCAATGAACAAGAAGACATAATTCCACAAATTATTTCAATAAACCTGTGTTTCCCAGGGGATGGGTTACACATCCCATAGGTAATAATCCAAAATGAGCAGACACAACAAGAAGGTTTTCCTATGACAATCCCTTCTGCTTTCTCTCACAGTTGGACAAGCAGTGTAATAATAAAAGCTGTTGATCTTTAGGGCTTTTCTGTACACAAAAAAAAATAGTTCAAAGCTGACTTATAGCACCACAATCCCCTTTTATGGGTTAAGACACACAGTGTACCAATACCAGTAGAGACTGTCGCTGATAATACAAGACGGGCAACATTTTTCCTAAGAAGTGCTCCTGGGCTATTCAGACAATCACAATAAATATAAACAGAGATAACAAACGAGGTCTCCAATAATACCTCTGGTATGAAATAAATGAAGGATACCAAATTTCAGAGATATTGCTTAAGGCTGTCTCCAAAAGCAGGATACCTCTTCAGGACATACAACTATATCAAATAATGAGTTCATTCACTTGTACAGACACCTATAAAAAACAGTAACATGCATTTCAGCAGGTAAGCACACTCACTGACATCAATGGATTCACAGAGCCCTCACAAGGATTGTCCTATAGCTACTAGACACTTAGCACTTTATAAAACAGCAAGAGTAAAGCTATCTCTAGCGGATGTACACAACCTATGACTGTTCTCCCAAATGGTAAACAATTTACAACAGACAACACTGCATAGGACAATATTGTTGTATTCCCATGATCATGAAGTCCAGAGCAGGGCTGTTGCTTTTAGGGGGCTTGTCTGGTTTTTGTTGGTTTGATTTGGTTTGTTTTTTGGAAGGGGGCTGGTTTTTGTTGGTAGGCTTGGTTTTGAAAAGAAGAATATTAGGAGAATCCTAATCATTTATATTGTACCCCCATCATGGTAGGAGTTAACATACACTGTACTTCCAGAGAATTTAAGATACTTCCAGAGTTTTCAATATACAAATGCTTTGAAGTTTAACAGATTATTAAAAATTAATTAATTTCTAATAGTTTTCATAGTAAATTTCCTCTTGGATAGAAGCACACAAATATTTGCAGGAAAAGGAGGGACATTACTTATACATTACTTATACTCATACAGCATGTGTACTTAAAACAACAGTTTCCATGTGTGACAAAATTAAAAATTACAGGGAAAGTCACAGATCCATAGATAGATAGAAAGCAGTTTTTAACCAAAGAGCAAAAACAAAGGATAAACAAGCTATTCAATGTGTATACAACTTGGAGAAGACCTTTCTTCCACAAAAGCAAAACCTTAGCAGACTTAATTGCAAAGTTTGCTTACTCTGAAAACTTAATCTACATTTCTAATTCTGGTATTATCTATGACTGTCAATGAATGCACATGAACGTTCTGAAGGTGAAATAATCAAGACTTCTTACTTCATGACTTTGCAAGTGTAAAACTACTCTTTGTACAACATTGGCTCCATTAACTCCCTTTTTATGAGAGTTTTTATATTTCTGGAGAGAAAATGTAATGATTTTACTGTATCTGTCCTGAGCCTTATTTTTGAAGGAACTTGTTCAAGAATTTTAGGTCTCTCAAGATTCTTTTCTCCTTGAGACTTGAAGAAATGGGTTTCTAAATGCTTTTTATTCAGGGATTTTCATTGTTCTTGACTCCAATTATGCAAATCACATATTGCAAACTCCATTACTTGGTGCCTCAAACAGCTACAAAAGATAGATATCAATGTGTAATACTCCAGATTAATGATGGTGATACTGCAATTTGTCTTAATAAATAGATGTAGTTTCCTGAACTCTGCTTCTCTGCTTAGAATGGCATCATACAGAATAAACTTGCAATCCTATTTGGCAGAGGTTTCTAGATACTATGTTCTCCAGAAGCTGGCCTTTTAAAGGTATTCCTTATTGATTCTTTTTTTTCCCTAAAAGGACTAAAAAAAATATTACAAATCAGAACATTCTTGCCCCTAGGAAAAGTCTGGGAGACCTTTTGAGTTCCAGTATCTAGAAGGGTACAGTAAATGCAACTGCCAACAAATTAATACTGTTCTAACTTTAAGAACATCTTGGAAGAGATCATAGAATCATAGAATGGTTCAGGTTGGAAGGGACCTTAAAAATCATCTAGTTCCACTCCCCCTGCCAGGGGACACCTCCCACTAGAGCACGTTGCTCAAAGCCCTATCCAGACTGGTCTTGAACACTTCCAAGGATGGGTCATCCACAGCTTCTCTGTCAGTGTTTCACCACCCTGACAGTAAGGAATTTATTTCTAGTGTCTAATCTAAATCTCCCCTCTTTCAGTTTAAAACCATTACCCCTTGTCCTATCACTCGAATCCCTGATAAAGAGTCCCTCCTCATCTCTCCTGTAGTGCCCCTTTAGGTACTGGAAGGCTGCTATAGATGACTACTGATACATACAGTCCTACAAGATGCTAAACACATATTACAATTCAGCCAAAGGTCTATTCACAGTCTTAAAAGCAAATGTGCATATTTCTACATTGAGTTTTGATGGCTCAAACGTTGTCAAAACAAGCCATAGATTAATGTATCATCAAAACAATTGATGATCCTACAGAACTCCAACATTAATTATTCTAATCAGGCTTAAGTGTTCCCATTGATAAAAAGGTCTTTGGATGTTCAACTGCAGCAGAAAAACCTGCAGATTTCCTGCACATCTTTTTTAATTCTAGCCCCTTACTGAGAAGGCTTGAATAAGCACTGTCTGCATCATTAGCAGAGGGGAAACTACTAAATTAGTATTTTTTCTGAAAAAAACTCAAGGAAGTGGTAGAGCAAGACTGGCAGCAGGGTTCATTCACAAAATAAATAAAAAGAAGAATGTGGTATATTTCCTGTCTATCTTAATTATTAATGAAATTGTTATTACTTGATTTGCAAACTTGGTGAAAAATGCTGTGAATACAAATAAAGGAATGAAATCTCAGAAACACTTCCTGTACTTCACACAGCTTCATCTGACCTTGAACAATGCTGGTGCAAAGAGCCCAGACAAATTAGATTTTGCATTTACAAGAACTCCACACAGTGAACATCTAAGAGCATGAAAGCCTCCTGACAATTTTTCCGGGTTGTTCTCAAAAACAGGTAAAAATTTCCTTGCTAAAACATCAATCGGCTCCCGATGGGAGTTACTTTAGGTAGGCCTGAGGAATAAGGAGCTTCAGAATTATGGCCTTTCCGTCACAGTACAGCAGCTCAAGAAAAAGGACAAGAGTAAGGGATTAGGGAAGCTTAGATATTGTTCACAATTCAAATTAATCTTTGAGTAGATGATGGGTTATAAGTGACAGATGAATAAGGAAGTGGAATTTTCAAGTAAATGTTCCTTCTGTCCCACAGCCAGGAGGATTTTCTTAACTGAACTACAGTTTTCTTCCCGACTGATGCAAGGACCAACAACAAGGCATAAATTTATGCTAAAAAGCTTACCCTCATTAATATGAGTTAAAGAAGAAACATGGTTTTATTTTTTGAACAGAAAGCTTGTAAGTCAAGAGAGCAAATCAAGCACCTAAAACTTACAGAAAAAAAAGAGCAAAAAATACTAATGCCTGAACTCTCCTAGAAGTCTCTTTATGTCATTTGGAAAACCCTTTCCTCAAGGGTAAGACATCAGATATATATGCTCAAATAGCTGGTGTTATCTGATGGCTCATCTCTATTGGAGAAGAGTAACATAATACACCCAGAAAAGCCTATGTAAACGTGAAGTATCTTATACGGAATTATCCTTTATGCAATTAAAAAAAAAAAAAAAGGACTTTTTTTTTATAAATGCATAGGTACTAAATTAGTCAATTAGGGACAAGATTTATCCTGTTCTCTTGCAGTGTGCATAATTATCTTTGACACAATGAATGAAGGAAAAAAAAACCCCAAAACCAAAAAACAACCCAAATCAGTTCAAGCTAACCATACATGCAGAAAATGCAGAAAACCAATATGAATAGTTTAGGCAATCATGTGCAGTGTATTTAGACAGCCTTTTGTCATACTTTGTTTGTTCTGCTGTGTCAAAGCAAAAAATCTGTTGTAACAAGTATTATTATTTTAATAGATTTGAATGAAGTTGTTCAGGACAGACATTTAAAGCTACTTTATGACATACAGTAAGATAGAAGCAATATTTTTTAATTCCAATAAAGAGATCTGAAATATTTTAAGAAATATCTTTATGATACAGGATTTTGTATTTCTGAGATGTAAATAAAACAATAACTCTGTAAAGCTCACAGAATAACTACATTTTACAAGGAGGATATACTTTTTCTTCTTTTCTATGAATGTGTAAAGCTCTCCTTCAAGCTCTTACTAAATCTATTGATCTGTGAAACACAGTGCACTCCAGGGAGGCAATTCACTTGACGTTATATATCAAATGATGAGATGAATAATGATCATACCATTCGGTAATTAAACGTCTTACAAACCTTTTAACTGACTGCACATCAGAAAGGTCAAATGAGATCAAACATATTTTTTGTTGTTTTTAATTCTTTTCTTATATTAGCAAGACAAAAGCCATATTTAACAGTAACTATAATACAACATGGCAAAACCAAATAATTAAACAACATACTTTTCATTCCTATATTATTACACAGTTTGAATACTCACAGAAATTGTTCATTCATCCTACAGCCCTATTATATTCTTAATTGTTAAGCTTTCAGAGAAATAGCCACTCACCAGTATAGTGCAAATAACTAGGAATGTAATTGGATTAAGGGAAATGAACAGCACATAGAGCAAATCTAAAATACACCAAAGCACCACACAATTAAAATAAACCTCCTTTATAACTTCTTGTATAGTTGTAGGAATCTTATTCTTTATTAAAGCTTGAGAACAAGCCATTTCTATAGTTTGAAGACACTATCAGTGTTTGTCACCTTATATATTAATTTGGACATTTTATCTATTAACATATAATAATAAATGTTTGACACTAGAAACAAGTCCAAAATATTTAATACAAAAGTCACCTACAGTTGCATGCAAGGTTTTGTCATGCAAGTTTCATGGAAGGTTTTGTCATTTGCGTGTAAATTTGGCAGCTCCAAAGGCAATGAAAAGATGCAACAAAGATGGTTTCCACTACAGTGCACCAATGCTGTGAAAATAACCTGTCTGAATGGCTAAAAGTTTCTCTCCAACACTTCTGCCAAACATGGAGTTTCTAGAAAAGACAGTATCCATTCCTGCATAACTTTGGCATAATTTTATGGGTTGTCATGAATCAAGGCCTTCATTGTCAGAAAACAAATCCCTCCATCTTCATGCAAACTATCATACTATCATCCCCCCTCACTGCCCAAATAGACTCAGATCTCAAATAGTAAAGAATATCTTAGGATTTTCCTCTAGTTATTTTCATAGAAAACAAAGAAATCCTTATCAGCTTATGAAGAAAACATTCGGCGTATTTCCCAAAACCGAATTGGGACAACACAAACACACAATCAAAATCTAATAACTCAACAACTCTACCAGTAACTGTATATATATTACAGTTCTGTCTTGTAGAAGAGCAAACTGGCCTTCTCAAAGACTATCCTTACTCTACTGAGGCCCATACCCGAGTTGCCTTAGGTGCTTCTGCACAGCTAGAGCTAACCCAGAAAAGAGAGGTTTCTGGAGCAGAAGCTGAAAGAGAGAGAGAGGATTTATACAGGTATCTAATGAAGTAAGGCAGCAGATGAATTTGCTAGTCAAAGGAGAGAATTTTTCTGGGAAAGTCCCACATCCATGCTGAGGACTGGCTATTACTATGGGATGTGAGAGAGATGTGGTAGATATCTTCTTAAAATCAACTGTCAGTTGCTCACAGTACTTTGTTTGTCTTGAAGCTGGGAACAGAGGTCAAGTTCACAAAATGAAAAAGAGGTAATTAAATCACTTCTCTGTCTTCTGCGATCTTTTAAGTATTGGACAGGGTATTCAAGTTCTTAACGTAATAACTTCAAAACACTGACCTATCAAATACATTCAATCAATCCAATATATAGCTTTTTCAGGCCTAATAAATCAAATAAATTTAAAACACCTTGAACTAAAAATATTTCTGAATTGCAAAATTAAAATAATATAAATGGTAAGATTGCAGTAACATTAATACTTACTCAGATCTCCATCTCATATAGTCCAGAAGTACAGAATTTAGCAAATCTTTGAGACAGAGAAAGAGCAAATACTCGTTTCTTGAAAAGTTCAACATTCAAAATTTTAGGGGAAAAATGTTACTTTACTGTAACTAACTGGAGTATTCCATTATCTTTAATAATGGAAAGTAAAACACTGTGGGACTTCCAGAGCAGAGCAACCTCCTTAGAAAAGCAAATAAACAGGTGCTGAGATCAAACTTATTTTAGGAGAGTATTATGCATCTGATTTAAGCACTGACCTGTGAAAAGATCTTCTGTGGAGGCTCAAGGGCTTCAACATATGCTCACTTAGCAAACAGCTGCAGTGGTTAAGATGCTCCTGCCCTCTCCCTCCTTCCCCCACTGTTTGTTACCTTCCCAGTGGCTGAGCTGCCTGCTGCCTCTCAGCAAAACCACCATACAAGACATACATAAAGAACTTTTCTGCAAAGCCAAGTAGTCCAGTTTAGATTGCTGTGGATTTTCCATTGCATCAGCTGAGGGTCTTTTCCACATTAATTTCCTTTTTTCTATTGGAAAGTGACATGTTGAAGAAGAGAAAGAAGAAAACAAGCAAACAAATTCTGGTGTAAGGGCAATCACGAATTTCTGAGAGAAAAAATACCTGAATACCTGGAACTGCAGCACCTGTTCATTAAATAATTATGTGCTTTGCTTATTCAAAGGACTATTGATAAGTCTAATACTTCTGCAGTGAAGAAAAAGATGTTCTAATAGGCAAGCTTACTTCCTACAGTCTTTATAACACTGCTGCTCAAAAAGGCAAATGCAAAATGATTCTGTCATGAGAGAAGCCTCTAAATATTTTTCCATTCTTTTCAGTAATTCAGTTCAACTTATCAGCTTTGTTTGTGAAAATAATAATAAAAAAATGCTGTCATGCATTTAGTCCACTTAACCAGTAGAGTGAAATGTCTGAGGCCCAATTCTAGTTTCAAAGTTCCAATAGGATGCAAAGTTTACAAAATCCTGAACTTGTTTTTAAATGAGTAGTAATGGTTTCGTTTGGGAAAAAGTACACCTGCCTAAAACTGAAGAAGTAAAAACCTTTGACTGGTTTGAGTAGAAATTTTGTACAAGTTATTGTTTAAATTCTTTGATAAATGATGGAGAGAACTGGATTTGTATTATGGCATGAAAATACATTATACAGCAAACAGAAAGCAAAGTAAAAATTAATGGCGAGTGGCCATGTAAGAAAGTTTCCATCTTGAAAGGAAAAAAGCTAAAAATTCACCAACTTGATACTGTGTGTACTCTTCAGATAATAAATACTAGTTTCAAATTAGTTGCAAAACACTTAAGACATGAGGTCACATGTCTTTGTCATATCACACTATCCATCTGCTCTAACTTGAATTGTGCAGCAGTTAACTTCGCCAAAATAATACAGAGTGGTATTAGGCTGCAAATTCAATTACAGAAGCACAGGGACATCTATATGTACTTCAAAAGATCTAACCCAAAATTTAGTTCAGTTTCTCCTTCAGGTATAATAACACTGGATTAAAATTGCAGTCCATTTCCCATTACTGTAGTTACCTATAAAACTATGTTTAACGAAAGTATATAGATTCTAGAATTAAATTTCTATTTTTTACAAGCTAATCTAGTACGTCCTACACCTTATTATTGAGAAGGCACCATATATTGTTTAAACAACTGCAAGGAGTTGTAACTTTGCAGCCTAATACCTGGTATTTTCTTTCACCTGATCTGTCATAATTTACTGAATCTTCATAGAGGTACTCGAATCTGTCCGCATATGTTTGAACATAGACCAGACCATCATATTAACCAAAACACAATCTTTTGTGCTTCTACAGAAGACTCAAGCTTAGGAAAAAAAACAAAAAACCAACCAACCAACCAAACAAACAAAACACCAAAAACAAAAACAGTAAAAGTTCCTTTAAAAGTTAAACTGTGAACATTTGAATTTTGTAAAAAAATATGATGCAGTTAACCAGTTTTCCCCATCAAATCACCAGTAAAAACCTACCTCCTGTAGGCTGTGACTGACAACAAATTACCACTAAATTGACATTTTACAGACTACATTAAAAATTCTGAGACCCAGTTCCTATGGGACAGTGATCTTTGTCCATTTCCTAGATGACAGTGCCCACATCAAAAAAAAAATCATTACCTCTTTCTTTGCTAGATCCCATAATGCATTTTCCAGAGGAGAGAAGAAATCACTCCCCAAGACAGTTAACAAGCACCACTTACAAACACAAACCTAATTTAAAATCAGCTTTTTAGGGAGGTTAACTCTCAAAGCAATCAAATAAACATCTATTCCATTTTCAAGATCCCAATTATTTTCTGGAATTAGATCTGCTATTATTTCTTCCATATGCAGTTACTTGTACTGAATGGCATGCTTTATTGCCTTCGTTTACTTTTTTTAAATACGGATTTTAAATAGCTAGGTCATCACATTCATCATGGACTAATTTCTGGATAGGGTAACTTTAAGAAGATCCTAAAAACACAAATTTCTTTTACTATGTTACTGGGAAACATAGAAAACAGTAACATGAAAACCAGCCTTTCAAAATTACTTTAGATATGGTCAAATAAGAGACCATGCTGAAAAAACAGCACAAGTAAGTTGTTCTGAGAAGTACAGGAAACCACATTTGGTTTCCTTAAGTTTTATAGACATCCAAACTAAACTACTGTTGAGGTTTCTATTTCTCTTGATAAAATTAGCTTTTATTCTGTCTAAATCAGTCTATGTTGGAGCACTCACAGGTCTCAACATTTTCTTCCAAAACCTGTGGTAATGGTAAATGGCTTTCCAATTTAACTACAAAAGCCTATGAGAGAGAGAAAAGACTTCACAACACAGAAATAAGCAGTGATTCTTTGCCTTGGATCTCCTACCAGGGAAAAAAATCTAATTAAACTAATGTTCTCTGTTCCCTCCTTGGAAAGGCAACACTTTCTAAGAACTTCATTTCATAGAAAGCAGGAAAGGAAACAAAAAGGTTAAAACAGGCAGAGTTGTGTCTTCCCCTAGTCCCTCCCACAGAAAGACAAAGCTGTCGATGATTCTTTTGTCCTATTGCATGAACAGAAGGAGCACCACATAGTGGATGAGAAGAGACTCTCTTCAGGAGGATGGGAGTCAGGAGGATGACAGCCTGTCTTGCTGGCATCATGGCATCACAGTCACTAAATTTTGCTTTTTAACTGTTGAAATTTTAAGTCTGGAACTGCTGTGAGAGCATTAAAAATTTGGCCAGACACACACAGTCACCAGAATGGCACAACAGAAAGAAGACCTCACCAGAGCACAGCTGGTGCCGGTGCCCTGCCTTTTAATTACAACAGAGTAATTTTCCCTCTTAAAAATATGAACAGGATGTGAAAAAGCAAAGAATATCATTCATATTTCTCAGATTTGTTCATAATCATATTGAAAATATGATTTTGACCAGGACTGTCCCTGTGACTGCACATATCAGCACCACTAGCTGTGTATGCTGCCTAACAGTTAATCTGGAAATCCATCCTTCCCAAGTTTTTCCAGTCTGTCAACTCACTCCTGCGAGTCATTTTCAAATAGCTCATTCATAATTTATTTCAAACCCAACATTCAAGTATCCCACTATTAGGTAACAACAGCACAATCTGTTAAAATAAATTTCTTAACTTTATAAAATAAAACGTAATTGATAACTAAGACCAAAAAGAGAACAGATTTTATTTAAACATAAAGAAAAGAGAAAAATGAATATATTTGTTATTTAAATGACTGTGGTTTTCAGGTGGAAAATGAAGTCTGCATCTGCAAACTTTGTTCATCTATTTTTAACTTATTTTATATTTATTTCCTTTATTTGGACTTTGACACAATTTACTGTACTAAACTAAAACACAGATGTCTTGCTTTCTTGAAGAATGATACAACTAGTAAGAAGAAACACACTAGGACAACTAAAAAGACCCATAATTATTGCTTTCCAGATGAAAGAATAAAAAGTCTATGTTATCTGTTGCATCTTAACATGCTTATTATTATGTATTATCTTATTTCTAAAAATAACATGGACATGCTTCACTGCTCATATGTAGCAATTCTTTTTATAAAAGTGTTGTGAAGAATATTTGAAGTTTTTTCACCATTACTCACAGTTTGTCACAATAGCTTTAGCAGTTCATTTTTTTGTGTACTGTATCTTTGTATACTGTAGTTTTGTGCCCTGATTTTAGAAATGTCAGGGCTCATGTTAGCAACTTTTAATATTCAAAATTACGTCACTTAAGTGACTATTAAAATTTATAAATGTAATGATCTATTTCACATTGTTTCATAGAATTTTTTTCTCAAGTAATAAACTCACCCTGAGTTAATTTCAAAGATCTCGCAGTGTACTCTAGAAATAGTATCACACTTTTTTTTAAAGTTAAACTTTAAGAGACTGATTATCCATCACGAGTCTCTTAAAGATTAAGAAGCAATAAGAAAATAAAATCAGTGCATCCCTTACTCTTAAATTTAAAAAATCCCTCTGTTTGAGAGAAGAAACAATTTCAACACCAATGGAAATTCCATTGAAAATGATGATAATATTTTCAACAATTATAGTTTTGGTAAAAGCCATTAGCAGTTTAACCTCAAGCCAGCAGACACCTTTTCCTGGTATATCGTGCATAAAAAGTATTCCCATCTGTTTCAATGCTTTGGCTTTTTCATGGGCTTAAACCTGTCAAATTATTCCATTTGATTTCAGAGAATTCTCATATGGCAATCTATTTTATTTACTTTATCTTCAATAAAATGGTTGAGTGAGCATTAGCAACTATGAGACACAAGTTTCAATCAGTCCTCTGGCAAAGGCGTCAATCTACATTAGACCTACTGTGCTGTGAGCTGCAGCCAGAAAGCTGGAGTGAGACAGGGCAACGGTGAATGAGCGAGCGAGACCTAATAAAGCAGCAGTGAAAAGAGAGAAAATTCTCCCCAGACACTACCATACACTGTTCATATAATGCATGTGCCTATTTCAACACACCAGTAGCTCCTTAATAAAGCTGACAGCTAAAGGGGAACTTCAGACTCCAACTTTATTTTACATGACAACTACGGTAACGGTCCTCTGTTCTCAAGCAGAACACATTCAGAAACCTGTATACAGTTCAGTTAAAAATTAAGAGTTCTCACCTCTCTCATTCATTTCACATAGAAAAAAGAATGACAAAATTATTAAGATCTACATCATCTCTCCTCATTTCATACAATTACTTGAAAAAACTATCGGATTTCAACTACCTTTTCCTTAAAAATTTCTACGCTAGAAACCACAAAAAATTCAGTGTATTGAACAATAACCCATTTCTGAAGATGGTGTCATTAAGGACTAATTCCAAGAAATGTAGGGCATCACTCCTAGATGCAAAAACTTGGTAGTAGAGTGACACAACCTCATATTTGGTATGGGCTGTAAAAATCAGATTATTTTAATAGTGCTCTTGCCTGCAAATCAGTCCATTAAGACTGTACTTAATATTCAGTTGAACTGAAAAGCTGGTCAGTTTAAATCCATAGTTTGATACCTTGTATAATCACAGCAAAAATTTACTACCTCGTAGTTCCAGGCCACAAATTCAATTCTATCAATGTAAACTACTTTTGTAAAAAAATTGCCTTCAGATTTCCCCAAATCCGTAATTTACAGCTATGCAGAATCACTCTGGAAAGATAATTCAAAATCCTACAATAAACAGTGTCTCTGTTCCAATACAGTTCCATTAAAATGTAAAGTACTGCTTATGTTTCAGACCCTTCCTGGTGGATGCCAAGCTGAAGACAAAGCCCTTCAGCCCCCATCCAATTACTTCTTAGAAAGCAGATATCTTTCCTTTCAGCACTAGGTGTGTATCCTCCTTTGCCTTCTGACAGATGTATGGAAGGGTTAGCCTTCTTTATGGACAAAGTTAATGCCAACCATTCAGCTGATGGAATGACTTGTACATCGAATGTTTCAGATGTTGGTCATCAGCATGATCACCAGCAATGAGTCCTTACACAACTCTTGAGAGAGTTCCAGTTCAGCTGCAAGGTAAGTACATGGGACATATTTTTGTACTAATCTAAAAATATTATGTTTGCCCTATACAAAAATAAACAGAAAAAGAGCCTGAATATTTGGTAGGTACAGAAAAAGCATTCACATACAATATGTGTAGATGAGTTGTGCTGTTTAAAGTTCTATACTACCAGGAAGGGACAGGAATGAGCACAATGTCTCCTCTTCCACAAACTGCCAATACAGGACAGAACAGCTAGATTAATTTTCCAATTAATTCCACAACTACAACTTCAGTTCACTAACACAGAAAATACTCATATTTAGAAAACTTCCTTAGCTTTTTTTCCAAAGCCTAATTAGCTCAAAAAATCCAGATGTAACTGTACCACTAATATTCTGCAAAAGTGTTCATTCAAGCCATCAGAAAAAAATGGAACATTTTTTCTCTGCTTTCTCATTTTTCCAATATGGATTTCTGTCTCGGTTTCACTTTTTCCAACTCTTAACTCGGTCTTCTAAAACTAACTCCTAAACAGTTAAATGGTCTAATTCAAAGACAGTATAGAAAGCAATTAATTAAAAATATACTCACTAATACAATTTTATGTATTTCTGTCACTAATTTTATGGCTGAATCCCAGTTTTCAATCAGTATAAAGACACCATGTCCTGACAAAAAACTATCAACTCTAAATGACATGTTGAAGAGCTTGCATTCAGAATTTACTACTATTTCCTCATGGACTACAAAAACATTCCCTCTTAACTTTTACACACTGTAAGAAACCAGTGCTAAAAAGGCCAAAAAGATTTTGGCTTTCTTTACAGAAAGCATTTTTATAGATTGCATTTAACTTAAAGTTATGGAACAAAATAATGGAGGAAACAGAGTAATAGTTACTTTCCTCCATATGCCTTAAGTTCCAGACATACTGGAATTCAATAAAATGATACTGCCAAACTGTTATAGATACACAAGTCAGTATTACTGCATTTCTGACATTATGTGGTACAGTACATAGTAAATTTCCAGAAAAAAAAAATCCTTTTAAAAGTAAAAATCTCTTGTTACCTCACCAGCTTTCAATTACTGCACAATTACTACACAGTTTCTATCAAACCAAACTGTTCTCCAAAATACTGACACTATCTAGTATTACTACAGACAAGTTACACCATTCAGACATATGTGTATAAATATGTGATGGAAATCCATTCATATTTCCATTGCTACCTAGAAAGCAAAAAACCTGACTTTTTTACTATTTTCTCCATTGAGTAAGTCAGAAAAAACAATGTTTTGCAAATATATTACTACGCATTAATATACATCCATACACAAATTTATATGTGATGCCAGTAATGTCTACAGTTACCCTGCATCATCCTGTGTATCATTTGATTTACAATATTGCTAAAGCTAATATTTTCTTCTTCTTACGGTTTCACCATATTTATACTGCACTTTTCAGGCTACTGCCTTAAGTCCTTGGAAAAAGGTGAATGTAAATCGGAAGAAAGGAATTTACCTTTCTTATTACCCAGTGGGTAAAGACCGTGACAGTGAAACACATACCAGGACAGTTGGTCTTGTTTTGCACTGCTTTGAATTAGGTTAAAAAGATCTGTGCTCTCTCCCAGCAGGTGAAACTTCAGAAAACTTGTTATAAACATAGTTTTAGCACTAATTATTCTGACCATCATTAACTCCTCTGGAACTACTTCTTTTTCTTGCCCTTCTGAGCCATCAATACGTGAAGAAGAATATATCAATATTGTGGAGTATATATAGGCACCTTAACAATACCTTAACAGTTACTGCACATGACATGCAGGAAAACAATACGTATATAATTTGGAAACAACAGTGTACATAAAAGCAACAGAGCCTGATTCCTGTTGTGGTCAGTTAGTTTTCATATCCTGTTGAAATCTGCATCTATAAGATTTAGTATTGGGAATCAGTTAAGCGTATTTTGCAATTGACATGTTAAAATCTTGCCTAAAATTAATTTGAAAAATTCTGGAAATATTCTGAAGAAATTTTCTACCCCTGTAGGAACTGCAGTGTTCAGCGTGTAAATTAACTCTTTCTTTTTAGCAAGTATGAAAAATCTGAAATAGATGCGAGTAGTTTGCTAAAATTTCATCTTACACTAATTCCTTCAGAATTTCCTTCTCCAGGTCTCTCCAAGGTAAAAAAAAAAACAAACCCTAATACCCAGTTGTACATGATTCGCTTAAGATAGCTGTGGAGCTCTGGAACAAAGCAAGGTATTCAGAGCAGGCATGCCAAGTCCCAGGGTGGTACCACACTCATAACAGTATTTCTTTACAGGCAGGTTCAGGCTGCTATCACACAAAGCAGTTCAAACAAGATTTGAACTCATGGTCTTTGACATCATGGAATAGTCCTGGTTACCAATTGAACAGAGATTGTCCCAGTTTCAGGAAACTAGGAATACTCAAACGCAGGGATTCATTACTATTTAATCTTGCCTTTTAAAATTTTAATTTATTAGAAAAAATACTTATGCAAATATAGTCTAAAAGAACTTTCTAACCAAATTAGCTTAATTATCATACTCCTAATGCAGCTGATGTAATGAAACTATACAGGGTTCCGGAGACCTTGGTGAAAGAACTGTATTTTCACTTATTTTTATGGCGGGCACTGAAAAAGGCATGTAGGGAAAGCCTACATGACTTAAATATTCTCTGTTATCTAGTCATAATACAAGCAGTCATACATCTCTGAATCAGAGGAAGCAAAGGCAGTAAGGAGATGGACTGGTCAGCAATTTCAGAACAAAAGAAAGTTGCAAAAACCAATACTCAGTACTCACCTTCTTCTATGCCTCAAAAAGACCTTTAACTTGAACCTTGAACTGAAGTGATGTCCAAAATCAATTCCAGTACCACCATCCTGACAAGACAAGGAAAAATATTTATAGCTATTTAGACATCATTTAATGAAAACAAAATAGAATTTGGCTTTATCACACCCTCTAATTAGTGTGATTGTGCATAAGCTGATTCATAAATATGCTGTAAGAAAAAGGAAGAAGTTAAAATTTTTAAATTTTCTATTTTGACATAAACATTTTGTTTGAAAGACCAAGCAAGTTGAAAGAGAAAGATTCTCTTAACAAGTAGTCATCTTAAAAGTAGTCTACAAAAAACAGACTGCTCATCAAGTTTCTGCCTTGCAATAGAGGGACAGATAAGGCATCACTCAAAGTCAAGTCTTATTTTTTTTCATTCTCTTTTTATTATTAAAGTGACTAAAGGCAAACAAGAGGGAGGCTTCCCTGAAGTGGTTTATTCCAGGCAGAGAACTGCACACAGTATTGTTACCAATAAGTTCACAGGGTCATCTGAAGGAAGGAACAGAATCTGGGAGCCAGCATGCCAATGAAATTTAAATTTGTATGCATTTTAGGAAGGACAAAAGGACAAGTAAAAAGAAAAAAAAACCAACCAGCTTTCAAGTTGAGACTGCAACACAGCATTGAAGGGAAAAGTTTGGACAAGGCAGAAGAAATAAAGACCACGCAGGTGTGTAGAAGATATAATTATATTACAGCTACACCTGAGCACATTTCTTTTTGCTGAAATCAAGTGGCACAGATAACCCTAAATCTATGCTAGTATAGCCACACCTGCTCCGAAATGGAGGGGATGCATGCAAACTGGCTAACGGCTGTGATCAAATAAATGTCTGGGAATTTTCTGGAACAATGTTAGCTTGCAAAGACCAAAACTGTGGCAGAGACATGGAAATATTTCCAAGCATTGTTTAATTTACTAATATAGACATAGCCTTAACGCCTGAAACTCTGCTACTTCTGAAGTTGATCCTACCAGCCTCATGACGGTGCCTCTTGGCAATTCTCCCTTGCAGACAAGGTCACACAGAAGCAGACTGAAGAGTCAAATGAATGTACAATTTTATAAAGAAGAGACTGCTTTCCCACAGTTTAAAAAAAAATCTGTGTTCCAACTGGCATTATTAATACACACTTTGTTACAAGATGTTTGGACATTTAAAAGAGCTGCAGTTCTAACTTCTTCCTTTGTTTGTAGAGTGTAACAAAACCTGCTGGGAAGGTCGAAGTTCCTAGAAAACTGAAAGCTACCTGGCAGCCTCTGTAGTAGAGCAAGTGAAGAAGGCAAAGCAAAGAATGACAGGCTGGAGGAATAAACACTACGTGAAACCCCTGCACAGTAGGACAGCACTGGGAAATGAGAAGGAAATCTTATGAGCTCTTGATATAAAGAGAAAAAAAAAAAAAGAAAATGTTACAAACATATAAGGATCCTAAGGCAAATATGAGGAGGTGAAGGTGTGTGGCAAGCCTTAAAAGTTGTTGGAAAGTAAAATATGTGTCAATGAAACTTTGTTCAATGGTCATGTGGTTACCCTAGATCCAGAACGGAAATATCCAACCAACCGAGAGAGAAGGATTCACCTTGCTCTCCTACTTCCCATTAAAAAATTGCAGTATAGCAATGCCTCTAAATCTTTGAAGTTTCCTGTGTACCTGAAGCCTATACAGAAACACCTGATAGTTATTTCTTCAACAGTGTGTGTTGTTTGTTGATAGATATTAATATGTAAGCTTCAAGCATCAATATTCTGTATTTCTCTTTTTCCCTGTATTCCTTTATGCCAAACATTTTCAAAAAATCAGTTTTCTTAGCTTGTATTTTAATAAATATCACATTTTGCTTCAGCTCAGAAAGAAGGCCAAGAGAGTTATGACAGATTAAATCTTAAATCAAAATGTGATGCATTTTGGTGAGATACAGCCTTCAGAAAAAAATTTTGATGTTAATATTTTATCATAATTATTCTTAATATGAAAGCAGCCACAATTGTTAGTCTTGATTATTAAAATTTTATCTTTGGTCCTTTTGAATTATCAGGATTTCAGAAATCAATAAGGAATATTTGAAGTGGACAGGATCTCACACAGCAGATGTGACAGATACGCCACAGACAACAGCAGGCCTTACCCATCAACTTTCTTTTTACCAGCACAAATCTTCACCTTTAGATACTTATTTTTTGACATATTTTGTTTACACTAAACTCCAGTGGTTCACCTGATAAAGGCAGTTGTCTCTTAAAGATAATGTTATAAACACTGATTTGTTTTGATTTTTGTTTGTATCCTAAAACCTGGATCTGAATAATTCCAGTTATTCCAGCTTAACAGTAACAATTCTCTACCCTCCTTAAGGCTGAGATAACAAATTCCAGCCCTTGGACCACAGGGATGGACCTCTGCCACAGAAGGCAGATCTTTAATGTCATTGTTTTCCTATCCCATATTGAGAACTCTTACTGACATATTTTTTCCTATTGCTCAATATCTAGCCATTCCACCTGAATCTTAAAAGTTTACAATCAGATTCACAGAACTTGACAACCACAGCTTTAAAAGCATCCTGACAATGTTTATTTTCAAATACAGTTGCACTAGATGCAAGTTCAAGCAATTCTGGCTCAATGCAGTAGGAACACTCTCACGATGTGAACAGTAGAACACAGTCACCTCCGTGGCACTCGGCTTTCACTTGCTATTCAGCTCCCTAAAATTGGAGGTAAACAAGTAAATACCACAAACTTCTGTAATATCCAAAAAAGGAAAAGAGCATTGGTCAGTGACTGCATTAATTTGATATGCAGACACTTGTTAAAATATAGATTTAAATGAATTCTAATAATTTTTTTCCTCCAAATGGTAAAATGTATAACAATTATGATCACTTACCTAATATAGAACCTAGATAGGTGGTAGATTCATTTTCAACACTGATGAAGTTATGCAGTTGGTAGCATTTTGCCACACAATATGCTACTTTACACTTTTTACATAATAAAGTATTATTCATTATGAGCACAACTAACAGAATTTGGCTCTTATTCATTCAAATTGTCACAGTTGTTTCAGAAGACACTAGAATATAAAAATGATTTAATTCAAAATTAAAGCCAAATTCATTCAGATGTCTTCACGTCACATGAAGACATTGCTTTGAGACTTGACTTAAAAATAAAGGAATACAATGCCCACTTGCTGCAAGCCATTCCCTTTAGCTCATTCATTCATTTGTTGCATTCATTTCTTAGCTCATTTTACATTTAAATCAAAAATCATTAGGATAAGTTTACCTGTTATATGTTATATATGAACACACTATTGTGTTCAAACGTTGACAACATTTTGATTTGAGACTACATGCTCTTACTCATTATCTTGCCTTGTTGGTGGCCAGTGGTCTTTTTTAAAATGTAAATAAGCCCACTGAAGTGCAGTACAGCTCTTAAGCAGTTGTACTGTTTAATAGATCAACAGCTGTTCCTATGTGTCTCTATTTCACATAAGACATACTTCACATTCTTGCTGTAGCAAAAATGGTTCAAACTGTGCATTACTACTTTAGGTGGGTATTTGTATAAAAAATTCCAGTGAAGAACTACTAACCAAAGCATTTAGGAATATTTTATAACATGGTTGAAGGTCACCTATATAAGGTATATTTAGAGATTGGGCCAAATACACAATTGGTTTCAGTTAGAGAGATTATTAGTTTAAAGGCATATACATTCACTGGTATCCATAGCTTCCACCCTTCAATCATATCAGCCTCCCATGCAATTAAAAACAAAACAAAGCTTAATTCATAATAGGACTTCTGAGCAACACTGAAATTGAACTATGTCAATGGAACATTCCAAATTTTGTTTGAAAATACATAATTTACAATCAATCTACAAAGTATATCTTCTGAAAGTAGGAAATAAAAATGTTTAAAGTTACTTAATAGTCAATGTATTTTTAATTATATTTAAACTAAAGGCATAAATTTACACTAAAAAAAACTATGCATTTTTAATATTTTTATTTGTGAATAGAAAAAAATACTCCTTTTCTTCCTGAATCCAAGTACTGAGTTAAACAATTTCTGCAACAGAAAAATACTCAGAAACTCATAACCACATGAGCACCACTGAATGCCATTATAATTAACAAGAACATGCAAAATAAATTAGTAGTTATGTTTTATAATCATTCTAAAGTTAAATGAGCCTACAAAAAGACCTTCATACTACTGTGATCTCATTAGCCAATTTTTACATGCTACTCCACATTACTACTTAGACAAATGAAGGCTGGACTTATGTTATCAGTGGGTCCAAAGAGAAGAATTGCAGAGGTGGGAGAAGCAACCATTTTTTTACCTGGCACAGAGAAAATAATGAATTCCAGAATGCTTCTTGAGCTGTCAATCCTCCCCAACTCCTCTTTTACAATTTTTCTATCAAATGCTATGTACTTACAAAATTTCACATATTCTATTCCACTAAAATTGATCTTGAATTTGCAGAAGATGGAATTTGTTTATCAAAATATCTATACTTGATTAATCATGACAACATGCAACTACGCAAAGAAATATGTCAAGGAAAATAATAAAATTTGGAGAAAAGTATTAAAAAGTAGTATTTAATGCCCTGGAAATTGGCCAGTGGCAGAAAAAAAAAAAAAAAGACATGAGCAAAATATATCATCAACTTCCTAGATGTCCCATTCACTGCATAACTGATGTACATGTCACAAATAAGGCCTCTTGGGGGGGTTCTGGGGCAGGGTGGGGGGTATGTCTGCCTGGGAGGTGTTCCATTTAGCGGAGAGTGTTCCATTTAGGTCTTACTTATCCTAAAGTTTAATAGGACACTGCTCACTTGTACTTATCAAAGCACACTGGTGAAAATGGAGAGAGTGGAAATAAACAGGAAGCCTGGAGCAAAGGAAAAATTACCCCTCCTCAGTCTTTTCCAAAACCTCCACAACAGCATTGTCTGAATAGTTGGGTATACACACTAAGCCCCCCCTGAGGCAGGTCTAACTTGCTTAACTTGCACTTACACGATAGATAACCCATCTTGACACTAATCTTATAAGTATGCACATTACAAATATCATATTCATGGAGATTTCTGAACAAATTATCCAAAGTGCATAGATACCATGCCTTTCTTTATCTTCAGGCGTGTCTGTCTTTCTTCTGAAAACATATAATTTATTGTAAGACAGATCAGAGAAGAACCACTTTCCACTTGTTGAATTTCTTATCATAATAAACTGCAGCAGACTACAACAATTGGGGGAGGAGAATAAAAACAAAAATGACATCAATGAACTATTTCCAAATAGTTTGATCTACAATACCACAAACACAATGGTACTGCTCTTTTGTGACTTATTTCCAGAATTACAATTATTTTCTCCTGTTTTCTCATGTGACATGATTAGAAGGGATTCAGGAATACTATCAGATGAGAATGTAGAAGTAACAACTTTTAAAAGCATTGTCTCATAAGAGCACAATACAGTGAGCATCCTGGGTTATTTGTTCTTGTAAGAATAAGTATGTACAGATTTATAAATCACTAATGCATAAAATCAAAGAGCACTTGACCTTTCTGCCATGATGCATGCACCATACCACAGACTCGTTCACTCACACTAGGAGGCTGTCTAGTCCAAAATTCTGCATAAAGCAGTACCTGAATTTTGACTGGGTCATTTAGGACATTGGCCAGATGCACCTTCAAAACTTTCAAAAAAGGTGATTCCACGACCTGGCTTCTCCAGACAACCTGTTGTGATGCATAATTGTCTTTTCATTGAGAATCTTTTCCATTATATTGAATAAAAATCTTTACACATAAGAGCTCCACATATTCACACTGCTCCTTCACATAAAGGACCCTCCTGTAGAGCTCGCATCCATCCATCACTGAGTTCCCACCATTCAAGTTGTTCTGCCACATGGCAGTTTATTCCTATGATGATATAGTTCTGCATCTGCACACAAAGCTCTAGCTTCTCCTGTTTCTTCCCTCCCTATGCCAAATCCCATTTAAATAAATAAACTGAAATCCCAACAAATCAACAACGAAATATAAAAAAAAAATTAAACCGCCAAACAAACAATTTCCATGGAAAAGAAACACAGAACAGTTAACTTCCACCCTCCAAACAATGCAGAACCCACCTAACAAAAAATCCACAAACTGACAGAAAACATGACTCTTAAACTTCTGAAAACCAAAAGGGAAACAGGGGAAGAAGCTAAGTAAGATTGTAATAAGAAGATTAAAAAAAAGAAGATAAATAAGACAAACTGCGGGAAAAATGAAAGAGAAACAAATAAGCAAACAAAAAAGCAATGGTTCTAAGAAATGTACTTGGGGAATCATAATGAAGACAGGCAATTGTCCCATCAATTGCTGTCGTCTCCATTAGCAGACTCTTCACAGCATCTGCTACGTAGGTGTTTCCCACATTAGTTGAATGTAGGTTACTCATTCATCAGCATGGGGCTTCCACAGAACTTCCATGGCCTTACCACATCATCAGTTTGGACACCTCAAGGGTTGCTGATTATGAGGTTGCTTTAATGCTGATATGACCACCATGGTTAGCCACATGGTGTAAGATAATTAAATTGCCTGTAAGATGACTGGAGCCTTACAGACATCCCTGCTCTAAAATTGACATTTGGCATGACTTCATTTTTTGTGTCTTTTGCATAGAACAAAATAGGCATGCCCTTATGGCATATTCCTTCTCAGATACCTTGCACAGCGACCTGAGTAAGAGGCCTCTCTGGAGGATGCTGCTCACATATCCGCTCTTTAGTTCCCTATTCAGAGCTACCTCAAACTGTAGAGAGAAAACTCTTACTGACCAGTCCTCACTACACACATGAATGCACAATCAAGTCTTCATCTAAGCTAAATTTTCTTATGGACCACTTCAGGTTACTGGGAAATATCAATATAAGCCATGCTCTGAACCCATTCCTAAAGAAACAGAGCACCTTCCTAATACTGGAAAATGTCCCTGTATGGCAGATAAGTATCAGGGCCATTAGATATTTCTGCCTGTCTTATATGAGTATACGTCACATCAGGGTATGACCCAAAGTAAATTTCTAGCCATAGTCAATGGCTGCCTTTGATGTAGATTGGAATCTATGTCCTTGAAGGGGCAACAAAAGCCAAGAAAAACATACTACTGTTTCAAAGAGGGTCACTGAATAAAAATGAGTAAGCTTGTTACAAGGAAGAAAAAAGGAACTACTATGAGAGTCACATCTTTACAGTTGGCAGGGAGACTGATTAAAGACACCTTTTGCAAGCTCAGAAGAAATGCATACAACCTATCAAAAAAGGCAGAAAATCAAGAGAAGGGAGCTGTCATGGACAAACAGGATGAGGAAGGTTATTAGAAAGAAAAAGGCATCCTTCTAAATGGTTAAGTTGTCTCCAAGTGATGAAAACGGAAAGGACTGTTATCTCTGGGGGGTTTTAATATAAATACACAGGAAGTATCAGATATCTGCAAGGACTGGCAGCTCCCTATGGGCTGGGGGCCAGGAGTGGTGGGGGCCGCCCATGGGCAGGACAGGACCTGGCTGCCCTCAGCCAGGGAGCACAGCGGGCCACAGGGAGCACAGCTCATAGTATCAGGCACCTCAGTGGTGACCAGCCAAGGCAGGGTGTCAGGATCAGGCCTAGTGAGGAGCCTTTCGCATGTCTAGAGCTTCTGCCTGTGGCAGGCAGAAGGGGCCACAAAAAAAAAATTTGTTTTGTGTTCACAGTAGAGGAGATTGGAGAAGTTATTAGGCCCAACACCTTCCTTAGAGAGATATATGAGAGGATCTATCTTAAACTGAAGTGCTATTAGAGAGGATGAGAACAAAAAGACAAACTGAGCTGTACGAGATTATGTCACTGGAGTGTATCCCATCAAGAGCTCTGAAGGAACATGAATATGAAATACCTGAACTTATAATAATGCACAACTGTCTGCTTCAAATTGTGTTGGTATCTAAGGAAGGTGGTAAATATGGAATCAATAATAATAAAAAAAAAAACAACAGAGAAGATCCAGAAAACTACACATCAGTACAGAGTTCACACTAGGCAACTTGGTATAGACCTTATGACGGCCTTCCAGTACCTAAAGGATGTCTGCAGTAGAGACGGGGAGGGACTCTTTATAAAGGAATGTAGCAATAGGATGAGGTATTAAGGTTTTAAACTGAAAGAGGGGAGATTTAGATTAGATACTAGAAAGAAATTCTTTACAGTGAGGGTGGTGAGGCACTGGAACAGGTTGTCCAGAGAAGCTGTGGATGCCCCATCCCTGGAAGTGTTTAAGGCCAGGCTGGATGGGGCTTTAAGCAACCTGCTCTAGTGGGAGGTGTCCCTGCCCATGGCAGGGGGAGTGGAAATAGATGATTTTTAACGTCCCTTCCAAACCAAACCATTCTATGATTCTACGATTCTATGTCAATATATATGACATGTTGTGAAGGAGTCAACATTCCAGTATGAAGAATAAAACCATATCTCAGAAGTTGACAGTTTTTTGGAGAAGTCACTGGGAACATGAACCATTCTCTGTTGGTTTTTTTTTTTTTATTATTGATTCCATATTTACCACCTTCCTTAGATACCAACACAATTTGAAGCAGACAGTTGTGCATTATTATAAGTTCAGGTATTTCATATTCATTGAACTCCACTTGTAAGTCATGCATTTCCAAAAATAATTTTATAAGCACTCTTACCTGAAGTCTCAAAGAGGAACTAAACTCAAACTATCCTCAAAGAGGAAAAAAAGTCTTTACACCGCTTAAAATAATCAAGAGAGAATATTAAGAATAAGAATAAATGACAGTTTGCAGTATTTCCCAGAAACAGATCAGCAACAGAGACACAAATCTATACGAAGGTCAGTGCAGCCCAGCATATTCAAAGATTATCTGGAAAGGGGATGAGCCATGATGTGAACACATTGTCTCCAACACTGAACCATGGGTAGTAAAGATGAGGCAGATTCAAGTACTGCAGAAAGAAAATATAAAAAATATAATACTGAACATGAAGTGATAAATACCAAGTAATATTTAATGAGAAGAAATGTACAATGAGGTCTACAGAGAAGAAATAATGCAAACTGCAATGATGGGCTTTGAACAACTTAAAAATAAGCATTTGCAACTATAAATTATGGTCATGTGAATTTTCAGTAGCAAACCTCAAGAGTTCAAGTATATGTAAATGGGACTCTGTGTGAGCTTTATACACAATTGTGCAAGTGAACTAAAAGGTTTTTTCAAACCCCTAATCTGCAAAGGATCTGTGATGTAATAAAAATGTCTGACTTCTTAGTAATGTCTGACTTCTTAGTAATCTACCACTTGTTTACTAAGTCTACTAATTTACTTGTCTACAAAGAAAAACTGCTGTAAACTGTTACCCTTTACAATAATTTTCTTGTAGATGTTTCATAAGTTGTCCTTTTTTTTCCAGAAAGATACGTGTCCAGCCTACATGACATGGGTACATAGATGTACCTCAAAGAAGTTGATCCACTTTCGTTAGCAGAAACTCTCAGTTAAGAAAAAATAAATCTTCAGTTAAGAAAAAAGAACATTTCACAAATAAGTTTTTATCTACCTTTCTGTCAAAAAGAGCTTAAACGCTGATGTTAATTGTAATTATAACTGAAGTCGTTGGTATTGCATTAATAGCTAACGGCTATGAAGCAGGATATGAACATCAGTAAGGACGTATGAGTATAAATCTGTCCTGCTGGTCTCTCATATCACTCATTACCAAAATGAAGTATATAAGAAGTTGCAGATAGTAACTTCATCTTTTATGAAGAAAAAATTGCATAAGTGATTAATTTCCAAGTTTGACCTTGGGTAGAAAAAGTACTTACATGGTTTTAAAAGTATTTTTTATTTGGTCACTGTAAGTAGTCATTCTGCGATGATAACCTAGTTTTGCTCTAGCCACACTTTTCTCAGATCCAGTGTGAATTTCAGGACAGAATTTCAGAACTTTAAATTGTATGAAGAAATTTGAATTCAGCTTTTGAAAATACACTGTAGATAGGCTCCAAATGTTGTTTGGAAAATGTCTGACATACCTGCAGAACTCTAGTACAACTCCTCACACTCAGTAGGTTTCTATATGTGATCCTACAGTAAATACAGAGGTAGTTATCTTCTACAGCTATTATTATTGTTACTGTAGTTATCTTCTACAGCTATTATTAATTTTACCTTTTGAACAATATTGTCAGAGCAGCAAAGTGTCTTACTCAAGTGATTAAACCAATGGCAAAAGCCAAAAAAGAGTGATCAAATCTTTGATTTTCATAAGATAAGGAAATGTATTTGTTCATACAGAGACAAGCATGCAGGAATGAGTTTAATCTATTCCATGGATTAAATCCCAACATTTTCCAACAAATGAAGGGCACAAGTTAATTTAGGCATTTCTCATTTCTGCATTAACTTTCCTAATAAACGAGTAAAACAATTGCTATAGCAACCTCTTGCACTGTATGATGCACATGTTGCTCATAAAACACACATCTGTCTGAGACATATAAATCAAAAAATAATGGGAACATAGATAGCTTTTATTTTAAAAGGAATACATTTGCTTGGACTGGTATTTTTCTATTTTTATGCTTCTGTTGTGACTTTCTTCAATCAATCAATCAATCAATTTTACATTAATAAAATGGCCCTCCAGGCACTGTACAAACTCCATATAAAATAAATACAGAAAAATATTAATAAACTACATATTTTTGCTTTCCAAAATATTAACAAATATTTTATTTGAAAGAAGGATGACTGAAATGCATATGGTAAGAGAATCCTGGCAGGCGAGAACTTAACTTCAAAAAGGTACAAAGTGTTTACTATTGCCAGTAACATCTTTCACTTTGGCTGTTGCAGAGACAAAAAATATTAATTTATGACAATTGACTGGATGTGATCCTGTGGCAATTCTTGTCAGGGATATGAGGCTGATCCACACCCCAGACAAATAATTTTTCCACTGACCCATTAAGATTCATTAAAAACTGACAGGTAACATAGAGACTCTATTCATATTCATATTCATATTCAAATTCAATGCTTTCATTTTTATATATAAACACTAACACAACGATATAGTCTCTAATGCTGAAAAAATACACAGCCTCCACTACAAAATTAGGAATATGAAACAAAAAAATTTACATTTACATTCCACAGAGAATTACGGCATTATACCTAAACCCCAGCTTTTAGTTTCCAGATCTTACTAGGTGATGAACAAAGGCCTCTCCTTGCAAGAAAGTAGTTAATGATTTTTTACTGTTCTATTGAAACACTAATTTATCTATAGTAACAATATGTTTTAACTATTAGTTAGTTTAACTAACTATTTATTTTTGGTTTTTTAGACCAAGCAGGCCAATGCCACCTACCCTCAAGCACACTTGGTGCGCATCTCTTCTTCAAAGAGTACTCCCCAACACCGGCCAAAACCATCTTGCTTTAAGATGCTGTTTCTCACTTCACCCAGAAACCTAGAAAAATGTGACATGTTGTTCATGTGAGGTTCTTTTTTCCCTTTCAGTCATGAATAATTACCTCTGTGCTACAGTACTATAGATTATGTAGTGCATTAGGTGTCCATGGCGAGGTGCCGGCAACGGGGGCTGTGGGGCAGCCTCTGTGAGGAGAGGCCAGGGCTGCCCAGAGCCAGACACAGCCATTTCCAGTCGGCTCCATCTCACCCAGCCCAGGACATGGCTGAGCTCCACAGACAAGACGCTGGTGTCATCACAGGGAAAAGAGAAAAGGGCAAAACCGGCACACAGGCAGAGGAGGAGGGGGAAAAAGATGTGAGAAATGGCCCTATCAACACCAAGGTCAGTGAAGAAGGTGGTAAGGTGCCTCCTCCTGAAGAAAGCTTCAATTTTCTTCTCTCATTACACAAATCTGTTTCAACTGGCAATACATTAACTTCATTTTCCCCAGCTTGGGTCTGTTATGCCTGTAACAGTAACTGGTAAGGGTAATCTCCCTGTCTTTATCTTAACCCAGGAGCTTTTTTCATCCTGTTTTCTCCCGTTCTGTCAAGGAGTGGAGTGAGCGAGGAACTGGCTGAAGCTAACCCACCTCACTGTCTTTACAGAATCACACCACCAGACATCCTGTTAATACTTTGAAGAATGTTTATATCCTATATATACTGTATATATTCTGAAGACTGGTAGCCCAAAAAATATGAAACTAAGAAATTAGGTAGAATAGATAGAATTAGAATTAGAATTAATTAGAATTAGAATTAGAATTAGAATTAATTAGAATTATGCGGAAAAAATATTACCGCAATGTATATTACAATATTGCAACTATAAAGCTCTTCAAAACTTCTAGCTCATTGAAAGCAAGACAGAAATGACAAAATCTAAGCTGTCGTGCTCATGGCTTGTTTCTGTAAGGAATACAAATATTGTCACAATGACTGAAATTTCTCTACAAAAGAAGACTATGTTACACAGAATGGGTCTGGATCCCACTGCACCAAACAGATATTGGTACATGCAGTCAATCTTTTCAGTAAAACAAGCAGACTTTTCTTCTTTCACAAGCAAATTTAACAAAAAAGAATGGGAAATATCTCTGTTCAAAACTGAGAGATGAAATCATGATAAATGGTAAGAGAAGTCAAGCACCAAAACCAAAAGAGGACAATAAGAGCAAGTCATAGAAACCAGAGCATGTGCCTGGTGGAAGGGAAAAAGAAGGAAAGCGTGACTAAGAAGACTGGCAGAAAAGTGTGTTAGGTTGGCTGTCCTGAGTTGTAGGCTTTAACTGCTTTGGGATAGCTCTGGGTGCACATATGGCCATGTAAGCACAAGAACAAACATGTAATTACAGTACAGTAAATGAAAAAGATCAAGTAAGCTGGTATTCAAAGCATGCAGATGGTCTGCCACACCACAGCAGATGCACTTCAGATATTACTCAGCAGTAGCTTGTCCACCTGCCCATATCCGGAGTCTCGGGTGGTAATAACAGGAAAAACGCAAGCAGCTGAAGAGTTAAGTCATGACAGCATGATTTAAAGGGGAAAAAAGAAGGAAAGATGGATAGTGGAGAAGAAGAAGAAGAAATTAATGGGAATAATGAAAGAATAAACAGTGACAATGTTAAAATGCGGGTCAAGGCAAGCACCAATATGCTGGTGTCAAAGGTAGTAAAAGAGATTGAAATCATGGGCTATTGATGTCATGAAGCATTTATTTAAATATGAAGCTGCTGCCCTGAACTGTAATGTAAAAAGGACCCTTTCAAAAACTGCCTGCCAGTCTCAGAAAGGCCTTGTGTTGTACATTGCCTGTAGGAAATTTAAACTGTCCTTGATTTAAAGCAATTGAAACTTTTCAATGAAAAACAAACAAACAAAAAAATTAATTTCATGTGATGTTATCGTTAACTACTATATATAAGAGATGCTTTCTGAAACACTACTAGATGGAAGAGATTTCCAGGGAAGCTCACGACTGATATAACTAGGCTAGTCTTTAATAGTGAAATTCCCACTGATTTCAGCAGAACAGATTTAAAGCCAAAACCAAGCACTTCTGAAATTCCTTTGTGGATTCTACAATTGGGATTCATCAATGTTATCATACCTATGATTCCATCTCCTCTGCACACCTTTTGATAGATAACTTATAAGGAGAAATAAATGAAAAACTGAGATCATTTCAGGTCCTCTAAGTCAGAATTCTGTTGACTCTATTACTGATTGTAATAAAAGTCTTTGCCTGAGAAAAGCAAACAAGACCTGGCCCTTGAGTTCAAAATGTTAAAAACATTCTGTAGGTGCCTTTCAAGCCATCCATTAAAACCAGAATAATTTATTACATTGTAAAGAATAGAAAATATCCTTCCTCTTGGTAACATGGCAGGCTCTACTCAGTTGCCCACCAAGTGCAAAGTAATCCCATCTTCCTCCATCTTCTGAAGGGTACAGGCCTCCTGTGTCATATCTGCCAGCCCTCTCAGGATATCTCAGGTTTGCAGGACACAGAATCAAGGCACCATGTCATGTATAAAAGAACTGGGCTACATTCTGCAGATTTTACATTATTTTTACAAGGTAGTGAGCAATTATAGCAACATGTAAAGCTGCTCAGGTAAATTTTTACATTTGGAAGCTCATCTGAGGCTTAATCAAAGAATTCTATACTTACTCTTGTCCTTTTTGCATTTTATTCACTTATTTTTATCATGAATTCATAAATCACCTTCCTGATGCCAAACTCTCTATATTAAAACTGCACCCCAATTAATTCATATTAAATACATGCTAATATATCTTCACTAACCAGAATGTAAACACACAAGTTTTGGTGATAAATCCAACTTTATTTTCTCATGTGCCAGATAGGTGTTGAAACAGTGTTCACTGACATGCAGCAAAAAAATATATTTGCAATATATTTTTAATCTTTTTCACTGCTGAAGTCAATAAGCTCTGAGCAAAATTACTATGACTATTTCTGCATTTTCCCTTTCAGTCATTGAAGTCTAAAATAGAGAGATTTTGGTTGGTATTAAATGCTAATTCCAACAAAAGTTTAAATTTAGTGTTCCTAGTGCACCTCTATTTTGTTATATGTGAAGAAAATCATAAAGCAACAGGTGATTTGAATTGTTTGACTGATTTTTGTTATTGCATGAAGTGAAAGTACAGTACTGCAGTTTCATTTAGTAGCTACAATTCTCTATTTCAAAATTTCCACGGAACTGAGGTATGTAAAATTTGTCAAAAGATATTTTTCCTTAAAAAAAAATTTCAGCCAATTGGGAGATACATTTTCTACTGTTTCCATATTTCTCCTCTCCTTTTGTGACGCCCTACTTTATCATCACTGCTTAGATGGAATGGAAATACCCATAAGATTGAGATAATGTAAAAACTTTGGATGGTCAGTACAAATAATGGACTATTCATTGCCATTTACAGTTTAGCAACTTTAACATATATGTCATTTATTTAACTCTAAAGTGTGTTTCTAATAACTTGTTTATACACCCTAATTTTACACCCCCTACAGAAACCAGAAATGTTTGCACACAGGAATTTCTGAATTAAGCTGTGTTGTTAGATTGACTCATAATATTTTAAAATTTTTGACTGTTATTAGCAAGCTGCAATTAGAAAAGCAATCAAATAATATACTGAAAAAAATTTGCAGCTGCTATTATGCCCTCCATGATAGAAATATTTTGCTAAACATTTGAAATATCCATCATCATCATCAGATGTATTCTGGAACAGCGTGTAGTCTCTCTGAACAAAAGGCAGATTAGAGATATATGGACACACAATGTAACAAGACATATATTTCCATATATTTAGAAGAAATAATAAAGATGTTGTAGCACAAAGAGAAACAATTAAGCTAGTATAATTAGAACTCTGAAGTCACATTTTCTGATGGCATGTTCTACAGAGAATCAACAAGTGGCTTCTGGGCAGCGCATGACTATAAACAGGAATAGTCTTCAATGAAACCTTTGCCTCCAGAACACATAGATGGGATGGGCAAGGAGGAAGAATCCATCACCATCAGAGAGGGGAAGACAGATCTCCTGTCAGTACCAAATATCTCCAATTTCTCACAAAAATGTTACAGCTATCAATAAAAAAGCTGTCATCACGGCTAACAACATGAGTACACAAACACTCCAGCAGCATGAATTAAGTCAAGATTTGATGGCAAGATCAAATTCCTAACCAGAGCAAACTTTGACTTTCTTGTAAAAATATCTTTATAGTCTTCATTCTCAAAGGATGGAGAAAGATCAACTAACCCTTTGAATGGAACATGAGGCCCAATGGCTACTGCCTCCAGTCAGACACAGATCACCCTGCTTCACCTCAGGAACACAGTACCCAACTGAAAAAAGAGAGTATCCAGAAAGCTCATTCTCTGTAACACCAACAGGTTAAGCTGTTTCACACAGGATATTTGTTTTGCGGACTCCTGTAGTGTCTATGACTATGAGTATGTCATTAGAGCAACTTTCCCCAACTGAAGATTGAAGTTGAGCAGTAGCATGAGGGATCTCTGACAGGTAAATGTGTGCAAGGACTTAGAACTACTACTGTCATTCTGGGACTAGGAACATCTGACTACAGGCACCTCACACAACTCTGCCTAGTGCCGATCTCTGCAGAGCTGCAGGGTCAATTAGGCTTACAGCAAATTTCTTATCCTGCTCATGGTATCAGAAAGGATGAGACTAGAACGCTGAACATAAATCTCTTCTAAGATACAAGATGTAGTTGTCCTGCTATATTGAGATGTGAAAGGGTTATGCAAAAAAAGAAGATATCACACTGGACCTAGTCGTTAGCTTCCTCTTTCCGATTCTGAAAACTGCGTTCTTAAAAAGGCGATGTCTCAGTGATATGCAGCAGAAAGCTGGATGTAGATATATTCTCTGGGTTTGATGTATTTGCTTGTAGCTCTTCTAGAGCCCGATTAACTCTTTCTACAAGGTAAAGATCTTGCTTTGCTTTGCCTCTTGATGGAGAACATTACTGTGATATTCCTTATGATGCCCAGAGGTGTGCACTAAAGTGACTCACAGATTCCGCAAAATGTCTGAGCTCCAGAGAACAAATTTCTCATTGAGAAAAAAGACTTTGAGCTTGGAGGTACTCTGAGTGGCTTTTCCAGTCTTTTAATGAGATAAATCAAACTGCCAGGAATGGCAAGGGAAATATGAAAAGATCTTTGCTGCAGATACCTTTTGGATCTTTTCACACTACCAGAGAGGGATAACCTTCGTAAGACATACCAAGAAAAACATTCAGAGTTCCCATTTGCAACTAAAGACTCACTTGTCCTATATGCTATACAAACAGCAGAAATACATTTTCCTAGAGACAGAGGCTAAAGGAAACAAAAACTGAAGAAAGACAGAAGCAATGATTAAACATGCTATCAGCAGGCAATCAGCATGGAGGCACATTATTATTTCTTAGCAACAGTTAATTTCATTATATGTTTGCTTTAGTCCTGAAAGAAAAAAAAAGTATGCACTTAATTGAAATGCTCAGTGGCTCTTTTTCAATATTCCTTTTTTATAAATCAAATGCATTTTCTGTATATGGATATATTTGGCATTTTCACTTCCATTTTTTTCTTGTTACTACTGTAACAGAAGTGACAGCATTCATTAGTTATGTTCAGCTTTACCTCTTTCAGTCCCTTAATAATAGGATTTGTAATAATTCTTCCCTATTATAATACTGTTGCAATGTTTATACATTTATTTTATAGAGATGTTATTGTTATTTTCCATAATTGTTTTTAAAAGTTCTTGCATTTGAAAACAAGCAAAATAATACCTAAAGCCTGCCAAACAAATCAAGAGTATTTCTGCTAAATGCGAACATTCAATAATTTTGAGAGATTACCTCCATATTCTATGATTTTGAACATTAAGTTTTTTAATACTCCATTTATATGATACTTTTACACTATACTGTCACAAAATTACAATCTAAGCTATCACAAAAATTGCTCACCAGCACAACCACAAACAAAAGTCAGGAGTGACAAATGCTGTGTTTACCCATGGACAAACAGTATATACTACTACACTTGTGATTTTTTTCTGTTATTTTTAATAAAAGTTGAAAAATATACATTTTATACCTAAATATATGACATACCATCAAGCTCTCCAGTTTTGCATATTTTCATGGTTGAAGAATAAACTCCAGAAAATATTAACCACCCACAGAGATCACCTTGACATGCTTTTGCTACAGAAAATAGAACATTATACAAACTACTGAAGCCTGAAGCATACTCAAAACATCACATCCTATTTGTAAAATGCACAGAAAGAATAATGGGATCAGTAGGAACATTTTAAAACTAATGTGTTATATTATTTTTTAACTGTAGAAAAAAAGAGGTTTCTCAAAAAGTAGGCATACTTAATTTGCAACATAATCAGACTATACTGAACATAGCTTTTGGATAAATTCTGCATAGTTTTACCCATACAATCTCAAAGACATCAAAAATTAAGCCATACCCACAAAAAATATTTATGCCTGATATGAATACGAGAGGACAAGTCACTGGACAACCAATACCCTTATATGAAAAAATGGAAATTGCATCAGATTTTCCCAAATCCACATTTGAAAGGAATCTAGTAGTCAATTTAATGTAATTCGTAAAAGCCTAAATCTAAAAGTCACAGTATATTTCCAACTATGACTGTTGTTGAATTTAGAGAAACAAGTGTGAAGTTTCAAGATACACTACTGCCTCATAGGTTCATGCAAACTGCTACAGGACAGGGTTACGCAACTCAAATCTGGGTACAATTTCAAATAATTTTTTAAAGGAATTGCAACCAAAATACATGGTATTACAGTAGTGATAGTAAAAATCAACCTTAGTGACTCAGGAGAACCCTTCCAGTTCTAAATTCTGAGGCCAATACACAAATTCACACAAATTGAATATTAGCATGTATAGAGAAATTACAACTAATGTAATATAATTACAATGAGGAAAAATAATACAACATTGTCTAATAATGTGTCATATACAAAGATCCTTTATTTGTCATTATTTGTATTTCGCTCCATATAGAGAAAAATACGCACTATTAAAGTATATTGAATGATCTACCAAAACTATTTCATCTCTGAATTGCTCCAAGTCCTCAATAAAGGGCATAACCCAGACTCAATAAAGAGGACAACACAGAAGAATAGAAATTTACTTCTATGAAAAAAGAATTATAGAACATAAAGGCATGCCAGCTCATAAACATGGAAAAGACCCATGAATTCACAGAGTACATTTGCTGGTAAGACAGTAGTCTTTGTTTTCTACTACAGAAAGCATTGAGATACTCAAGAACTTGGTCTTAGGTAACTTTTCTTGGGACACTCCAAAAAGTCTGTTAGATTAGACTAACTAGAAATGTTGAAAGAATTTCTGATATTCTTATTCCAATAGGGTCTTTCTAGGCTGGTGAAAAAAAGAGAGGGAAGGAAAGAGAAGGGGGAGGAGGAAGATAAGAGGAGAAGGAAAGGAAGGGGGAAGTGGAGAAGAGAGATACACTAATAGTCCTTATCTATTTTAGCTCACTTAACAAAACAGAAGCTACACTCTTAAGTCTCATACAAACTTCACTAAATACATTGGTATGAAGACATTTCATTCAGTCCATTACAAAATAGCCTCACCATCTGGAAACAGGAGAACTCCTTAAGGATTTGGCACTCAAAATAGCACTGAAGAGCACATTAGTTGGACACATACTAAACTTCTGTTTTCTCCCTTCACAGTTTCTGTGTCAGAACAAAACCCTTTCAGTTTTTGAATATATTCATATTTTCACTGGTTTGGAAAGAATTGTAGGTTTCAAGTTAGTGCCATTAACATTGTCTCTCTCTGTCCATATCACCACTTTAGAAGCACCTACTTTTCTTCCTATACCTGGGGAGTAAGAAGAGAAAATTTAAAATCTGTAAGCTGCTGTGGTGGAGGAAGGAGAGGGCTGACGTGGAAGGAGCTAACAGGACATTCAGGGAGAAGCCAGATGAATTTCTGGAGGTTGCATGATGCATCTACACAGGAACTGGTAGGGTTGTGCTAGAAAACCATTCTGTTTCACTGTGTGCTTCATGCAACATTTGTTAGGGTATTTTGATGCATCGTAAGTATAGGCATCCAAATTGAGGGTTTCCAAATCATTCCAAATCACCATAGGTGAACTATAATTACACCAGCTTTTAGGCTCCCTTTCTATTTTTTTCCATAATCTGTTTTATTCCTGGGACTATCACTCTGCACACATTGTAAAAATCCATAGAGCTCAAAAGTTTAATCTAGGACTCTGATGGGAACAGGTTGGGTGCTCCAATTACATACTCTTGCCTGAGTATTTCCTTCCATTTTCTTCCATTCCTTCCTTACAAGGAGCAAAATAAGTCTACTATATTTTCCCCCTACACACAAAAATTGTGTGTTCCCACTTCTGAAGCTCATGTGTCTAGTGGAAACCAGCAACAATATGACTGACTTTGAAGAGTAGGAAGAGTGGCAGCAATAAGACCAGAATATAAAGACCTCTCATAAATAACTCTGATGAAGTACAAAATACAGCTATGTCAAATGCTGCTGTCCCACAAATCTCTGCAGCCCTGAGGTCAGTATACTGCCTTGCACATCAGTTACATGAACTAGAGGATGCACTGAGCTACATAAAGCCATACTTGAACAAGCAGGGTTACTGCAGTGTCTTTTCATATCCAAGGAATGCTAAAACCGTATGAGCTCTATTTCAAATTATCAGAAAAAAGTGTCTCTCAGATGCATGGCATTTTCTAAATGTCTGTTGGACTGCTTTTTGCCTTATCCATTCCTGTCTTCTCTCATTAAATACCTCACCACGGTGATTCTCAGGACCCTCTCAAAAGCTGAACGCAACATATTTCATAATTCCACAGGATTTCACAATAATCAGATTATTTTTTTAGTAAGCAGTGTTGTCTGTCATTTTCAGTGAAAGAAAAAACTATCTTTCAGAATGACAAATGAAGCACAATAATGTAAAAACTTAAGAAATTTCATAAACACACTCTGTCAGTAACATCTACTACTGGCAGAGTTTATGGTGATGGAAAAAGGAACCATTCAGAGCAGATCCTTATAAATTCCAATTATGCTTGAGGATTTTGGAATATATCTCATACATTTTGGCAAAGCTTCACTCACCTTGTAGGTTTCCAAAGTAATGTACTGAGTGAAACAGGTGTATGAACCGTTTCATGAAGTAAAATTCTATGAGCAATTAGCTGCTGAAGTGTCATCAGTCAGATACTGAGAGCTCTTTCACGTGCATTGTCACCGCTCTCTTAGAAAATCCTCAATGTAGTCATTAGGGAGGAAGAAAATTGAGACTTATCTCAACAGAAGAGGCACACAAAGCATTTAGAAAAAGCTGCACACAAAACGTGGTGCAACATGAGTTCAATTATCTCCTTATGCTACAGTATGAGCATGCAGGATGTGAAAATAGAAGGGAAATAGTACAAGTACTAAGATGTGGACTGCTCAATACAGAGAGTAGTTAAGGGCATAATAAACCATATCTGAGCACTGTAGTGAAGAAAAAACAAAAAAACACAAAAAGGTGTGAGAGAGAAGCACCTGAGGGCACCACCACTACTGGAAAGCAGTTGTGTTTGAAGAATTATGTTGGGCCTCAGATCAAGATCCTTTAGTGGCATAAAAACTTTTTAAAGCTTTTTTAAGAATTCTGGTGCTCACAATTTATTTAACATTTAAAATATTTAAATAAAGATAGTTGAATTAAAATCTTCCTTTCACCATTATTACATATCATCAGTTCATAAATACTACTGGTATTTATCAATATTTGAAAATATTGGCAGCAATTCAAAACTTTTGTAAATTCCACTAAAAAGCCAGATGTCAGAATCACGTCCAGACGGTCACTCCGTGGTGCTATTCAAACAGTGGTATTACCTTATACTTTCTTAGGTCCTGATACTGTGAAAGCACAAGCTGCTGATATTGCAGCACAAGCAGGATTGGAGGTCTCAGCCAGGCATTAGACCTAATGCCAATTTACACACTAAGAACATTAACATGGGTGGAAAAAATAAAAGCTAACCTGCCATCGAAACCTAGCAGAGATTGCTCAGACTCTCAGTACAGCAGTTCTTTTTTCAGTAACAATCAATCTCGCTGTTCAACACTGTCCAGATACAGCTCAGCAGAATATTTATGGACATGTGCAGCATCTTTTTGTAACTAACATGAAATTTAAATAGAAATGATAGGTTCACACTTCTGAAATATTTAAATAAGCCCCAGCATCTGATAAAAATACTACAGTAAGGTCTCCGTGTCTTTGGGCACGGGGGACAGCAGTTTTAGATCTACACGTCATTTCCTGCTGTTTTCCAAGTACAGACAGGGAGAATTTCTAAAAATTTCTATGGAAAATTTCTGCTTCATAACTGTGAGCAGACAATATGAACTGATACAAACATTTTATTGACCAAATTCATGTAAATGCCAAATATTCATTCTCAAGCAATAATTCCAGCGTAGCTAAAATCATGTTGAAATCATGATATGCAAAGCTGTTTTCCAACTCTTTCAAGATATTTAAAGCATCAAGTGTATTCACGAATACTGATCAGCATGAACTAGGATCATTAGTCCAGTTTAAAATGACATCTGACTAAAAATGTCTCCAGTGATTAGTAATCTTTTGTTGCATCTCATCTCTGCATGTCATTCTAATCTTAGGGCACCTACAATTTAACTAAAACTTCGACCAATTTAGGTCCACAAAAGACAATAAGCAACAGAAGCCTCTGAACAGCCAATGGAGGGAAAGAAAAAGACATTTCTAAAGAGTCTGAAGAGATTTACCACAGAACCCTACAGTTGTCTGAAGTGCTTTTTGAAGGAGAGTGTCTCTCTCCAGGGACTATTAACAGATTTTATGTATACCAGCCTGCTAGCATAGGCACCTAGAATTAGGCTGCAAGAATACACTAGCTTTCCTTGTAAATAGACACTTTGTAATAGAAACTACTGAAGTTGTGCTTTGTTTTAAAAAGTTGAGAAGGCAATAAAATGCTTCCTTCACATCGCTGTTAATATGAGACTTTTGATCTTTATGCTTCTTTCCTGTGGCATATCTTCTTTAAAAAAAATAAATAAAAAACCCACAGAAAATTATCTTCACATAACAAGCAATGTGTTTACTGCTTCCAGCACAGAAAACCATCCGCTTATTATCTCTGATAGTATGAGTTTTTGCTTTATTCTCTGCTAGGCCATCACAATACAGTGTCAGAAATGCTGCTCATAGGAGTACCCAAAACAGCACATGATAATGTAGAATGAATTTTACACTAGTAAAGGCTGTATCAATGGCAGATTTAGGAGACTTTTCAAGAAGTGGTGATGGCAGGGCAGAAGGAAGGCTAAAAGACTAGAATCTACACTGCTTCCATTTTTGCACAGTTTGCCCAGCAGTTGCAAATACCCTGCTTCATAGTTTGATCACTGATATTATTTAGCATTGAAACACTGCTGCAGTATTCAAGGATAACCATAAGGATATGTTCTCCTTGTCAAATATCTCCATAAAAGCAGAAATACCAAAAATACTGATCTTCCATGCACATCTAATAACTCAGCTACATGAACAGGTGTTCAGGTATTTAGCATCAAACCAGTTAAAACATGTTTTGCACCTGAATTACAAATCTCACATCTGGTACATAAACAACTGTGTTTGGGTAACCAGTAATGCTTTCATCAGCCCAGCTTAAAATAGTATCTGACTGAAAATGCCTTCTGTAAAATTTGGGGTTGAATCTCTATGGTCTTAATCTTTATGTACCTGCAACACATCCTCACAAAGTCAGTTCAATTAATCAGGACTTGACATACCATTAGACTCTAACCAAACACATAAAAAATGCAGATGTCAGCTTTTCAAATAATGTCTGCTAAAGGACAATATGAAATATTTACAGCTTTTCAAAAATACCTGCTTTCCCCAACACATCAGTCACTTCTGATCACATTCAGTTTAACTTCATCGTGGCCCACTGCACTGACACATAGCTTTAAGTTACAATGGAAATTTGATAGTCTTTTAAGAGTAGGAGGTTTTTTAAGTCGGTTTTAAATAGACAACATACAGGTGTGCATACGTATCTTAGATTCTTTTGGGATTTTGTTTAAATCCAAGCTCAAAAAAAATATTACTATATAGAGAAGATACATAGCTAAAATAACTACAGAAATTACAGAATAAACTTTAAAAACTTCAAGATTAAATTGAAAATAATTAAATTTACTTTTTAAGTTTTACAGAAAAACAAATCATTCAAAAAAGTTAGCCCCCCAAAAAATATGAGGGGAAGTAGAGCAGTACCATTAAAAAAATATGAGGGGAAGTAGAGCAGTCCTATTATCAACAGTGTTGCTACAAACTCTTCCTAGGGCTAAAGAAACATAGGTTCTATGGCAAAATTTTGTATCAGTATTTTAAAAGATTTTGAAGACTGATCAAATCGCAGATCTTTAGAGATAAGGCAAAAGAAAAGACTGCAGGAATTAAAAAAAAAAAAAAGAGCTTAACAAAGACAGGAAAACATACAGCTGAAAACTGACTGATGGCACAGATCATTTGTCATCCGAATGACAATCACTTTCTCTTCAAAGAGAATAAAGAAAGGGGTGAGGATGCAAAAGGTAGTATTAGGGGAAAACAGAGCTAGAGAGAAAGACTAATGGCATAAAAGTATTTTCAAGGGTATCACATATGGAAAACAGACTAACAACTAAAAGCATTTTAAAAAACAAAGTGAAAAATAAGGACTAAATGGACATTTGCTACATTTTTTCCTAATAATTTTGTGATTTTTAGATTTCTGAGGTATTATAAGGAGGTCATACAAAAAAAATATGCAAAAAAATCTGATAAAAATGTCTAAAATGTGGCCATGCATCCACATCCATTTACATTTCCATTTCAAAATGTTGGTGTCAATGTTTGCTCTTGGTTGGTTGTAGCTATTCAGCTACAAGCTGAAGTATTTGCTGAAGAGCAATCTGAAGATCTCCTATGCAGATCCTCCCAAGCTGATGGCCTTTTTCAGAATTAAATCTTGCCTGCCCCATGTAACCTAAACTTTAAAGCTATGCCTCTATCCTTCCACCCTGGAAGGTGCTATCTCATCCTCCTATATAGTCACCTTTCAATCAGACCTATATGCTAGACAGTAGATACATTATCTCACAATCCACACATCACTGCCGTTGATCCGATCTCCTTATTAATCACACAGAGGTTCAATCTTCTTTCGGTGATTGGTAGCCAATGCACACAGTATCAAAACTGACTGGAGCCCTAGATGTGCTATGTCATACCTCTTCCAGAGTATGACATCTTGTTCCTGGCAAGAGTGTCATTGTTCCACACGGAACTTGGTCCGCAATTCAGTCACTATCTTGTACTGAGTCTCCACATTAACTATAACTGTCTAACAACTAAACCTGATCAGAACCTTCAAGGCAATATTTTTTTTAGAAATATAGAAAGGGTTATAGGAAGGGGAAAATATACACTACAAAAAAAGTAGGGAAGAAACGAACAGAGAGAGGAGCAAAGGAACATAGGTACTCAAGGCAGGTAAGCTTTTCGCAGGTATTTTGGTTGGATAGCAACTTCAAGCAATACAGTTTTATAAGTGTTTATTAAAAAAAGAAAGAAAGGAAAAAACCTTCAGGAAAATAAATACAGTAGGGACTCTGATTGAGGCAAATCATAATGCTGCTTGGGGTCTTTGCTTCAAGTCCAAAGGGTCTTTTTTTATTTTCTATATGAAACACAGAAAAGAAAAGAAAATGAAATAAATAAATAAAGCCTTCTAGTTTTAAGCACACTCATACACAAGCATTTGCACACACATCTTATTCTCTCACACAGACAATTTCAGAAGGGACAGAACTTCAGTCTACAGTTATTAATCCTGCAGTCTTACTGTGAGTCTGTATCACAGCTGTTTAACTTAGCTCCCCATTCATTATTCTTTGTTACTAAAACAGCTCAAAAAGTTTTCTCATTGCTGAGCATGCCTATGACAATATATTTTAAGACAAAATCTTCTAAATATTCTGTTTGACATTTAATGTACATTCAATAAGTTCTAAGCAGGAAACTTCACATTTATCCCTTTAGCTAAAATTCCAAATTCTTTTACTATTTGACAGACTCTCAGCTGGAATTTTATTTAATCAATATGTTTATTACAACAAATAATGACTGTTGACACATTTCATGTTTATGGACAAAGTCAGCATAACAGAGTAACAAATTAAGTAAAGTAATGACTGCAGGGGTGACTTTGCTAATGTGTAGGTAAAGATTCATAATGAAATTCAAACTCATCAAAATAATATTCAAGAAAAGAACAAGGCAGAATCAAGTGATACTTTACAAAAATAAGACTGAGAACTTCCAGGAACAAAGAAAAATTTTGAGATACAAAAAAACCTTCTCAATTTAAAAAATTAAGGAGAGTGAAAGGTAATTAAATTGCATATACTTAAGAGTTTAAAACTTAAGTAGCTAAACAAAAGATCTTTCTAAATATATATATATATAAATATGTAATGGAGGCCTAAGACACTTGGCTTCTTAAACTCCTAGAACAAGGATTCTTCAGAGTAAGCTTGTTCCTGTTGAAGAATGTTGCAAAAGTGCAGAAGCACAGCCACTAAATGACTAAGGTAAAAAAAGGAAGAACTGCCAATATTGAAATATTAAAATCCCCAGCTGGTATATTTTAAGATACTTGGATAAGGAAGAACATTTTCTGAGCTTCAAAATGCATACTGCATGCCACTGAAACAAAACATGGATATAGTCAAAAGGAGTTTACTTCATAAAATTAAGTAAATCCATAATTTCTAAAGAAAGACAGTTCTTCATGTGAGGGAAACACACTTTCCAGATACAGAGATTTAATAAACATTTTGACAAAATACTTTAAAACTATTATCAAACAATGATAATATGTAATTACCACATATTGCTTTGTCAGAAAAATAACTGAGAACCAGATGGACCAAGACATGATAGAATTCTCAACATTTAACCTCCGACCACAGCCACAATTAGAATAGGCAAATGTCCAAAAGCTCTTCTTAGTTCATGAATATGTGACAACCTCCGTGAAATGAGCGAATTGTGTTTGCATTTGTACCAGACAGATGTTAGAAATAGGTGATACACTAGTTACACAGAAGTATCTTGACCGTAAATGTATCCAAATGCATTCATTTACATCATCTCCTTACACCTCAAACAACACTGAATAGCAAAACTGGCCTGATAGTGGCCAATAATAGTCCTGTGCAGCACCCGGTATTGCCTTTAGTGGCATTGCCCAAGCCAGCACCATGCTGCTTGGTTATTCTGTCCCTCTGCCTCCAGCCCCTTGTCCTTTCCTCTCCACCTCAGTCCGTGCCTGCATCATTCCCCTGGTTCCAGGCAGCTCAAAGGGAAAGAACTAGAGTCTCAGCACCCACCAAGCCTCACAGATGTCTCCTTCTCCCTGGCAAAGTAGTGGAGCAGCATGGGGCAGCCATGAATTGCAAATGCCAGTGGGTCCTCACTCAGCGCACAACACAGCGCTGTGTGCTGAGAAATGGGATCCGAGAGACAGTGAGGTCCTGTCTAGACAGATTCTGGTTCTCCAGTAAAATCAACTCAGCTGAGGTGAAGAGTTCAGGAGTTTTGAGAAAGGAGAACGAGACATTCATATAAAGCCACAGTTCCAAAAGTGCCACTCTTCTGTATTACACCACCTGATGCTATAATTTTATAAAAAAATTAGTGACATTGTCTATCACTGCTGGATGCTTACAGAACAAATATTCAATACAATCAGCACAATACAGTTACCCATCAACTGGGGGCCTAATGAGAGCCAGATTCTCTCTTTTTGTGGAATAATGCTCTAGACAACATGTAGAAAAACATCACCAACTATTATGGTAATAGGATGACAGGGAAGCTGAAAGTACTGCATGGCAGCAGGCTCACACTACAGAAAAAGAAGATTTCCCAGGATTTTCAAAATTCCTCAAAAGCAGAGAGCAAGTTTTAGTCACTTAAAGAAATATGAAGATCAAGAAGAATTGCCTATGACATATGCTCAGTTGAACAAAGCTCTACAAAGTTAAGTAACCCATGCTTTGAAAACATTGAGAGTTATACTGAGAAGGCAAAGGAACAATTTCAGTACTTCTATCTAAGATTAAGGACAGGAAAGTGCAGCAAAGGTGGGGACAAGCATAGGAATACACACTGCTCTTGGACACCATTAACTGCTTTAAGGACAAAGAAATCTCTTGAGATGTACTCCTTTTCTGCAAGCGACATCTCTCAGAAGGTTGGAGCAAGGATAAAGTAACATCATACAAATAGAAGAATAATCTATTTTTCCGGCAAGCTTCTCTCTTATATGATATGCCTCAGTTTACTTGCTTATGGCTAATTGTTTTGTCTTTGTAATAAACGCACAGCTGGGAATCTTTGTGAGTATTTGCAATAAGCAGATGAAGTATATGAAAGCACTATGGTAAGAATATGTAAATATGTACATGAAAACTATTATTAAAAAAATAAGTGAAGTTGAGACAATTGATTATTGAAAGTACGTGACATCTAAAAAGTCAGAAATATAATTTAATTTACAACCACAGATAGTTTCATTAATTCTCACACTTAGAACAAGATGCTATATTCAAAAAGACTCAACTAAACCAATACTATTTTTATTTTACAGATTTTGCAAATCTTTGTTTATTGCTGGAGAGAACACTGAATCCCACCCTCCTCAGGACTCACATGCCTTTGAATGTTACACCTCTGTAGTTTCACTCCAACTGTGCTAGAAATTATTTTCAGCTGGCCCAGAGGCATTGTCGAATGCTCTGCGCTGCCATGGGCAAGACCAATATTTGATAGCTAACTTAGGACTCCTGCTGCCTGAACTGGTAGAGAACAAGCATGTGGTAGAAGTGATGAGCTTGTTCTCCCGAGGGTAGGGTGCCAGCTGTACTATAAAAGAGAGATAGTGTGGAATTAATAGTGGCCTCACAGGCAGGCTGTATATTTTGCCTTTCAACAGCAAAATTCATGCCTTAATGGAAGCTGGAATAGAAGAATGAAGACTCAGAATGCAGAAAAGACTGCTACCTTGCAAAATGAATTTATTTCAGTTTTGTGTACATCAGTCTCACTATTGCAAGGATGCTTTTCAGATGCTTTAAAGGACAGTTTCTGTCTAAATAAGCCTACAATCTACCGAGAAACCACTCCAAAACTGCTACAGAAAAGTGAAGAAGACAATAGAATCAAATTCTGTATATGGAAAGTTTTGATTGATGCATGCAAGAAGGCAGAAATGTGCTTAAGAGAAGGATGCATAAGCAAACGCAGCAGAAGCTTTTATGATGAGCTCATGAGGTTCCCTCAGGGGTACAAAGCTGTGGAAAGCAAAACACAACTGAGAGAAACTGCCTCCAAATGCATGAACAAGTCTGGAAGTACTAGCAAAGTACAATGAACAGGCATGACATAAAATTTGATGATAGAAATAAATAAATCCACAAATGACAAAGTTCAAAGATCGATTTCCTGATTTTTTGCACCTAACCAGAAAACTTCCTCATATAAAATCAATGTAGCACTGATATTTCATTCGGTTCCACAGACATTTTCCACCCCCTCACAATCTATTGCTGGGCTGTTCACCAGATTTGGAAAGCACCCATGTAAATCTTTGCGAGCAGCTTAAATTTGAGGCAAGAGGCCTTGAGAATATAAAAAAAGAAGAGATATGGAAATCTAAGCAGACTAAAAGAAGAAATTCACTGATACATTTTGTTGAAGGGAGGTAATATCTGATTTGCAAACCAACAAAAAAGAAAAGAAGAATGAAATCAGAAAAGTTAGGTCAGAGGCAAGAAGGTCTGAAGATGAAATTTAACATGAGGATTGAAGGTAAAAAATGGATCTGAATGATACTGAAAAAAAAAAGGTGCAACAACTGGTTCTGGTCAGGAGGTATGAAGCATGAGGAAAGTGAGAGTAAAAAATAACCCTGAGTCACTGAGTCTGAGTGACAAGAAGGATAATGTTCTTGTCATTTTTGATAGAAAAAAGTGGATAGAGTTCTGTTTTGAAATGATAAGATAATTAAAAGACATCATGTTGGAGATCCAGCCTGAGACACAGCATTAGATGGAAGGAGCAATAACATTGATGGAAAAGCAGATTTATGGTAGAATTATAGAATAGTTTGGGTTGGAAGAGGCCTTTTAACGGTCATCTAGTACAACAACCCTGCAATGATCAAGGGCATCTTCAGCTACATCAGGCTGCTCACAGCCCCATCAAACCTGACCTTGAATATTTCCAGGGATGGATCATCTACCATCTCTCTGGGCAACCTGTTCCAGTGTTTCACAACCCTCATCATAAAAAATTTCTTCCTTATATCTAGACTAAATCTGCCCTCTTATTGTTTAAATAAGGACATTACCCATTGTACTACTGCTACACTCTCTGATAAAGAGTCCCTCCCCATCTCTTCTGTAGGCCCCTTTCAGATACTGGAAGGCCATTACAAAGTCTCCCCAGAGCCTTCTCTTCTCCAGGCTGAACAACCCCAACTCTCTTAGCTGTCTTCATAGGAGAGGTGCTCCAGCCCTCTAATCATTTTCGTGGACCGCCGCTGGACCTGTTCCAACAATTGCACATCCTTTCTGTGTTGAGGACTCTGAAGCTGGACACACAACTCCAGGTGGGATCTCACAAGAGTGGAGGGGCAGAAATACCTCCCTCAACCTGCTGGCCACACTTCTTTTGATGCAGCCCAGGACATGGTTGGTTTTCTGGGCTGACAGCGCACACAGCTCATAGTGAGTTTCTCATCCACCAACAGGTCCCTCTGGATGGCATTCCATCCCTTAGGCATGTTAACCACACCACTGAGCTTGGTGCCATCTGTGATTTAAAAGTCATCTGTATAGCCATAAAGCAAAAGCAATGCAAGTGGATAATTCACCTAGAAACAGAGCATAAAATGAAACAAACCAAAGCAAACAAAAAAACAAAAGTCCAAGTCCAGTACCAGCAAATTCCAGGATAAAGTTAGAAAGAGAGAAAGCAGACACACTGAAAAAGGCATTGAAGAAGTCATAGGTTAAGAGAAGAACAAACAGAGGATTATCTCAAAGCAACCATAAAGATATTAAAATCAATTAAATCACACAAAATTAGAAACATGATATTTCAGAGTGGATCTGCACTAGAAACTGAATATGAATAAGGCCATTGAGACTACAGTAGTTTTTCCATGACACAGTAAAGCAGTACATGCAAATGCAGATAAAGAAGCGTGAGACATCATCCAAATGCAACTCCATTGTGCACATAGAGCTAAACTATGACCAATAGAACATCAGCCTTAACACTGATGGTGACAGTGATTCTCCTCTAGGCTCAAATGCTGCACTGAGCATCACTATCAGCAGATGAACTGTAAGAATCCATTATTCTTTCTGCTCCTTCAGTTTTTATTTTCTGTTTTATGATTATGTTTGCATAGAGCAAAATTCTACATGTTGGAGTTTGGACTTATCCCACTTGCTATTCAACAGATTTATTGACACTAGATTCAATGCCACAACCAGGAGATTGTACAGGTAAAATTCTACTGGTGATAACTCCTTAATATATGACATTTTCCCAAAGCTGCTTTCTTAACTCATCTGCCTTCTGGACCAAGAGATGGTAAAAGCTGATTTCCGGCTACTCACAGAGTGGAGGTGGGCTCCTCAAGACCTTTCCAAACCAACTCAGGGAAATCAGTTTTAGCCTCATCTCATGAATCAAGTCCTCATACGAAACAACTGATTCATCGTATACTAAACTAGGGAACTTACCTCAGCAGTTATTACCCTAGATAACACTTGTTTTTTTAAAGTGGCCAATATATTGTTCAACTCTGTCACTGGTTTTGTACCATCACGTTACTTCTTATGGAGGAATTGGTCCATCACAGCCTGATAGCATACCACCCACAGAAGTGGCTGACCAGTGTAGTTCCACTTAGGTGGGAAAGCATAGTTCATGATTACTGGAAGAGAACCACAGGGCTGAAAAGGACAACAGGAAGTCACTTAGTTACTTGTGCTACTCCAGAAGGGGATCAGCAGCCCATGACAGGCAGTTCTTAAAAGCTTACATTTATGAAGAGCCCAGTCTCACCAGAGCATCTATTCCAATGTTTTGCTATCCTCCCACTCCAAAGTATTTCTAATGTCTAGCCTTAACCTATTTGCTGTAATTTGAATCCATTATTTCTTGTTCTATCCACCTGGATTAAGGTGAACAACTTTACAGCAGCTTTCTAATGTATTTGAGGATTTATCTTGCCTGCCTCAATCTTCTCATCTTTAAGCTATCAAATTTTCTAAACTTACTATAACTGCCATTGCTCTTTACACACTCTTTAGCTCATCCACATCTTTTTCTGAAGTGCCCAGAACTGCCTATATTAATCCAGATGAAGCCTGGACAGTGCTGAAAGTTTCACATATCTTCTATGCAATACTTAATTTTCATTATCCAATGTTTGCACTTTTTACAGCAGCATCACATCAGTGTCTCATCTTTGGTTGGGATCACTTGCAATGCCAGAAATTTTTTTCTAAGGAAACACTATCTAGATCATAGAATCATAGAATGGTTTAGGTTGGAAGGGACCTTAAAGATCATCTATTTCCAACCCCCTTGCCATGGGCAGGGACATCTCCCACTAGAGCAGTTTGCTCAAAGCCCCATCCAGCCTGACCTTAAACACTTCCAGGGATGGGGCATCCACAACTTCTCTGGGCAACCTGTTCCAGTGCCTCACCACCCTCACAGGAAAGAATTTCTTTCTGGTATCTTTTCTAAATCTCCCCTCTTACAAATTGTCCTTTCACTATACTTCCTGATAAAGAGTCCCTCTCCAGCCCTTCTGTAGGCTCCCTTCAGATATTGGTAGGCTGATTGATAATTATTCCCCAGTCTTTATTTGTTCAGTGGATTAGTCTTGACTAATGCTAAGCATAGAATTCTTTTGTTTCAGACCATATTTCCAATTTCTATCACCATTTTGAGTTATAATGCTGTCCTCTATTGTTGCTTGCTATCCCCACCAAGCTTGCTATCACTTACATATACATACATTTACATACATGCATTCACATACACACATACAGAAAAAAAAAAAAAACCGAAAAAAAAGGAGAACCCAGTCTGCCATCCACTACTACTTCACTTTATAAATAACAAATCCAAAATATCAGAAACACTTTCATGTTTCTGTAAGTGACAGCAAGAAATCACCCTACCAGACAACTATCAATGGGTAAAAGAATTCACGGAGAGTTAAATTTTCACTACATGTAAATACCTTCTCCAACTTCTCATGATCCTTAGGTTGCACCCCTCATTCTTTACTAAAAAAAAATAAAATATGGAATATAGAAATCATACAAAAATCATAATCCTCCTAAGTCTTTCTCTTGCAGCCATGTGACTGCACAGTGAACAATTTGGGTACTTTGTATACCTCCTCAGGACCATCCTGGTGATGTTGAGACATGGGCACTGTGTGTAGATACACCTGCAGAGCTCAGACCCCACCATGTGCTCACCCAACAGCAGCCTCACAGGGGGCACACGGATCACAGCCAAAACACCTAACCCCTTCCTCGGTCTGTGATGCCACAGACATGCTGCTTGTGCTGGGGACCTATCATTGCCTAAAAACATCCCAGGAGATGCTGCACTGTTCCCAGAAACACTGGGATATGCTGCCATATGCAGTCTACTTTCCAATGGAGGAAGAGAACATCTCTTCCAGAAACAACTTTCTTCTCTAGGAGTGGATAAGACTGTCCCTTGTTCATATAAATGGGAGGAAACTGACCATCCACCCCTGCCTGTGGTCAGTGAAAGATATGATAAATCAATCCTGAACAAAAAATATTTGTTGTTAATGTGAACTCTGAACTCTGCTCAGTCTTTCAGTACTAGCCTGAAGTAAGGTCACTTAGTTGCATACAATGTACTTAGCATAAACATCTCAAAAAGTGCTTGGGAAGGGCTATTTTCAATATTCAAATTATTGTATGTGTGTAGCTGTAACATCTACAGCTTCAAGAAGATGTAACAGGACTTTCATTAATGTAATAAGATGTGATTGTTGCTCTTAAATTTTGCTTAGATTTTAACTTTTCCAGTTTTAAAGACCATTATTAAAATGTATTTATTCTTCAGTTATTTTTAATCATAATATTCAACTGAAGTTTGGGTCAAAATAAATAATCTGGCCCAAGGGCCTAATTTGCAGTGAGGTCCTATTTCAGAGTTTGCTGATAACCTCATGAAGAAATAATTAGAACATTTAAAGTGACAAATTAAAGCCAATGCAATTAGCGATAACCCTCATGATTACTTAATATTTTCTAAGTGCTTTTGAAAAAGCAATGACAGGATTTTATGCTACAAGATAAAATTCTATTCATGTGGAGAAGTGAATTACATATGTTTACCATATTAAACAGTGTAAGAAAAAAATCAGATGGAGTAAAAGAATATTAATATATTATCACTAGGGAGTATTACCAAACTAAAATATCCAGCCTGTCACTTGGTTCTGTCATGGTGTTCTGCGAGTTCTGAACTTATGCTGTCAAAGCCCAGCCAAAATAAATCTCAATTTCCATCTTTAAAGGTAGTCTATGACATTTCAAACAATTTAGATTATAACATCTGACCAGAGAGACACATTTTAAAAACTAGTTTTCATGCAGAATTACGTGGACGTATCTTTCTTCTGTAGAACAAAATAAAATTGCAAGGCACCCAAGAGAAGTCATGCCTTTTCCCCAAAGACAAGCACATAACAAAATTGTCTGAATTTTTTTCTTCTCTCTTATATAATATCATGCTTAGTTCTTTACTGTTTCCAGAATCCCATACCACACACTCTGAAAACAGTTTGGGGATAAACACACATGTGTATACCCACATTTACATATATGAGAATCCATTGAGAGATCGCAAATCATTAATAAACCTAGATTTTTTTCAGTCATTCCTTGGTTTTATTTTCATTTAGAATAGCTTCAAAATGGGAAATTAAATTATCTAAGAGTTAGTGTTGCAGTGGTGCTTGGAGAAAAAAAATAAAAACTGTTCTACTTGAAATCTGTGAAAAGATTTCCCATCAACCTCCATGTCTGGAAATAAGAATAAACTCATTAAATCTAAATAGACTACTGCTTAGCTGAGAAACAACTTATTTCAGAAAAAGAAATATCTGTTTGATGAGTTAGAGACAGGAAACATTTTATTTTTCTCACCAAATAATCAGTAATAACAAATTTATTTGAATAAAGTAAGCACATAAAAACACATAAAAAGATTTGCAGTAGCAAACTAATTAGTGCTTTATTCAATATCGTTTATATATGGGATACAAAGTACAAGTTCTATGCCTCTATGGAACATGTACATACAAGGTAAAACAAAAAAGCCAAGACCTAAACCAATCTTACATTATGAACACATGACAAATTACAATTGCAAATTTATATAAAAGATGACCCTTCCTAAACTTTTAACAATATTAAATATAGTATCCAGTTTTCTATGTGGACTATAGGTTTTCTGACATACTTGGAGTCAGACAGCAGTGTGCTTTGTACTCAGATACAGATACCAATAAAAGGAAGGACACAAGCAGAGATTGTTCCCAACATGGAGCAAAAGGAACTCCTTTTCCTCCACCTGGCACACATGCTCTACCCATCCTCCCTGCTCCTCTCCCTCCTTATGCAACTCCAGAGCAGAAAGGGAATGTTTCCTCCTCTCTGCATTGGCACGCAAAGGCCAATATTGACACATATGTGACAATTCAGTCCTTATTTGTTATTGAAACTCATTCTCTTCACATCTGGGATATGTTTTCTTCATATGGGACAGGAATACTGCAAACGAAAACAATCCTCAGGAAAAAATCTGATTCACAGCATTAAAATATTAAACGTTGGTTGCTTCAATGGTTTTCCCTTTTGTACCATAAATTTTTTTGGTAATTTGCTTCTGTTAATCAGACTAAGAACAGCAATTTATACCCATGTATAAAATAAGTAGCGCTGACTATTGATGCTGTGGGACTGGTGGAAACAACACTCCAAACCAAGGAGGCAGAGCCCACAGCCATGTAGCACAGAGGAGAAGGCACCTCTGCTTGCTGAAACACCAGTGTTGAATGGTAAATTCTTCTCTTCAGCCTATACAGTCCCTTTTTCAAGTGTCTGAGTGTTGGCAATACAGAGTGTCTCAATCTGCCAGTTAGCACGTATCACCAGGCAGCACTGACTGCTTTTCAAGTCATTTGCAACTGAAATTTTGGTCATAAAAAGCCTTTGCTTACCAGGCACTATGATTGCTTTCTGTTTTCTTAAAAATATTATTAAAACCAGGGCTTAAAGCAAAACAAAAGTGTGCTCTGTTGCTTAGTAACCTGTTATGTAAGTTTTAAACTCCCTCTCATGTTATTTTAGATTGGTTGACCATCTCCAGAGAAAACATTCTGGCTACCAAGTCAGTAACAAACACTATATTCCTCTACACTAAGAAAAAGGAATTTTCTTAATTTAATTGAAGAAGCAGCAACAACCGCAGTGTCTGCCACAACACCTTTGTAGATTCTGCAGTGTTCTCACCAACTTGAAAAATTATTGTAGCAGCCACAATATGGACAGGGAAAATGTCCAAAAGTAGCTGAAGAGTTTCAAGAACTTGCATTGGCAGACCTGTTGCATCTCTGCTCCCTTCTTCATGATTTCATTTAATGTTTTAAAATCAGCTAGAATGACACAATCTCAGGTATAGAAATATTTTCATATCAAAAGCAGTCATCTTTGGACCACTACTCCAGCCACTGGATTTAAGTCAAATCTCATTTAGGCTGGATGAAAACCCCATGTCCAACAACACATTCTTCTGGGGGTCAGTACTGGGATTAGTGCTGTTTAACATCTTTGTTGGAGACATGGACAGTGGGATAGAGCTCCTCCTCAGCAAGTTTGCCGAGGACATCAAGCTGTGTGGCGCAGTTGACACACTGGAGGGACAGGATGCCATACAGAGGGACCTTGGACAGACTTAAGAGGTGGACCTGTGCAAACCTCAGCCAAGTAAACCAAGCCAAGTGAAGGGTCCTGCACCTGGGATGTGGCAATCCCAGGCACAAATACAGGTTGGGTGGAGAATGGCTGGAAAGCAGCCTTGAGGAGAAGGACTTGGGAGTGCTTGTGGATGAGAAACTCAACATGAGCTGGCAGTACTGCTGGCAGCCCAGAGAGACAACCATGTCCTGGGCTGCATCAAAAGAGTGGTCAGCATATCGAGGGAGGTAGTTCTGCCCCTCTACTCTGCCCTCATGAGCCCATACCTGGAGTTCCTGTGTCCAGCTCCAGAGTGCTCAACACAGGAAGGATGTGCAACTGTTGGAGTGGGTTGAGTGGAGGTCCACAAAAATAACCTGAGGGCTGGAGCACCTCTCCTATGAAGACAGGCTGAGAGAGTTGGGATTCTTCAGCCTGAAGAAGAGAAGGCTCTGGGAAGACCTTATAGACCCTTTCCAGTACCTGAAAGGGGCCTACAGAAGAGATGGCGAAGGACTTTTTGTATGGGAGCGTAACGATAGGATGAGGGGTAATGGCTTTTAACTAAAAGAAGTTAGATTTAGATTAGATATTAGAAAGACATTCTTCACTGTTAGGGTTGTGAGGCACTGGAACCCTAGCCATGGGATGCCCCATCCCTGGAAGTTGTTCAAGGCCAGGTTGGATGGGGATTTGAGCAACCTGCTCTAGTGGGAGGTGTCCCTGCCCATGGCAGGGGGGTTGGAACCCGATGATCTTTAGGGACCCTTCCATAGGGTCCCCGACTCTAACCATTCTATGATGCTCTGATTCACCACTACCAAAGGAACACTCAATGGGGCTCTCTCCCATGAAGGCTGGAAGCAGAGCTTCATACTCATATGCTGCTCTATACAGACACTGCACCACAATAAACTAACAGATCTGTTAGTTCACAGTACTTTAGGAATGTCAGCAACACACTTTGCTGTACAGGAAGAACATTCTACCTGTAGCTCAATACTTAGGTTAAAACACGAAGACACCAACACCAGTCCCAGGCAGGTAACTATCCCAGGGGCTTCTCGTTCCCTGTCCTTTGCCTACAGCAGTGCACTCAGTGCAGAAGCACTGAAAGTTTAACTGAAGTTGAAGCAATTTAGTGTATTTTTAGTTTAAGTTTTCTTTTTTATTTGAAACTGTCAATTTTCTTTATTGAATACTTTCTGTTCCAGCTGGCAATATTTTATTAAAGACAAGGAGAACCCCCAAATTCACTTGCAAAGAAATTTCTATGATGCAGATCTGTTTTCTTAATTTTGGTGCATTTACAAGCTTCTGGTGAAATCCATTTTTTTCTACAAATATTTAAATTCCTTTTCATTTTCCACCTTCTCACAGATTTGCAGAGTGGCTCACTGAATTCTGCTCTTGGGTGTGCAAATTTAGTACCCTGGAGAAACACGGAGGCAGTAGTTAAACTTTCTCTTTGGCAGACTCCTCCTATTCAAGTCTTATGGCAACCCTAAAAATTTATTTAGAAACTGACCTAATCCACCTCAATGTATGAATCCATACAAAAACCTGAATGTATGACTACCACCTCTATGTATGAATCCATACAAAAACCTGCATAGAAGAATATTGCAAATATATATTTAAACTGAGAAGTAATATATTCTGCAGCTTTTAATCTTCACAGATTCGCATAATGCTCCTACTTACAGGCTTCATTCTCCATTCATATTACAGGTAATGCAGAGTAAATTAAAAATTAAACATTATATAATAATAATAAAAAGTTTGTATCAGACCTGAAGAAGAACAATATTATTTAGATCAAATGAAAAGTGCCCTTTTTAAAAATGTATAAGTTATTAAGCACGCACAAACTTACGACAGAGTAAATAACTTAATTACAGATTTACTGGTTACTCTGAATGATCTCTATAGCAGTCTTTTAAATGAATTAAAGTAAATGCTTGTATTCAGTTGTTTAATCTTTTTTTTTTTCTCTCAAAAGTAAATAAAAAATAAAGTCCATAAAAGACTACAGAGAGATCTGCTGTTTTCTAAATAATGCATTCAAGAAAATTTCAGACTCAAAGAAGAATTATAAAGCACGAGACAGAGCTTGTGGACTTCTACGCATGAAAGGCATCTGTCAGAATGGAGAAAGAGAAAATTACATCTAGCAGCATAGTACCATGAAATGCTAAAATGATAACTGCTTTTGGTTCGAAACACAGGATTTGGTATCAGGGACAAAAGACTCAGGTAAAATGTTTCAATGCCCACCAAAAAGTAAATAGGATTTTTCTTTTCAGTAAACAGAGAAACTTTTCATCTTTCCCTTGAACATACCTGAATCCTTTCTGTGTTTATTTGTTTCTAATTCCACTGGTAACATTTGTATCAAGTTTTCCTTGTGTGATGGCATACTAAAGGAAAAAAATTAAAAGGACAAAAACAAAGAGGAAAAAAAATCAATGAAAGAACACAATGTTAAGAAGCAGTAATGTTTAAGAGAGAATCAAAGGAGAAGAGAGCAGCTAAAAAGACTGAAAAAAGATAAAGGGCAAAGGATTTAAAAATTAAACAGAAGGAAAAAGATTAAAGAAAGAATGGCAAAAGGCAATGCAAAAGGATTTAAGAAGCCAGTATAAAGAAAAGACATTCAGTTATGAAAAAGGAATAGCAACTACTAGAGGAAAAATACTTGAATATAATGAATCAAAAAATGGAACAAAAAAGTTAGAAATTAATTAAAAGCAGACAAAAACTTAGAAAACTTTTTCTCCATGAAATACAGGAAATAAATACAAAAGATCCAGAGAAATTTTTAAAGCGTGATTCTATTATATACAACATCATTCAACAATTTTCCTGGTTTAGTCATTTTAATGATATGAAAATAAAATACAAGGCAATGCAATGCCAATTATTTCCTGTGCAGCTATTTATATGCCGTACGTGCAAAGCTGAGAATAAAACGTGTCACTATCTAAAATATCAAATCCCTTTACTTTTATTAATAGTAGTACCAAAAATCAAGGAATTTGCCTATCTACTTTATAAAGGGTTTCAACTTCATTATACAGGTCATAATCATTGTTTCTAAGTTTGTAAAGCTTAGAGTTGCTTATTTTACAGTCACAAGTACTGTATGGCAAGCAGTTAAAGACAAAAGTATAGCAACCAAGAGACCTACTGGACTTTGTAAAAGTGACAATTAAATTACTATTACTTTTAAAACTTGCTCTTGCTCTAGTGGAAAAACTCTTTTTCCCCCCCCATTTTCCCCAGCAAAGACAGACAGGATCAAGAAAAATTGAAAGAAAACAACATGTTCAGAAAATAGGAAGCCTAAGACAGTTCAAGGGTGGTGTTCTCTTTTGAACATTATTCATTTATACATTGTGGGGTTCTTTTAATTTATATTATACAACTTAGAGGATTGTTAGCTGCTCATTTCAATATTCACTCCATGTACCCCAATTTTCTCTCCAAGCCAGTAACATCCAAATATCAGTAAGTGTGACTGCATACACAGCCTGCAGGGGGGTTGGAACTTGATGATCTTTAACATCCCTTCCAACTCTAACCAGTCTATGATTCTATGATTTTTTTCCATCTCTCTTTTTCTTAATTTTATTGTCTATATTCCTGCTCCCTGGTTTTATTAGAAATAGGTAAACAGATTTTCAAATTTCACGTCTCTATACTATTCACTATTTCATATACCACTTAACATGTCACCTCTTTTTTCCCTACTCTCAATACTAATGTTTTTAATCTCTATTCACATGAAATCATTTTCTTGCCTCCAATCATTTTCAGTGGCCTTTTCTGGACCTTTTCTGTTCCTAAAATATTTTTCTGAGATGAAGTAACCAGACTACACAGTCTAGTCAAACTGAAGGCATAACCACTTCATTTAAATGCATTCTAGCGCTTGTGGGAATACTCTCCAGACCACTCACAATACCACTTTTTTTTTTTATTTTTGGACATAACAATATATATGGAACAAACATTTTATGTGAACAGAACAAAATAACACCGATGTGTCATTACTCAGTAGAGAAATTTAAAACATTTAATGAGAAGAATTAGTCCAAGTTTCCTCTCAGCATGCGCTGCCATTTTGCACCACCCATAGTTAATTGCCCACTGTGCTGAAAACTGATCATTAATGCAACTTTTTGTTTATGCATTCCATAGCACTCTGTAAAACAGGCTTATTCCGTGAAGTAATTTCCACTGGTTTTCTCATTTCTCTATCTCATCTCATCCCCTAAATATTTCTTTTGAAGTTGTCGTACACATTAGTTTGGTCAGTTTTGTCCTCTCTTAGGAAAATGAGGACAAATAAACTGACCAAGCACAACAAAAATCTTCAAGCTGAAATCCACACCTATTAATATCTGTGCCACCAGAGACCTCTCTCAATATTTTTTGTCCAGAACTTATGTCTCCATCTACCTTCCCCATAGACTTGCAAGAAGACTTGCAAAAGAGGACATTCCGGACAGGAGACAGCTCATCTTTTCATTTGATTAGTAACTTTTCCATTAACAGTACCTTTGAGCTTAAAACTTTAGCTCTGATAGGAAGAAGTGCTGTAGAACATGAAATTTAATCACATGTACCCATCGGAAAACAGAGATGTCCCATGCAGTACAATCAACAATACACTGGTTGTATACACAGAGTCACAGAATCATCACAGTTGGAAGGGACCTCTGAGATCATCAAGCCCAACCACAAAAAAAAACCCAAACAAAAACTACCACACAAAAAACCCCAAACGAACCAACAAACAACAAAAAAAACCCAACCAAAAAACCAACACCCCACTACATCACACCATCACACAAACCAATAATCTTGGGCACTAGACCATGCCCTGAAGAGGGATGTCTACACATTTCTTAACCACCTCAAAGGATGGTATTTAAGAACTAGTAACTCTGTGTTGCAATGTGCTGGAGGATTTTTTCACAAGCCTAACAAACAGGTGGTTTTCATTTCAGGTGACTGGGGAGATTAACTCAACTATGGCACATGAATAGCTTCATTGGCTACACAGAAATTAATTCTTCATTCTTCACATAGTTTATCTCACATGTTCCTTTACTCAGTCCCCAAAATAATACAAAGCCCAGGAAGAAATGTACTTACAGTAAAACAATATGTAATGTATATTCCCCATAGGATTCTTTCTGAAGAAACAGCTCTCATTTTAAGATCAGTGTAACTTCATAGAATATGCTTATGATGGATTGTCCTGGATCAGGGAGCCAGCACTCAAGGTTAGTGGAATAAGCAACAAGTTTTCTCTGAACTTATTTCAGCATGCTTTTGTCAGCTAATACAGCAAATGAACTAAATAAAGCACTGACACACATGCTAAAACACTCACTGGATTACACTTACTAGGACTGTGCACACTTAAAATTGATACAGGATTGGAAATTCATTTTTGATATACATTTGACTAGGATACTGGTATGACCATGTTGTATCCTACCACTTATCTTTCCAATTATGGCTATATATCATTGTGGTTTTAAATTTCTGAAGTTTTCTCAACATATGTGTTTTCTATATACATGAATCCAAAATTAGCTTTTACTAGTGTGTAAAATGTTGCAATAACACAAATGACAGCAGATGGTCACTTTCAGGAACAAATAGGTCACAGAGAAGTCTTTTTCTCACATTTTTGCAGTTCTTCTATCAATGTACAATTTAAAAAGACAGCATTTACTGAAAGACACTACAGAACTTTTTACATTAATTAAAAGTCATGGAATATACATCAAAGCGATGCAAAACACACTAAAATGCTAGAGAATGCTCCTGAACAGTGTAAAATTGCACAAAAAATAAAACAGGGCAAAATTTAGAAAAGGTGCCTAAGATGGGTATGAATAGAAGCATGTGGTCCAAAGCCTTCTTTTTAAAGCACCCTAATTGCTGCTTAGAAAAAGGAAAGCAGCAAAAGCTCTGTGATAGCTCTGGAAGAAAAAAACTCAGAATAGTTGTACTGTAACTAATAATGAGTTCAGAGTAAAGGCAAGACGAGAAACGAGAGAGTAACTGCAGAAGCTGGTACAGCCTGGGACAGTTTCCATGATTGCCAGCAGTGCACAAAAGGGAGGACTGGGGAGGAACAAATTGTTGAGGGAAGATGTGAGAAAGTGGAAACATGAGACCAGAAAGCAAGCAAACATGCATGGTGGGACAGCTGCAGGGTTCAAAGGTACTGCACAAAACCCATGGTTGTGGCAATGGGACTATCTTTAGCAAGCCCAGGCAGACAGCAACACTTTTTTTTCACATTCCACATTTCAAAGGTTATCTGTACCTAAGGTACAGAAAGCAAAACAAATTTCTTTTCTAAATGGAAAACCTGCATCCTACAAAAGCTCATGCAAATTGCCAGAAGCAAGCTGGACAAATGAGAAACTCCAACCCAGGGAAAGAGAGCAGAGTAATGCTCAAGTTTCCATTTGGGAGCCAGATAAAAGTAGGAGAAGCATGAAAGTGAAGAGAACTTAGTACAATGTGTTTTTCAGGTACAGCAAACAAGAAATGAAGAGGAGGCACAAACAAGCAAGCAGTGAGGAGCTGAAGACAACATAGGCTATGGAAAACAAAGGGCAGTTGACAGAATTATTTGAAGAGATGCCATATAATACAGATTATTATTATTATTTATCTATTTGTTTGCCCCAGGAGAAAAGCACAGCAGTAGGCAGGCTGGGAAAAGGAACTGATATTTGCATAAGGAAAATAAATTAGTGTTTGCACATAAGGGCTCGCTTATTGTCCTGCCTTCTTATCCCAAGTTCCAGTAATATTTACATTACATGACCTCAACCAGCAATGCAAGGCAAAATCCTGCTCATAACATTCATGCAAGAAGCCCTGTGCAAATTCTGGTTGTATGAAATGTCCTACCTGACTGACCAGAATTTGATTTTATACACCTGTGTCAGCTACATTTCCTCACTTCAAAATGCACTTCAACAAGGACTTCCCTCTTGTCTTTTCCCAAAAAGAAATTTTATGAGTTTGAATTCTGAAGATGGAATACTGATAAACTCCTTTCTTTTTGAAATCATTCTTATTTTATTGATTTTGATTACTTGATACTGAGAGATACTCATAGAAACTTACTTTTGAAGAGGAGAGTATTAATTAAAACTGCTGTATTAGCAAAGACTAAGGGTTTTCTTAGTAATGAAATACAAATCACTTCCCTAATTAGAGCTGACCAATTAGTCACTTTTCTTCTGTAAATACAATTCCTACTTTTGACTCTGTGAAGTATCTCTCATTTAAATGAATCTTACAAAGTCATTCTTAGACTAGTGACTTCAGCCCACTTCTTGCTTTCACAAAACCAGGTATTTTTCCTTCTGCAGAGCTCAGGACAGGCTATTGGGATTCATACAATTACTTCCATATGGTGACAGCACCCTAAAGTGCTCTTAAGATCTCTGCTGGCTGGAATCAGGGCTTCTGCTCCAGGCAGTTGGTACTCTAGGAGCTGGAACTTTTGCATCCAACCACACTTCATGAAGCAGATGGAGGCTACATTCTATTGTGTAGCAGTTCAAGCATCTACCTCAAAATTGCAGTGGTCACCTCTGTTCATGAATCCAACAATCTACAGTCTACAGTGACGTTAAGACAATCAAGTCCCTTCTGCTTTTCTGTTATTTCAACTTCAGTACAAGATTATTCTTCGCTCTTTGAACTAAGAGCTATGTTTGTCATTAAAATAAAATTACCTATATCAAGAAAATAAGTGCAAACTCAAATAATGCATAAAAACTTTACTGTCATATTGTAGGAAAGAATCAGAAGTTTTCAACATAGTAATTTTACCCCAAACTTGTCTGATTTTCAATAAGATCTATTACTACATAAGAAAATAACTAAACGAACAACTGTAATACTTACATCTGAAGAGAGGGGACAGTATAAACAGAAATGTCATAAGAAGTATCTAAATTTTACTAAATGATATAAACTTATATATATATAATTATAGTATCAAATATTTTTATTTCTTAATTCTCATGTTTCTTTTATGTGTTTTATACCACTTCTTGATAACAAATGACACAAAACCATTCCAGCACTCATTATATTGGCTATCATGACACAATACCATGCAAGTGACAGCAGTAAATATAAGCTGTGCCTTCATTTCTTAAAGCTAAAGTGGGTATTTTAAGTTTTATTTAGTCATTAAAAAACTAATTGAAGTGGCACTGATTAAGTGACTTTGAAGAGCTATGCAGTTTCGGGTGAGGCGGAAGGGAGGAGGTCCACCCCAACACCGTTCCCATCAGTTTGTGGCATGGGTTCAGCTGCACTTTGTAAAGAGGGAGGTGAGAGAGGTTTCAGCAATACAAACCAAGCAGCTAGAACATGTGACGGAGAAAAAACTACACTCCAGAGTAAGGTTTCCTAGCTTCAAACTTTTTGTGTTTCTATGTGACAAAAACCAGAAAGGCTCTAGAGTTTTGGAGCTGTGCAACAACCCACAGCTAGAACAAATAAAGATTATCACCTAGCAATAGGAAAAAAAAAAAAAAAAAAAGAAAGATCTTCTCTCTGAGAAATACACGAAATATTTCACCAAAAATCCTATTAGGGTATATAGCGTAAAAATATTCACATCATCTCCTGTTAGATAAGCCAAAGCTTTAGACAGACACACGGTGACAGCCAATGCATTTATGGAGAGTGATGGAGCTGCAAGTGTGATATAGGAACTGGCAAGTTTTCCAGGCTTGGCACACCAGATGGGAGGGTTTACCTTTTTCACCAGGTCTCTCCCACAGTGAAGCAACTCAGAGTATCTTGTACAATTTAGCTAATGCAATAAGCTGACAAATAATTACAGGATCCCAACGTGTGAAAGGATTTCCCTTTGCTGTTATCTACTTTCACCATTCCCACGTGTCTGAACAATGTCACTCCTCATTTTTTGTTATCTTTTCATATTAATCTCTACATTATTAAGCATCAACAAGAAAAAAACAGAAGCAATGAAATTTGAGGTGAAATATTTTAACTGACATTAAGGTGTGCCACATTTGTATATGGCCTATTTCTGAATAACTTTTCATACAGGTGAAATTTAAAAAGAGAGAGATGAGAGTATACAACCAAATGGTCTGGGCATTACTCAGATGCTTTTTTTCCTTGAAAATTCAAATGATCCCTGCAGGCAACCGACAACTGCTAGATCTGTGGAATGTGCTCTTTGAACTGTACAAAAGCCTTCAGCCTTTCGTGCATTGCTGCAAACAAAAACTGCCAAGTGTAATTATTTCTCAAATCTAATGTTATGGAAGTGTTGTACCATTTTTTTCACAGCTCTGAGAACAGCTGTAGAAAAATAAAATTTACAAGAGGATTTCCCAGCAAAATTTTTATACTGCATTTATTACCTTCTGTAAACAACTGATACAAATGAACACCAGTCAAAACTCCAAGAGTGCCACACTTTCTTTGGTGCTCTTACAATTATATTTCTGTGGAAAGAATCAAAGGAGTAAGTGGAAAGAAAGAGTCCTGCCAAGAAAGATTTTTCATCCTTCAGCCTTTTTAAAAGAAAAAAACCACCACAACTTATATCAAAAGCACCAAACACTGCTGAGAGAACAATGGAAGCTTAAAAATTAATAATTCCCTTCCCACTTTTTTCTTAACTTGAACTTCTAGTGTTCCTACAAACATCCACATACTAAAACTTGGTAGATATATTACAAAACACAGGCCCAGCAGTCTAGATGATCTTGTATGCATCTGTAGTTCTAATAAGAACTGCCTTGGTTTTGAACACAGATGTATTTAACTTGCGGAACTGAAAGCATTCAAACTTTACTCATTCAATACAGACATACTCAGTAATATGACTTTTATTACTGACTTCAGTTATATCTGAGATTTTTGAGCTAAAGATGACATTGAGGTGAAACCAACTGCCCTTAAATAAAAGTTTCCACATTTGAAATAAATGTTACCCAACCATGAAGACGCCCAAATTCAAAACAGTCATTTTTGTTTGGATTGCAGAAGTGCCTTGCTTTAAAGAGCAAGCTATTTAGTTCCAGTGTAAACTTCATTACAATTCAGACATGAGGTGGAGTACTATCTACATGCCAACTAATTCCCAAAGCAGACCTAAGCTCCTAGGTCTTGTCCAGGATCTCTCGCCCACACCCACATGTTAAGTTAGCCACAATATCCTGTTTCAAAACAGGAGGAGAAGGGACCTGAAAACAGCCCTAACCAGGGAGACCAAGCATTCTGCATTTTGGACTCTCCTCCCTAACCTGAGCAGGCTCCATCATAGTCCACAAAAGCCTCTGAAGATTCGAGCTGTGAAACAGTCCAGATGTGTGTAACCTCCAATTGCAATCCTTAACTGATACCAAATGAAGGTGAGCCACTGCACGGCAGAAAAAAAGAACAACAAATGAAATACAGGATCCAGAAGGAGATCAAAGGAAAAGGAGCCCGACTCCTCAGCTTGATCATGTGGACAGGATGGACCAGATGAAGGCATTTAATGTGCTTACAGTTCCTTCAGCTTCAGTGACAGCCTAGAATTAGAATAAAACCCCGCGTCTACATCTCCACTTGGTTGCTCCATCTACAGGGAATCCTTCTCCTGCAATTAAGAAGCAACTAAATTTTTGTCAAGTGCATACAGAGGAGGAGGATAAATTCCTGAATCACCCTGCTTGTGCCACATCTTTACTTTAGCCATAGTTAAGTTTCACAGAAAAAAAGACACTCTGAATCATATCCTCTGGCACAAAGAACAACAGATTCTGGACCCAAGTAAGGCAGAGCACCTCAAACTGCTAAGGGGCTACACAAAGCAAAGGAACTTAAAGCTAGTGCCCCAAAGAACTGTTGCTACAAGAGAGCTGTGAAAAAAAGCCATTTAATTCATGCATCAAGACAAAAGTGAAGATGTTACACTGCAACGGCACCAAGGAAGATCAAATTCTTAAGCTGTTCAAATGTATTTTGTGCCACTGCTTAAGGTGGAGCAGCACACAGCATCCGGTTGTACCGCTACTTCGTTTTTGTAATATCACCCTATTGTCATATTTTAGGCCAATATCTGCATTCAGAATGACAACAGGACTGCCTTGCAAGATGTGCTCAAGGCAGGGGTCACTGAGAGGTAGCAGAATCCTTCTCACAGAGCTCCTGCAGTTTGACAGGACACATTTGCTTTCCAGCCAGAGAAAGATACAGCTCCTCAGCAGCAACTTGTGGTAGGGCGAGATGAACATGCTTTAAGTCACCGATCCACCAAGTAAGTTGGTCAGTGGTGCAGTGTGCCACATGCCATCACTGAGTTTCTACAGATGCTGTTAAAAGGGTGCCCAAACTGTGACACTTTACTTCCACTTCCTTAGACTAACTGTCTAAGAGAAACAAAGAGTAGTCCTTCGAGGTAGGCAACACCCCACTGAACACCTTGCCATCCCCTGAAGGCTATTTGCTTGTTTGCTTCAAACACAGACATGTCTATTATTTTAAAAATAGAATATATTTTCTTTTTTAAACTGTCTTTGTGGTAAGTGATTCTTGGTCAAGCTTCAGTGTTAACACGGCTTATACAAACACCAAAGAGCAGACCACAGAACTGCCAGTGATGAACGTAATGACATTAAGAAGGATGTGGTCTCCAAGTTCATGATAAATCAAGCCAATGCAAGCAAAACTTGTAATGGAGAAACTGCAATGAATTTGAATTAAAGAGTGCAGTGACACTGTTTCTCCTTGTTGATCATTTCGGCAGGACAGCAAAAAGCAAAATAGTAGGTATGTTCACGGATTTTTAAAAGCATTCCATGTAAAAAGCAACAAAACGTAAAGTACACTCATAACAGGAATGGGAAGACAGCATTCTGGCAGGCACAAGAGCTAGGAAGCTGCTGTTGTAAAAGACACACGGTTGGTTGTTTTTAAAAGTTACAAAGTAATCTGAAAATTGCAAAAATCTGACATCAAAGTAGACATAAACACTACAAAATAAATAAAAGCTTACTCTATTTTCTGACATTTCTAACATCTGTAAAAAAATAAAAATAAAAATAAATGAAAATCACTTTTGATATTGTTAAGTTTTTTTCAAGTAAATTAAGTGGAACATTTCTTAGTATTACTACTCTTTTAAATAAGGTGAGCAAATGTCAGGATTTACAAGAGGAAAATCAGTAGAAAGGTTTGCTAAAAATAACCTTAAAATAGGCATTGCAAATTCAATTGTTGTGAAGAAAAGTACTTTACTAGTGATTTGTGTAAGAGGAGCGATGCTTCATTTTCAAGATTGTTTCGAGATTTCTTAAACATCTCACTGTGGCCACTGTAGATACTCAAATGCCACAAAGGTACAAGTGTTTACACCTGAAGGTTCTTCCATACACTGTTTATGTGGGAAGTGTAAGAAAGTCTTGTGGAAAGCAAACATCCTATTCCTCACAAAGGTTTCCCTAAACTTATTAGAAATTTGCCTAATACCAGTTATTCCTCTCTTGACACAAAAAAATTTCAGACCTGTGGATCCACACGGAAGCATTAGTGTTAATGCTGTCTATCTTCTGAATTTCCTAAGACATGATTGATTAGAAGAAATTAGACAAAAAGATCTGCTCTTGAGTAGAGGGTTTTAATGCTAAACTTTAGCCTAAGGCACATTTCAAAGCCTAAATGTTAATTCTTGAGGGAGGAAAAAAGTGTTTATGATGGTTTCTCCAGTAGAACACATGTACATTTGTACTGCATGTGTCTGTAATCTCCTAACAAGAATATTTTCTTTTCTCAAAATCCAGGATTCTGGATCCTATAAGTAAACAAAAATAACCCAATGTCCAAGCTTTGGTACTGCACTGTGAACAGGCTAGTGCACACAATTCTGATGGAAGTGAGTTAATATTTTAATACTGTAAACCACCATAACCTGAAAGAGAGAACTTCCAACTTAAAGGAATTCACTAATGGTCTCTGCATTCCAGGTATCAAGTCTTGTATCATCCTTCTGAATTTTTCTTGAAGAAAAAAGTCAACAAAGCCCACTAGAAGCTGGCGAAATGCAACATGTCTCAGCCAGAGGGTAGTTAACTATAAAATCAAGAATAAATGAACTACCAAGACTAACAGTTTCTTATTCTAGGTGGAGGGCCCCTTCCAGAAACTGTAATGAGGCATAGTTAGTTCAAAAGGAAACCTCCTCTCCACTCCTAATTTTTTATCTTATCCTACAAGTCCCTCCCAGTCCAAGTGTATTTCTCTTCTGCAGGCTGTCAAGGTTGTCAAGAAGAGGGTCATGTATTTTGCAGAACGGACGAAGTTGAGAAGATTCATGGATTAAAGAGAATTTAAGGTCAGAAAGGACCATTAGATCAAGTCTGACTTCCTATAATATAACAGAATATAAAATTTCAGGCAGTTATCACATTATTAAGCCCAAACACTTATAGTTGATTAAAGAATATATTCTCTTTCAGCTAAAACAATTGTTTCATGTCATGCTTTTTCTGTACTAGATTAGAAAGCTCTTCAGAGCACCAGATATTTTCTCTCTGAGAAGGTATGCTGTAATTAAGTCACTTCTCAAACATCTTTTTGATAAGGTAAACAGACCAATCTACTTAAATATTTCACTGTGAGGCACTTTTCAAGCTCTTAAATCACTTTCCTAATTGTTTCTGGCACCATCTCTAATTTTCCAAAAGGTTTGGTTTTTTTCAGATGTGGCCACAAGAACTGTAAGCTGAAATTCAGTCTCTTTACTAATGCAGTATAAAAAGATAAATTCACATCTTTGCTGACATTTGGTTGCCTGTACATCCATCACACTTCTTTCTTTACCGCATAGCCATACTGTTTCCTTTCCTCAGAAAAAAAAAAAAAAAAAAGATCATATGAATGATATTTATTTGGGGACCAAGGAGTCTAAAACAACTATTTACAGAACTTGCCAATAACAAGGAATCTTAAATACTCAGCCATTTTTTAGGAAAGGAGACAGCAGGACGCAGGCTATCCAGAAATGTGTTGGCAAGCATTTTTCAGTACAGAAATTGAGGAAAACACGGAAAGCAAAAAATGTTTCAGATTTTACTTCAACCTTTGAGATCTCATTGGAAATGTAAAAATTGAGGGCAGCTTGGTTGAAAGTAACAATAACATGAGAGAATTCACATTTCTTTTCTAAGGAAGGGAGAATAGGAGAATAAAGTCAATGTAGTTTACAGAAGAGGACTTGGATAAATGAACTGGTAGCCAAGATCCTGTGGAAGGTAACTTGAAGGGAAGAAGAAAGAGTTCAAGAGAGCTGGCAGTTCCATAAGGCAGTAACATTTCAGGCGTAAGAGCAAACTAAGTCTGTGTTGACAAAGGCTAAATCAAACTCAAGGACCTGCAACTTCAGGAGAGTACAATCCATGAACACAAGCATACATGAGAGAAAAACATGACAATACAGAGACAAAGTCAAAAGAGCAAAATTTGAAAGCAAAAAACAACAAAAAAAGCCCTGAATTAGTAGCAAGAAAGCATTTTTTACATTCCTTAATAGTAATAGGAAAACTCCAGAAGGCTATTTGCAGAAGATAAAACAACAAATATATTTTGCTTAGTCAATCTGACAGCTGTGACAAAAGGGATAAAATAATTAAGAGTAAAACGCGGAAAGCAGATGAAGAGACACTTCAATAAGTTAGATCAGCTGAGCCTAATCAAGCTCATACTTAGGATAGGTAAGAACATGATGTTGGCTTGTGCCATCCAGCCACCAAAGAATGCCAAATTCCAAAGCTTTCAATACCTGATTACACTGAAATTTTGCTAACCTGTCACTTATAGCTACTTAAAACCCAATCAGTGAAATTATAAGAGTTTAAAATAATCTTTATTTTTGAAATTTATTTCTAACTCAAATCAATCCAGTGACTACAGTTTCTACGCTCTACTCCCACAAACAGCTGCATTGCCTCAATAGGTAGGACAGTTAACCGCAGTACATGTGACTTTGAGAGAATTAATTGAAATTCTCTCACAGCCATTAGTGATTTTGCAGAACTTTTAGAGAAAGGATGAAAATCCAGAACACTGAGAAGAGAAAAATCCAGCACCTGACTTATAAAGCTGAAGAAAGAGGAGGTAAGGAATGACAGACTTGTCCAATTAGTTTTAGTTCCTGGAATATTCTTGAGTAAAAAAAGACGAAAAAGATTTTTTTTTAATTTTTTTACAATAAGAAAATAAATACCTGCCAATATAGTTTTGTCATGAGCAAAATCTGGCAAGCCAATTAAATTTTCCTTTAACAGAAAAATATTTTGTGAATGGGAAAGAAGCTGTGGATGGCATATAAAAAGAAGTGGATGACTCATAAAAAGAAGCTAAGGAAATAAAGACTGAATTACACTATTTTAAGGCAAATAAAAAATGTGTTCCAAAAATTTGTTGTACACATCAGTAATAAAAGAAGGGTATTAAGAATGGGTGCAACAGGGGCCTGTCCAAGTCTGGTGCACTGGATGTTTTCTTTCATAACTTGGAGAGTGAAATGTTCATCTATATAGAAACTGTAGTTTTAGAATTTTCCGATGACACTAAGTTTGAGAGAGATGAAGACGGGAAAACATTGGCAGTACTTACTCCATGGGGTTTACCAGAAGCAATAGAAAATTACATTCAATTAAAGATATACATATATAAAATACATCGTAATAATTTTGAAGAGTTATTAAGAACTATGAATCAGTTCTGAACAGGTGAACTCATGATTAAATCCAGTTTAAAACACAGAATCATTTGATTGTACGGCATCAACACATAGCAACAATAGCTCAAGACTTCAGCTTCTAAGATGAAATTGTTTCCCTCCATTTCCACAATCTGATTCCATCCCAATCATCTATTTGATCTTCTTTATAAGATCATACAGACCACATAGAAGAAGAAAAGAACTGTTTCCCAACACACTGACTATCAAGGTATTAAATACTAGTGCTGCTGTATTTCATATCCAGCTATTTCCTAGACACCCTCCATTGTTCTGTCCATCTTCCATGAACACACATTGTGGTTACTGCTGCTATTGATAGCTAAAATTTTGGATTTCTCAAATGCAGCCCAAGCATTGCATCTATAGGGGTTTTTTGCATTTAATTTCCTAGCTTCCTTTTAGGGCAAAAAAAAGGGAAAAGTCCTTAAGGCAATATAAGCACTTAATCCAACTCAAATACTAAAGAGGACATAACCTTTTAAATCATCTTAAATATTTACGATGCCATAAGCTCTTAAACTTCCTGGAATACTTAGCCTTCCTTAAAACCTCACAGTACTTGAAGTCCCTAGAGCAACATAAGCACCTAAACTGCTTCAAATCCTTCCAAAGGACACAACCTTTAAACCAACATTCAGGGTCTAATTTTTAGAAATATTTTTGTTTCTTGAGGCATAACTCTGCCTGGTTTTGTCCTCAAATCAGGTAGTTATTTAAGTACTATTCACATGCTTCCTTTGACACAATACTTTCATTTGATAGAACACATGCATGGAAAAGACCTAGTGCGCTCTGCCACACTGGGAAAGTCAACACAAGTAATGGGAAGGATTCCCTTGGAGCTAAATCTGGTCAGTATTCAGCTTTACAACAAAAAAAAGTAACAGAAATACAAGACAGAGACCACAGCCTTCACAACACCCTGTTTGAACCTTTAAACAATGTCTGATGATGAATCAAGACAAGTTCACAATATTTCACCAACAACTTATAGTGGCAATTGAGAAATGACAAAATTTGACATCTGCAACAGCAGCAGCAAATGTGATCTCTGGGTGGGAACCCAAGAGTAAGTATTAAAAAATAGAGCCAGTATACAAGTTACATTTAAGAAGTGCTCTGTTAACATACAGAAGCACACACTACTTCAAGACTTTAATTCTTCAGGATGATGTTCATTCATCTTCTAGCCTGATTTATCTTTTTAACAACTGTGTTCTGAACTTATGTCACTTTGTTTCCTTCCTCCATAAGCTTTTCAGACTGGTCAGAACTGAGGAGAAAATCCTTTCCCAGTAATGCAGTCTTACACAAGCAAACCTGAGTGGCAAAAGTCCTTCTCCTTCCAGAATTTCCTGGTTCAGGCTTTCAGCATTTCCTATAGCCTGGGGATGGAATTGTCTATGTTACACTCTAAGGGATATCTCATTTTTGATTCCAAGAGTGAGTGAAGCATTAAGTGAAACATTAGAGCCATAGACGCAATTGAGAAAAATTACAAATATTTGGGTTTTTTTAATTCTGAAATTCCCATGACAGGTAAGAAATGATAGGTCACAGTCATGTTGCTCATTCTTAGGAAGTAAATAAAGGAAAAGCTGTGCATCTTCAGATAACACTTAAAAACTCATTTGCAGGCTTCTGCATGAGCAGAAAAGTAACAGAATATATGCATCTGCAATTTTTAAAGAATTATTTTTACAGTAATCATAAGGCATGCTAATAGAAGTGCTGTAACCACCAATGAATGAAATACATGAAACGCACAGCTCAGCATTAAAAAAATTATCATATGTTTCATACCATGTTGAAAGTCTGAATGTTTGAGAGTGTTCCTACAGCTATCTAGCAATGGATTAAGAGTATTGAAGAGTCTGTGTTTATGGTGAGCCTGGTGAGCAATTGAAACATTGTGCAAAGCATTATAGAGTCAATTTTACCAGCTTTTCCATTTTCTTCATACCTTTACCTCCTGAACAATGAAATCAATTGATATTCAAATATTTGTTTACCTTGTTCTATGGTGGGGACACCGTATTTGGATTTTTAGCCTTAGCACTTCTGAAATATCATCCTACTGTATCACACTATGCTACCAAAGCAACTATCTACTGGTTCAGTCTGAAGGAAATGGGATCAGGTAAGGAATTATCTCGGTGCCATACGCAGTGGCTTTTGGAAACAAAATATTGGCTGACAGGTCAAATGCAAAGATTTTGATAACTAGGAGCTCATAGATCATGCTTAAGTGTCCAAAAAAGAACTACAGATACCAGCACATAGCAATCTCATTTACATACACCAATGAGGATAGAAAAACACCAGAAATGTGCATAAGATTAGAAACCTGCACAAAGCTGTGACTCTATTCAAAAAAGCAAACTAAATGCTTCATCTTGAAGCAATGAAGAGAGTAGTATGTTCTACACCTGTTGCCCTGTGCAATGAACTACCTCATCAATAGTGCTACTATCAGCAATAGTCTTTACCAAATGCCATACTATATTGAGCATAGTATATGCATGTGTGTATGTGCACACTTGTATGTATACATATACATACACATACACACGATTTATTACAATACAGAAGATGATGAAAGATTACGATTAGAAGATAATCAACTTTTGGCTTTCAGTATTAGCTTCCATTTTTTATTCTTACTATTGATAAACAAGCAATAATTTTGCTTTTGCTTCATTTATAATATAAACATAGAAAAGGGAGTTGAGAAGAACAACCATCCACAGGTCATAAGTTCTCCTCTTTAAGATACCTGCTTAAAAACGTGAATAGAGAAGGTGAGGTCAAAAATTCAAAGCATCATAGAATCATTTAGGTTGGAAAAGACCCTTGGGATCATCGAGTCCAACCATCTACCCTACTCTACAAAGTTCTCCCCTACACCATATCCCCCAACACCACATTTAAATGACTCTTAAACATGTCCAGGGATGGTGACTCAACCTCCTCCCTGGGCAGCCTATTCCAATGCCTGACCAGTCTTTCCGTGAAAACTCTTTTGTAATGTTCAGTCTAAAACTACCCTGTTGGAGCTTGAAACCATTCCCTCTCATTCCATCACTAATTACCTGCAAGAAGAGACTGGCCACAGCCTCTCTAGTGTCATTTCAAGTAGTGATGAGGTCCCTCCTCAGTCTCCTCTTCCTCAAACTAGACAGTCCCAGCTCCTTCAACCGCTCTTCATAAGATTTATGCTCCCGGCCCTTCAGCAGCTTCATTGCCCTGCTCTGCACTCGCTCCAGCACATCAGTATCTCTCTTGTATTGAGGTGCCCAGAACTGGATACAATACTCAAGGTGTAGCCTCACCAGTGTTGAGTACAGGGGGACAATCACCTCCCTACTTCTGCTGGTCACACTATTTCTAATACAAGCCAGGATGCCATTGGCTTTCTTGGCCACCTGGGCACGCTGCCGGCTCATATTCAGCCACTTGTCAATGAGACCCCCCAGGTCTTTTCCTGCCAGGCAGCTTTCCAGCCACACTTCCCCAAGCCTGTAGCGGTGCATGGGGTTATTGTGGCCCAAGTGCAGGACCTGGCACTTGGCCTTGTTGAAGCTCATACCATTAATGTTGCCCCAATGATCCAATCTATCTAAGTCCCTCTGTAGAGCTTCCCTATCCTCATGGGAATCAACACTCCTGCTTAGTTTGGTATCATCTGTGAACTTGCTGATGACACACCCTATGTCCATATCAAGATCATCAATAAAGATGCTAAACAGAAATGGTCCAACACTGAGCCCTGAGGCACACCACTTGTGACCGGCCGCCAGCTGGATTTAAATCCATTGAGAACCACTCTTTGGGACCTTCCAGCCAGCCTGTGCTTGATCCAGTGGATTGTATGTTCATCCAGGCCATATGCAGCCAGTTTTTCCACAAGAATTCTAGGGGGAGCAGTATCAAATGCTTTTTGAAAGTCCACAGCCTTTCCTTCATCCAATAATCGGGTCATCTTGTCATAGAAGGAGATCAGGTTTGTCACGCATGACCTGCCTTTCATAAACCCATTCTGACTAGGCCTGATACCCTGACTGTCCATTATGTGGCTTGTGATGGCACTCAAGATGACCTGTCCCATGACCCTCCCTGGTATTGAGGTCAGACTGACAGTTCTATAGTTTCTTGGATCCTCCTTTTTGCCTTTCTTATAGATAGGTGTTACATTCTCCACTCTCCAGTCCATTGGGATCTCCCCAGTTAGCCACGACTTCATGTAAATGATGGAAAGTGGTTTGGCGAGCACGTCTGCCAACTCTTTCAGCACTCCTGGGTGTAGCCCATCCGGTCCCATAAATTTGTGTGCATCCAAGTGGCATAGCAGGTCTCCTCATCTTTAATTGTGATGCCCTCATTCTGCTTCCCCTCCCTGTCTCCCAGCTCATGAGGCTGGGTGTCCAGCGAACAGCTAGTTCCACTGCTAAAGACCAACGCAAAGTAGGCGTTGAGCACCTCAGCCTTTTCCTCATCCTTTGCGATTATGTTTCCCTCTGCATCCAATAAAGGAGGGAGATTTTCCCTAATCTTCCTTGTGTTGTTAATGAATTTATAGAAGCATTTTTATTATCCTTAATGGCTGTAGCTATGTTGAGCTCTAGCTGCGCTTTAGCTCTCCTATTTTCTCCCTGCATAGCTTTGCTACCTCTTTATAGTCTTCATGACAGACCTGCCCCCTCTTCCAAAGGTCATAGACTCTCTTTTTGGTTTTGCGATCCAGCAAAAGATCCCTATTTAGCCAGGCCTCCTTCCCCACCTACTTGTTTTTTGGCACACGGGGACAGGCTGCTCCTGTGCCTTTAAGACTTCTTTCTTGAAATATGTCCATCCTTCCTGGACTCCTGTATCCTTAAGGGCATCCTCACACAGGATTTTGTCTAGCAGTCTTATGAACAGATTAAAGTTTGCCCTCTGGAAGTCTAAGGTGGCAGTTTTGGTAACCTCTCTCCTTGTTTCTCCAAGAATCAACAACTCGATCATTTCATGATTACTGTGCCCTAGACGGCCTCCAACCTTTACTTCTCCCATAAGTTCTTCCCTGTTTGCAAGGAGCAGGTCCAGGTGGGCACTTTCCCTGGTCGGCTCACTTATCAGCTGCATGAGAAAGTTATCCTCCACACACTCCAGGAACCTCCTGGATTATTCTCTGTCTGCCGTGTTTTATTCCCAGCAGAAATCAGGGAGGTTAAAGTCCCCCACAAGAACAATAGCAAGCGACTGCGATATTTCTCCCAGTTGCTTATAGAAGGCTTCATCCACCTCACTGCTTTGGTTGGGAGGTCTATAGCAGACTCCAACAGCGATATCACCTTTATTGTCCCTTATCCTAATCCAAACACTCTCAACCCCGTTATCACTATACTTAATTTCTGAGCTCTCGTACCATACTCCAACATACAGGGCCACTCCGCCACCTCTCCTTTCCTGTCTATCCCTCATGAAGAGTTTGTATCCATTGATTGTGGCACTCCAGTCACATGAGGCATCCCACCACGTTTCTGTGATAACCACTATGTCATAGTTTTCCTGGTGCATCATGGCTTCAAGCTTCCCCTGTTTGCTGTTCATACTGCGTGCATTGGTATAGATGCACTTCAGATGAGTTAATGGTTCCAACATCTTTTTGTGAGTGTGAGCCCCATTTCCTATCAGACCTCTCTCAGGTGTTTCCATAATTACTAGGTGTCTATCACTTCTCTCAAATGAAATGGTACAGCAAGGGTCCTTGCTAATCCACCGTCACTCAAGCCCTGGCATGTTTCTCTTGGGTTTAATACTAACAGGCCCAGTTATCTTCCCCTCCCCCCTCCCATCTAGTTTAAAGTCCTGTCAATAAACCCTGCTAATTCCTGACCCAAAATTCCTTTCCCCCTCTGGTGCATCCCCACCTGCCACCAGCAGGCCAGGTGTCTCATACAGTAGCCTATAATTAAAAAACCCAAAGCCCTGCCGATAACACCAGTCCCAGAGCCACGAATTGACCTGTTGTCTCTTCCTGTTAATTTCCTCACTCATGATAGCCACTGATGGAACAGAGGAGACCATGACTTGTGTTCCCAATTCCTTAAGCACCCATCCCAAGGCCCTAAAATCTCTTTTAATTGCTTTTGGGCTCCTTCTTCCCACATCATCACTGCCCACCTGAAATACTATAACTGGGTAATAATCAGAAGGGTTTATTAGAGTAAGAATTTTGTCCAACACATCCCTGACCTGTGCCCCAGGGAGGCAGCAGACTTCCCTGTGAAGCAGGTCAGGAAGGCATATTGGTCCCTCTGCCTCCTTCAATAGAGAGTTGCCCACAACAATGTCCCTTCTGCTTTTCCTTTTGGAACTAGTTGTAATACCAGGCCTATGGCAACTTGGTCCTTCTGGCATTTTCAGCCTAGATGTACCATCCTCCTTTCCAACAGCCAGGTCCTCCTGCAAGATTCTGTACCAGTTCTGCAGGGGTAACTGGGGAGGTGGGAGGAGCAGGGAGGGAATTTGCCTGCTTCACCAAGCAAGAGACCTGTTTCTATTCCTCCTCTTCTCTGAGATCCCCTCCTACTGCCTGGTGAGAAGTGGGGAGAGGGTCCTCTGATGTATGTGAGGCCTCAACATGTTCCTTAAAATGACGTGTCACCCGTAAAATGACAATTTTAATAGAAACAGACTAGAAAAAATAACTCCTGCTTCAGCACGGTTTTAAACATACAAAATAAAATTAGCCCACTGGTCATTGAATATTTGAAAACATTTTAATTCTGGAAGACACCTCTACAGTTACAGACTGATCCATAATCTGAGAAAAAAGTGGAAATATTACATTACTCACAGATAAGAAAGGGGTTTTTTGGAGACTTTTTTAATGACAAGGATCCCTGTGGTCTTATTTAACTAAGAAAACTAAGGAAATAATGGAGGCCAACAAGAATGGCCTTGTACAGCAAAACGGCTGGAGACAAGCACTTCACATCCACATGACATGTGCCTCACACTTTTGATCCATTTTTGGAGTATTTGCCCTTTTTAAGCTTAATCATTAGGAAGGCTCAAAGGGAAGCTAGTTTATCCTGATACTTTTGAAGTGCAGTCCTGATTTGAACTTAAATACTATCGGAGATGCTACCAAAGTCTATTAATACTAAGATGATAACTATTTTCTGTTCTAGGTATAAGATCACATTATTTTTCTTTTGTACTGCAGTTTGTAAAGATTTCTTTTGCTGTGGCAGATTTATATCTTTTATCTTTTCAGACAACTGAGTATTTCCAGCCATATGCAGGGATTTGGCTTCATAAGCCAACTCTAGTATAGAAGCAACTCATTTGCAGACAAAGAAGATCTTTGGAATTTAGCTGTAGGGCTTCAAACCAAATTTCTCCAAAGACACAGGAGGTCTCAACTTCAAAATACCCAAAGGCTTCTATTTCATCAAGAATTTGAGAGGACTTTATAGTAATGTATGCATGTTAGGGGATTTAGAATGATAAACTTCAACACCCATGCACTAAATTATTGCAAAATCAATTAAAATTAATCTAGAAAAATTTTATCAGAGTCAATGATTTTTGCAGTTGAAAAAATAGGAAGTACATCCTCTACTAACACATGGCTGGGGATTGTTACCACGAGACTGCACAGTTTCAGATAGTTCATCTGGAGCCCATCTCCCCCATGTTCAACATTTTCATCAGAAACAAGAACTGAGAAATAATGACCTCTTGGGGGTAGGTTGATGACCTCGATTCTGCTCTCAATAACTGTTTCAGAAATCATTTATCATGTCTTGCAAAAATACAGGTATAAGATGCACCCTGAGAATCAAAATACCATTTAACTGTTCCACTGAAGAGCTCTTTCTCACTAAAAGACCTGATGACAGACCATTTTTTTCCCCTGAGCAAAGATACCAGCTAAAACTGTGTTTTTTTCTCTGTCAGAGTAAAATTAGGGGAAGGAGGTGGAGAGAAAGGGGATCACATTTTAGTTTTATTCCACTGATGCTGCTGCCTGTCACTAAAAGATGAAGGCCTGAAATCCCATCAGTCTGGATTTGCAGATCTAAGGATGAAGAATTAGTATTTTTCTGTTTTTGCAAAAAATTCCTTGATGTATGGCTCCATTATTGAATGTTAACAGCTGCAGTTTAAATTACAAATGAGGTTCTATTAGCATAACCCTTACTTAGTTTCTATTTAAAAATATGATTTTAGCCAAAATTGTGTCAGTTGAGAACCTACATGTTTTCATTTGTTGATACAGATAAAGGATAGAAGCAATTTAGTATTTTTCTACTGCAAAATTTGAGGTCTAGAGTAGCAAAAACATTAAAGAATACTTTTAAGATACTATGGATATCTCCTTCAAGAAAGGAGACAAGAAGCGAATGAATGGTCCTTAGCAATAATGTAGAAAAAAAGGCTTTAAATACGCAGCAGTGTTGATGGGGCAAAACCCAAAGTGTCTTTAACAGTTGTCTCTCCAAATGAATTTTCCAAATAAGGTTACTTAAAAAGCCCTAAATTACATTGTGGAATAACTGTTTAATTAACTTTGGTTTCCATCATGGGTGTTTTCATCAAAATACACTACACAACAGATGGTTTCTGCTCTTCTACTTTGCAACTACAGTGTTTGTGCAACTACTGTCTTGCCCTTGAAAAGCTGTTTGTGTTTAATGTATCTCATACCAATGGTTTTAACACATATAAATATGCTAGTTTTCTGACATATACATCTATCAGCATCTCAGAACTCATGAAATTGTTACTCTAAATGGCCTGAATCCAACTAAGCTGTGTTTGCACAGTATCATCTTCTGTAATATTACACAGCGCTTCAGAATCTACAACAGCAAGAGCCAACAGTGTTCTTTCCAGGTATCTGAAGTTAACTCTTTCCATGCAAAGCAGTCAAAACCACCATCTTCATCCCAGATCACAGTCAACATCTGGGCACAATCCCCGCATGGCTCAGAGGATGTGCCTATCTCAATGGCAGAATCTGAAGAGACCCAACAGCCCAAGCCAACTATTGCTGCAAGCAGCCAGACAACTGCAGATGGTTTTGGGGTTGGGATGCTTATGCTGGACTTAGCGTTTGCCTGTATGAAGTCAATCCATTTCTCTATGACTTGACATCTCTGTGTCGAAAATACAGATTAGCATACATGTGACTGAAGCTTCCTGAATGCTCTGGGTGCAGCAAAGGGATGGTAACCAACACACGGCAAGAATAAGACAGTATTTCCACATTCAGTCCACCTAATGATTTTTAGCAATATTCCATAGGGGGTTACGGTGATACTTAATTCATTAATGTTTTCTCTAAATTTCTTTGAAACCCTCAGATGAAATGCAGTGTATTATTACTATTATTATATATGTCATGACTTATGACCCAAAGGATCTCACCAAGCTTTGTTAACTGTATACAAGAATGCCTTCATTACCATTCAAATGCTTCTACATCTGAAGCATAACACTGACGCTGTTTACCAACAGAGAGTAATCCTATAAAAACATTTACTGATCTTATATGAAGAATATTGTATTCCCTTACACATGCCTGCTTCATATCATTTCGAATTCCTGAATGGCTTAATGCCAGGGAATTGTAACTGCATTCAGGACACCAGACTTTGTAAAATTGTCATTTCAGTGAAAGCTGCCTGCTTATTTAGTCTATGACCCACCCTTCACTCCCTTATACCACAGAAAACTTACCTCAGATCAAACCCATATGGCTCCATAGAAAATGAGGAAAATTGACAGTCAGAATGGGCATAAGGCCCAATTAATCCATGCTCTCAACCAAGTAATTCAGGAATTTAACCATACAAAATCCACCAGAGAAGGAGAGCTTATACAGGCTGAAGAAATGAAGACATGCTGGTAAAAGGTTTTCCTTCCTCTCTTGCCTGCTTTGCAACTTGAGAAAAGATGCATAGCACACAGGTAGTTTTAGAAAAACTATCAATATATCGTTATACTTCCTAAAAATGCCTCCAAGATTCAAAATGTCTTTCCCTTTTTAAAACTTCAGGTTGCCTTTAAATGTCAAGTCAGATGAACAGCGTAACGGGAATTTGATTTGCTACTGACATGGAATGGGATTGACTCCATGTGGAATTTTCTATTATTAAAAAAATCCTGCTGATTTAGATGCCTGTGCTGTGGACAACATTTGCCATTTGCTGTGATAATTTTCATGCAGTAGTCAGTGAATTTCTTTAATGGATACTCCTCTGGTTTCTATATCTGATTCATCCACTTAGCCCACTTATTCTCAGCCTGTTGGACCTACTCAGTTTGAACCCTCTAACAGGGTCAGGACAAATTGTCAATCACGAAATAAAATTTATAGTTCAATACAAATAGAGTTCATTACTACTCAAACATCCTCTGTTTAGTGGCACCTTGGCTGAACTGGTTTTTGAATTTTCTCAGAACTAGGGTCTTTTTGGTGGATTTTTGTGATAATGCATAAAATGTCATTCAAAACTAAGCATTCTTAAAGTAGCAGAAGGATAGAGTATTACAAATCCAACTCAAATAAACCCAAACAATCCTGAAAAAAAAAATAAATCAAGCCTATAAAACTTGTATCAACTATATAAAAAGCCAGCTTGTCAGCTTTGGCGTAGTTCTGCGTATACACCAGTGAGAATCTTGGACAGCATGTACTGATACGACAGGGTTTCCAAGGAAAATATTTTGCTCATGTTTACAACACATGGCTTACTGATACTGAGATATAAACAGCACTGAAATCTATTTCATGCAAATATTATATTTTTATATATATATATAAATGTATACTTAAAATACCTAAAAATTATTAACATGAGATTGCTTCCCTTATCTTGAGCACTTCCTCTAGATCAATTTGCAAACACTCTTCTGAAAAAAAATAAATCTTTTCCTCAGGTTGAATGCAGATTCCAGGAGTCAGATATTCTCTGTAGTTTTACCCTATTTTACATCCACTCTGCTACTGTGCAGTACTTAACTATATGTACCACATTTTAAATAACAATGAAAAGATGGGAAAAAATTAAAGAAACATCATAGATACAAAAAGCAACATTCAAAACAAATTTTTTATTGCAAGTTATACTAAAGCAACAATGCTAGAATCTCATGATAAATCAACTGTTACTATCCTATCAGAAATTAGAGAATGACACAGAGTTTAAAACATTTGCATTCCTCAACCTCAAGCCAAAATGTAAAAATCTCAAAATCTATTGGTATTTTACAGTTAATATAAAAATGGCATTTGAAGAGGGACAGAGAACTACTGGAGAGAGTCCAATGTAGGGCAACCAAGATGATTAAGGGATGAGAGCACCTCCCTTACAAGGAGAGGCTGAGAGAGCTGGGGCTCTTTAGCCTCGAGAAGAGAAGGTTGACGGGAGACCTTATCTATGTTTACAAGTTCCTAAAGGGTGGGTTGAAGGATGATGGAGCCAGACTCTTTTCAGTGGTTTCCAGCAATAGGATGAGGGGTAATGGGCATAAGCTGGGATACAAGAAGTTCCACTCAAATATGAGGAAAAACTTCTTCATAGTGAGGGTGACAGAGCCCTGGAACAGGCTGCCCAGGGAGGTCGTGGAGTCCCCTTCTTGAGATTTTCAAAACCCGCCTGGATGCAGTCCTGAGTGATGTGCTCTGGGCAATCCTGCTTTAGCAGGGGAGTTGGACTAGATGATCTCCAAAGGTCCCTTCCAACTTTGTCAAATCCGTGAATCCATGAATCCGTGAGCAGCATTTTTTTAATGGTTCCATACAGTGTCTAAGCAATATGGAAAATGTCCTTTAAATAAGCTTGTATGTATCACCATAACTACAAAGAAATAATTTTTAAAAGAATTGTGTTTATGTGTGTGAAAGCAGGACGTTTTTGTCAATGTCAGTGGTAACATTCCTGCCTCCTAAGTCTCACGTTATGTCACATGAGATGGATTTTATCTGCCTTAAAATTTAGTAGAAAAGTTAGATGTCTAAATTTGTGCCGGTCACTTTAGGCTTCTTTTATTGTCAGAGACAAGAAACAGGCATCTGCAAAGGACGAATCAACTCACCTTCAGACAGACATAAAAAGAAGCTATGGGAATCCTCCCCTGGAAGCCTCCATCTCTCTTCACCGATGAAAGTCTATAGTGACCAGCTCAGATTTACACCACCTATGTTTTTAGATGGTTAATGTTAGGGGGAAATTAATCCCACTCTCGACATCCTTCTCAAAGAGTATATGGGAGAAGTAAGTGTAAGATGCAGAAAATCAGAATTCTCAACAAGCATAAAAATCAAAATACACTATCCCAGAAAAATTCAAAAACAAGACCCTTTTGTGAAAATAACAGGGGATCTGTACATTTGAAATGTCATACAGTGTTTGATCTCCAAGCCAGGACAGACTCAATCATCTCTAAGAGCTTAAGAATATACAGAGAATATTTTGAGAATATGCTGACAAAGTAATATGCCTCTTCTGATTATGAGTAAGCAGCAATTTTCAAAAGCTTATAATTCAATGCAATAAGGATAGACATTCAGAGGCATAAAGGCACATCTTATAACCCATTAAAGCTTCACTCTCAAATTTGTGTCCTTGCTCAAAAGCAAAGCAGAGACTTCCTGGATCTTTATAGAACATTTTTTTTTCTATTTTCAGAAATTATACACCCATCTCACAGAAGATTTTGCAAAGACATTCAGCCTATAGCAAAACTGTGGACAAAAACTCTGGCAAACTAATTGAAGTTGAAATTCAAGAAAACTGACATTTGAAGAGAGTTCCTTTTTCCTAAGTGTTTCAAAACACAAGGAAGCCCCTGAATCACATCTTCATAGAAGATGGAAGACTGTATTGCAAACTAACACTGTACATTTGCCTGGTTTTTACATGTTTACATTGGCATCCACTTGGATTATGGACTGTCACAGAATGGCCATTTGCAAGTACCTGAAAACAGAGCTTAAAATGAAATTGTAAGGCCGCTTTATAGATCTCATTGACCTCTGACAAGATTTCAGGAAGGCAGCTATTTCTGTTGTGGATTAATGGATATCTCCTCTATGGCTTTGTCCCTAGTTTTGTCTTTTTGGTTTTTGGGTTTTTTTCCAAACACAGAATGATACTAAAAATGTATCTTCCTTTCCACAGATCAAGTGAAAAAGATACTCATTTTAAACATCTAAAATCCCCATCATGTGATTGTCCACATCATGTGGATTATGGTGCTAATTCATAGTTAAAAAATATTTTCACAGACTGAAATGTGATTTTTCATAGTTATATTCACAAGTCTTTAAATATAATTTAACACATTTTAGAAAGCTTGCAACTTCTGCCATCTCTCATCCCTCTTTAGCCAAACCTTAAGTAAAAGCCTAAACTGCATAGCTAAATACATCAAAATAGGGAAAAAAGAAAAAAAAAAAGAAGAAAATTTAAAATATCACAAAATAAAATAGCAGAATCATAACTGATTTTGCTTTCCTACAAATATTCCCAGAACTATAGAATAGAATAGAATAGAATAGAATAGAATAGAATAGAATAGAATAGAATAGAATAGAATAGCTGAGGTTGGAAGGGTCCTCAGGAGATGGTCTAGTCTAGACCTCTGCTCAAGCAGGGTCAGATCAAGCAGGCTGCTTGTCACCATAACCTATTGGGTTTTGAGTATCTCTGTGGATTAAGAGTCTACAGTCTCTTTGGGCAAACTGACCATCCTTAAGGTAAGGAAGTTTTTTATATTATGTTTAAATGGAATTATCTGCATTCATATTGTACCTGTTGCCTCTCATCCTATCACTGGGCGCCAAGGAGGAAAGTCTGGTTCTGTCGCCTTTACACCCTCCCATCAGGTATGTAATGTGAGAATGAAATGTTATTCAGTATTTTACTGTTCGGGAGAGGCAAGGAATTTAAATTAGTCCAATCATTCAATATCACCCAACCCAGACATTATGCTTGGTGCTTGGCACAAAATCAGGCTATCATTTTGAAGATTCAAAAATTATGTATGTATATATGACTTGGAAAGCATTATACCTACACTATAAATTACTGTAAGACACTGGTTTACTTGCTAGCCATTTGTGACCATTTCTTGATTTCGGAGATCTGAATTTTAATTTAGAAAGGAAATAAAAGACAGGGCACCACCTCAGTGTGAAATGAACAACAGAACAGTAGTTCCCCATCACATAATAAGTAAGGGTGCCTCACTCAAGTTCTTCCACTCTTAGAAATGGCAGAGCACTAAAAAAATCTACAAGGTCTGAGACTGTAGTTCACCAAGCATTTTAGGCTGCAGAGACTAGCAGAGCTGCCAAAAGAAGCTATCATATACTCCCCCACACTTTTGGCTGCTAATTCCCACCCTTTGTACCAGTCATGGTCCTTGGACAGCCATATGGGAGAAGGCTGGAATAAACCCTGCTGAAAACAAAACCGTACAAATAATTACTTATTGTCAGCCAGATCCAGTCTCCAAATGTATGAAGAGCTACAAGTCCTGAGGGAGGATGACAATATGGGGAGGGGAAAAGAAGCTGGCAGTACTTCTATCACAGACATGCCAGGTTCAAGTGTTCATTGAACACTTGAGCTAAAGCTAAGCCGTCAATGGAGAGACACAAACTATTCAAGTACTACTGAATTCCCTAGGCATTACTTTCAGGATGAGCTGCATCAGCCTCTGGAGATGTCTGCTTTTCTCCTGAGGGTAAGCAGAATCTATGACTAACTGAGATTTAGTTTCTACATATCTAAATTAACTAGACGAGTAGAAAATCCAGGTTTGTGACTCTTACAGTACTTCATTTCCATTAACAATTGCCATTTAAAAAATAAGAATTTTAGTATAGCTTACCATACAAACATGGGATGATTATGTATTTTCTGCATGCTCCACAAATTTCTTCCTAAACCATATTTTACATCAATAAGTAACACGTTTCAGTGACGTGGTACTGTATTCCTCTCACAGAGCATATAAATCCACAGTAGAAACAGCCACAGTTTGGTTATAAATCACTTACATTTCTTCGGAGTCACTTAGTCACCTTGCTGCGCTGTCAGAAGGAATGGTGTCTTCCTTTTTGCTCAAACTGGTCCTCCTTCCAGAAGTGGCTGTCACTTCTACAGCAGATAAGGACAAAAGGTCCTTAACTTTCACTTGAAATTATCTAAGGGTAAGAAGGAGAAGGAATACAGTAAGTGTTCTATAGCAAGGTATCACAATCACCTCTTTAAAACACACTTCAGTATATTTACAGGGTTGCATTCTTACACACACATACTGCATACCTTGGAAGAAACCCCACATGTTTTACATCTTTCTTTGTATGAAACATCTAAAGTAGTCACCTACTCCACTCCTGAGATTCATAATAACAAGATTTTATTACATTAAAATGTCTAAGTGTACAAATTATAAGTTAATTCCCTATTATTGATGATTTATGTTGCACCACCGAGAAATTTTGAATTCTTTTGGCAGGGTTCAAGCAGGCAATCTTAATTTGCTGAACACAAGTTCACTGGAAACAGTCTTAGTTACCCATTCTTGATAAATATTCTAATCTGAATCTTCTGTTAAACATAACAGCTCTCTATTACACTACATCTTACACTCAGAAAGTGAGAGCTGGGGTTTATGATGGATAGCTCCACGAAAACTGAAGTCATCACTCCCTCAGAATCAAAACCATACACTGAATGTTAAAAATTAGTGAGAATAAAGAAGAAAGCACAACACATCATTCGCCACTGTATTAATCCCCATCTTGAAAAGCATGCTCCGCTCTGGTGGCCAGCAAGAACACAACATGACAGAACTAATTAGCAAAGGTTCAGAGAAGAAAATAAATATGATTAAAGGCCTAGAATGGTTTTCATGTGAGGAACAATTCAGTACACCATAACTATTCCAACTGGAAAAAGAGACAACTTAAGGAAGGGCATGATAGATTACAAAAGGCTGAAGATGAAGTTTCACAGATATCATCTGTTCCGTATCCCTCGAACTCAGAAACTGCCTAGTGAAAGTCAAGTTCAAAACAACAAGCAGGAGTTTCCTCTCCACAAAAAGGGGTGACAGAACTGTAGATTTCTTCCCAAGGATGCTGTTGATGCAAGGAGCTTTCATGAGCCAAAAGGGAGAGTGGAGGTACCCTTAGTAGAGAGCCTTCATGGGAGACAAAGAATGGCTTAGGTCAATCAGTGTTCTGAACCAAGCTGACCAGTCTCGTCTCCTTCCCTATTCATTTATGCTAGTGTTAATTCATGAAATTCTTATATTCATTTTACACTGATATTCACCACAAAAGAACCACAATTACCACACAGGAAGCGTAGTCTTACTTGCAGTTGAAGTACAGGCCTGATCCCTTTGAACTACAAAGTGAACTCCCATGGCTCTCTGTACTTACTACATGCTTAATAAATTTGATTGACTTTTCCAAAACAGCGTCACCACAGGAAAAAAAAAAAAAAAAGCAAAGTCTTACTGTAAAGCAGCAATAGCTTTCCTCTCCCTGGTCCACAGTCCCAAAGCAGCCAGGGCAAGAGGGCTACAAAGCAAGGTTCTGCTTCTCAAGTTGTTCGCTGGTCTCATGTGTTTGAGTCTGTAACTTCATCCATGTGTTCCCTCTTAGTTCAACACATATAAATGCAGGTCAGCATCTTCATGTCCCAAGCTTCATCTCAAAGCAAACCTTAAAAATCATATACTCTGTATTCCAATATCTCCTCCTTTGCTTTAATCTCTAGGATACAGCAGTGTTTCTGATTTATTTTGGGTAAGTGCAGATCAATTAAAATTCCTTCAGGGAAGCCTTCTGAACCAGCAGAAAGTGAATTACTGTCATCAGGAACAAATACCTTTTGCTCTCATGGACTGGCATGTCAGTTTTGAGCAAAAAAACTATGTTAATTAATTCTGTCCATACCTACCAGATGTACCAAAGGAATATCACCAGTCCTTTCTGCTGTCTTGCTAGATACAGATCTTTGTGTCTGTGAACTGAATATCCCTATATGGAGACTTATGCATTGGCATACGAAGAAGCAGCCTGTACTAGCATTAAAAAAAAACCAAAACATAACAGGACAAAAATAACTTTGTTCTGACATCAGTATGCAACCAAGGTCCCTTTTGCAAAATGTACAAATCAATACCCTAACATTTCACCCCAAAACCAGAAAGTTTCCACTGCATCTACACACACACACCTATTTATTAACATTCTTTTTAGACCCGAGTGAGAAATTTGAATTAGTGATACTTTTTTTGGTCAGCTTGGTATATCGGATCAAAGTATGTTTACTGTTCTATTCCCCTTCATCACTTCTACATTCTGCAAAAGAAGGGGCTGCTACAATGTTCGCTGTTTGTTTTGCTTCTGCAGCTGAAATGGCTACACTGAGGATGAAAGAAAAATCACTGTACAGCATGCTAATGATCAAAGACCCATGTACTATTGGCCTATAGCAACATTTTAGGCCACATCTCCCTCCTAGCATTTGTCCAACTTCTCTGTTTAGAATGTAAAATCTTAAGGGCAGGAATATAACCCATCCAGCTGAAAAGGAATCCAAGTTCTGTTTGATATCCTGCATGTCTCTGTGATACTAACTATAAATAAGAACAAGCTGTAGCAAACAAGAACTGAATGTCTTAGAATTGATAGATGAGCAAAGACAAGCTTCTCTCAAAAACTGCAAAATTCAGATAAGTGGGCTCTAGGTATACTACAGGAGGTAAAATACTATTGCAGGATAAACATTTTAAAAGCAATTTGACAGTAGTAATAACAACAATTCAGAATTATCATTGCTATTACTTCAACACTGGGAAAGAAAAACTGTGAGAACAGGTATTAGAAGATGGCTGCCTAACGGTTGCCAAATAAAAGCTCTGACTCTCACTCTTTCCATACATGGCTTCAAGTTACAATTAAAAAGTTTGCAAAATCCTCCCGAGAATATGATCTTGGCTCTCCCACGCAAGTGCACGCAAAGGGGGAAAAGTTGATATGCAATTACCTCGGTTGCAAGCACTGGGAATCAACAGTTACCCAAAAAAGTGTGTAAACTAAGAATGCTTTCTTTTCAATCTCTTGTTATATAATCCCAACCGAAGGTTAAATGAGCATTCATGCTTGCTGTAAAAATTTATTCCATATATTCCCTAATTCAGCTATACCCCCTCCCTGATAGAAATCCACTTATCAAAGATATATGAAGAAATTTTTGCATTAATAATATCTTAGTTTATGTTTTTGATTTTTGAAACAGCACAGTGATACAAGTAACCTATAGGATTAAAGGGACAACCATATTCCAGATTACACATGTATTAATTTGGGATATTAAAAGCTATGCTTGCGGGCAAGTTCACGTCATTTATATAAGTTACCTAGGACACAAAGTAAAAGCTATACATCGTAATGTGATCTTACTAGCATTACTATTATGGGACTTTTTTGGCATTTCATAAAGACACAGCTGCATTACAAAGCCATACCAAATAAGCATTAATAAAATACTTTATCCCATGACTGCCATGTACTTTTAGATTATGTTACAGAAAAATGCATTAGAGAAAAAGTATTTGAGGACTAATTGTTTTGGGAATATATACCTTATTTAGAAAAAATCCAATGGTTCAGATCCCTAACTAAATATGCTAGAAAATTCTGGTTTCATACATAAGCATCCTATTAATTTTACTTTCAGCATCTATAGTCTGTTGGGTAAAACTAAGTAAAAGACTAAAAAAAGATTTGGGCTGAATCCTAGCATATAAACAATCAAGGACTGGAGTGGAGTTCTGGTTTAAGATTGAATAATATTTACTCTAGTATGTAATTGTATAGTCAATCTAAGGCAGTATTACAATCATGTGTCTTTAGTACGGTGTTTATCTAAAAGCCTTTACCAAGAAATCTTATCTCACAAAAACATAAACGCACAAAAACAACCACTGCTTTCCTAGTACACACACATCTGTTAAGAAAGATGTATTAAAATACAGCAACACAAGACACAAATGTATCTGTGCAAAGGTCCCTTCCTGATGATCTCTGGTACCATGGTCCTAATCTGGAAACAATGCAATTAGTAAACAAGTCATCAGTCACTAGTAAATAATACAGGAAGTGAAGGTGTTATACTGGAAACTTTCCTAAATATTGTGCTGAATGAAACTGAACAAAGCTGTTTGGTTTGACTGCAATGTAATGAAGATTATTATGCTGTGATCAAAACAAAACACTTCAGAAAACATCAGACTTGGCACTTTTTCCTTTCTTTCGGATAATAACAAGAGAAACACAGGACAAATTATCTATCTACAGGTAAAATGGCTGTAGATTTTACAGATGCTGATGCATTGGTCCCATTATGATAACCGATAATCTTCCCTATACATTTATATAAATGTCCTGCAGGACCTGAAAATACCCACTAAAATTTGAAGTATTTTAAAATCCAGTATTATCATCAGTTATATACTGAACTCTTCATCTTCTGGATTTGGAATGACATTAAGAGCTAGAGAAATTCCTCAGGTTTCTCCTGCAGATTTATTCAAGTTTACTTCAAAATATATATTGACCAGAAGTAGAACCTTAAACTGTAGTTCATGCCAGTTCATGGACTGGCATGAAAACAAAGGTAAGACCCATGTCTAAATAATGCCTTGCACAGCTAACTGTCTACAGTCACAAAATAAACATTATATATGACATAGACAGTGGAAGGCACAGGCTAGCTGTACCAGGCAATCTGCCAACAAATATATAACGCTGTTTTTGGGACAATCAGACGGAATAGTTTGTCAACTGTTGTTAAACTAACACCCAAGCATGAGGAGGTTAAACATACTGGCAATCTTGCGTAGTAGTTCTTGTGGCAACTATGGCTGGGAATATTTTTCTCTAGCAATCCCCAGCGGAAAGCGTGCCACCTACTTTCTCCGATATTCCTTCCAGCTCTATCTGCCCTTCTCTTTCCACTGTCAGGCTGCCACTCAGCACAGGGACGCACCGCGGGATCTGACGAGGCCGCTGCCGAGCAGTTCGGTTTTATTCTGCACACGCAGCGTCAGACACCGTTCAGTCAGGGTGCTCCAAAATGTGACTGACAAGATCACAGGAGGAACTGAAGTTTTGTTTCTTTCACCCACCTCATTTCTAAATGGTTTTGATCTTGATCACCTGTGAGGAGATCACTCCCACGCAGTACTGTTACAGTGCTGCAGAACTCAAACAGGGGGGGGTTTGCAAAAGGTTTCTGTAAAGGGAGATGCAAGAAATTCCATAAAACTTCGTTGAGTATTTATTTTTTCTCCCTTTCTTTTTCTCCTCTTTTCTTTTGCCTTCAACTCCACCTTTTGCTGAAAATGTTCTCCCCTCCCACTACCCTGTGAGGAACAGGACACTGGCACAGAGCCAGGAGGAACAGGAGCAGAAGAGGCAAGCATTCAGTGACAGCCAGGATGCCTCCTTGTCACCTTAGGCAATGCCAGGACACAGGAAGGGCTCAGATAGGAACAAGGGTCAGCAATGCTGAAACCAAAGGTACAAGGGCACAAGGTTTGAAAAACAGACTAGGATTGATAAACTCTGGAGACTGGGACATGCCAGACAGTAGAAGCAGTCCTAATTTCCATCATCTTCCTCTGCAGCTCCAGCTGCAGACTCCCGCTCCTTCCTTGTGCTGACTTGGACATTTGTGCAATTGCAAGGTGAGACAGATCGGTGAGTTCACTAATTTGAAAACATTCCTGCAAAACTAGTGATCAAGTTTTTAACAAAATGGGGACATCTCTGCCAGGGCAAAAGAGGAGTGGGGAGATGAGGCCTGGGTAAAGGTGGGACCATATAGTCATGATGTGGTTTGGCTCACCCTGTGTGTCTTGGGGCACAGTCTGATGAACACATCTGCAAGTGGTGAAGGCAGCAAGAGCACCACCTCCCCCTTCCCAGCTCTGCCCACCGAGCTGTGCCAAGGCATGGAGCTGTGCATGGAGCTACAGGCTCAGCTGTGCTGGGGAACTCTTCCAGTTGGAGAAAAACCCATAACCGTTTATTGTCATTCAGACAATCATTCTATCACCCAACAAACCCTCCCCACCCGGAAAGGGGAATCGGGGAAAACAAGGAACCACAAGGGTCGAAATATAAATAGTTTTAATAGGATAAGGCTAAATAATTAACAATAATACTAAAGAACCAGTATTGATCCTGATACTAATATAAGATACACAAGAGTTATACTCAGCCCATTATATCATTAGGAAGCTGTGCACTCCCAGCAGGGGACGGCAAATGTGGGACACTGCCAGCGCTATGGCTTCAGGAGGAAGGGAAGGCCTCGGGGCTCCAGCACCTCTGGGCTGCCACCATCACGGGAGAGAGAAGCTCCTCAGCAAACTGTCTAATTTATATTGAATGTGACATTCATAGTATGGAATAATCCTGCCGGTGTTCATAGTATGGAATAATCCTGTTGGTGTTCATAGTATGGAATAATCCTGTTGGCCAGCCTGGGTCAAGTGTCCAGGTCTTGCTCCTTCTCATTGCACCTGGCAAGGCCTGAAAACACTGAGACCTTGTATCCCACATAGCCTAGCTGTCTATAAAGTAAATATTTTTATGAATTCAGATACTAGAGTCTCCTAAAAATGCAGTTTTTCCAAGCATTAGAGAAGTTGGTGCTGTGTCGTTCAACCCTTGACAGGAACTAGACTAGAAAAAAAGCAGCCTGGTAAAATAAAAGTTGTTTTCAGCCTTAGAGAGCCCACCTTGCAGACCCACAAAGAACTGCTCGAGCATCTTCAGAGGTATGGCAATGAGGAGAAGCAATCAAAAGACACTTAAGCCGGCAATACTACTAAAGAAGCATTTACCACCCTATGATCTAGTTAGCCCACAGACTCCAGCAGTCCAGAGCTATCAGGTATCGCTGCAGTTTACCAAGTGCCATCAGCCTCAGCTGTTTCCACTCCTCTCCAGCCTACAAAGAAGCGCAAAGACCCCACACTACAAATGAGCTGGAAGTGCAGTCCTCAGGGCACAGGTGGGGGCTCTCCGGCAGCAACCCAGGGATGAGGACAGGCTGCAGAAGGGCAGCAAGGATTGCAGCATTGAAACGCAGCAGCTGCTGGTTTTGATTTACATGTCTTAAGAGAACTGGACCCCATTACTCGAGTGGATGTACACCAGTCTGGCACGCTTTGCCTTGTTATTGCTATATCTGTACATAGGTATGCACACACTTGTGACTGATTCTCTAAACAGCCTGTTGTTAATATTTAAATTATAAAGTCAAAATTAAATCAAAGCAAAAGGCTAAGGTTTTTTTGGCTTTAAGATTAAATAACTTTTTTAAAATCCAAAAAGAGACTGTAAATTTTGCTTTACATCACTCTTCATTTTAATCATATTTGATTTGTACAATATATTTATCACATTTTTTTCCAGATGACATAGCTGTACTTTAGTTAATACAAAGTACAAAACTTACATATACATTGACTTCATCATTCAGCATGCACATAAAACAATTGTTGACCATCGTTCTATTGTCCACCTTTTAATAGTTTTGTTTAATAGATACAAGAGGGTAATCATAAAATAAAACTTTAATATGGACTATCAGGTTGTAAACAGAGCAGCAAATATGGTATAACTGAACTCAAATTTCAAGAAAATATATTTTTTTATATTTAATAATTTTAGATTTATATATTTATTTTCCCCATAATAAAAATAAAAATAATTTAAAAACCCACTTAGAGAAAACAAGGGAAAAATACTTTATCTCCATTTCTCTTGCAATTCCATTTAGAGAATAGTATTTCCTAAACACAGCCTATTCACTGCTGGATATGTAATTACCTTCAGTTCATAGTCTAGACGTTAATGCTTTCGTAGTATTTAAGACTCCTTGTAACACGCTTGCTGCTTTAAGTAAGCAAGGCTAAATCTTGACCAGATAAATTAGCAAAGAATGCAATAAAAGCTGCAATAAAAGAACTTTATCCTCCAAACCTTCAAGTTGCTGCTAAATGAGATTTCTTTGAAATGCAGATCAGTTGAACTAGATTAGTGAATTTTAGCTCCTGTCAACATCATAACAAAATACAAATACAATTGTTCACTGTCCTTATCTCCATGCTTCCATCTGCTGCCTTGTTATTTACTTTCCTTGATTTACTATGCAGATCTAAATAAGACACATCAAGGAGGGCTTACAACACAATGGCTTCTTAAGCTTTACATCAAGGTATTTGAAACTGAAGCCCTGAAAGGGCTGCCATCAAAGACATATCTCTAATGAACTTCCATATCAGAGAAGGTTTGGTATTTAATACTGCTGTGAAAAGAAAAAGCTACAAATCAGAATGGCCTATGAAGGAAAATGTCTGCAAATCTTGATGAGATTAGCACCTACCAGAATTAATATCGCAATAAAAATGATATCTGGTTCCTTGAAGAGTTAAAACTTCCAACCTTTGCAAAAATAATGCCTAGTGTCAGAATGGGAAAACTCAGCTGACAAGGTCGAAAGGTCAGGGTGACATTCTTTTTTCGCCACAAAATGTTCAAAAAAGCATTTTTACTGGTAGCTTGATTAAGATACTGTTGACAAACTAGCTTTGGAATGAAGTAATTAACACAGTTGACAGCACTACTATGGTACTTTCCACAACAGCGGAATTTTACAGTATCTTTTAAAAAAAATTAGCAACAACCTCATGGTGAAACAACATAATCTAAAATGACAGCATGCAACATTTGTTCATCAATTTTACTATTTCCCTTTCTCCCCCACAGCAATCTATGACAGTGCAGGATAAAATCTTCTGTCAGTTTGCTTAAAAAAAACAATCCTTAAGTGCCATTTCTATTACATACCACAACCCTGCTTGCAAAGTGCAATAAATGAAGAACTTTCCTTCTCGTGATTTCAACTCTCTCTATATCTGACAGATTAAACAAATATAAACAGCTTAAAAGTTTCGACAACCCACGTGTATGTAACCTTGCGCAGTAAACCATCATTTCTCGCAGTGTGCTGCCGTTTGACAGGAATTTTTTCTACTAGGCACCAAAGTACATAAGCAAATGATACTTTTCTTTCTTAAGAAAGCATTTCAATCATTTATGTTCACAAGGGAAGATCCCACAAGCATGTTCCGTACCGTGGATCAATCAGCTCCAAACCGAAGTAGACATGTTGCATGCTCCAGTGCCCGGAAATCATGCTGCAGGCTTCCCAGATGATGAAAACAGAGGTATGCAGTGCAGGGGAGCCCCACATGGCACCCGCTAGCTCCTGGGCATGTCAAACTTCACAACTACCCTACAGTCAATGACAGCAAACACCTTCCCGTTTCTTCTCGCCTCCAAACATGTACTTGCCTTTCTACCCTCCTTCCAAATTACAGGCAGTCTTCCAGAAACAAAGCCCCCAAACAGAAGCAGCGTCCCATGGCTACGCTGCAGAAACCGCAGTTGTCTTTTTGCTAGATTTCATTTCGCACGGGCTGTGTTCCAGGCGTTCTTACGGCCACGGGAGACCACTACCTTTCCCTGTTTAATGAAATGACAAAACAACAGATTTGCATATGTAGAAGCAGGTGCTGTAACAGGTTTGACTACTCTTGACCTAAAGCATGTAAAAAAGATTTATCAGCAACAGCTGTCCCTAAGGTACTGGGGCTCTGATGGACAGTCAAAACTTTACCATCTGCACCGCCGTGTGTTAAAAGTGACAATCTGAATTAAAAGCTGGTCAACAAATCTCGTATAACTAATGCCTTCCATATCCCCATCCATATGTTGAATTCCCCAGATACACAACACTTGGATAATCTGTTATAAATACCAATCTTTAAATCTAAATAAAGTAAGATAATCTAGGAAGATGTGAAAACTAAGGCTGTGGGAGTTGCTACTGATTCACAAAACAACTATTTAAATAATACTTTGAATGCATGTAAGCTTCAAATGCTTCAACTATTTTACATAGTGATATAAACATGTATTCTTTTAAAATAGCATTATATCTCTTTTCAGAATTAAAAAATAGCTATAAATACTAACATAAGCTAATTTGAGGATTTACAGTGCTACAGCATTGTTTAGCTTGTGGATTATTAACCAATACAATTTTTGTTTAGCTTAACTTCTCAGAAGCCTTTTTTGAATGCCTTGACAATAAGCCTGATTTGATGGCAAAACATTTCAGAGCATCTCTGTGTTCTCTGCCCAATGAAGGTATCGCAGGGAGTGAGGTTTGCAGTTTACATTCTGATATTTCTATATGATGAGGAACTCTGTTTTCTTCCCCCAGACCAGAGGAAGGAACCTGGGAATCTGAACATGACCCCTTGGTGAACACAGTGACTTGTTCTGGAGCTATGCTAGCAGAAGGTAGCACCATATGCCCCGAGCCCCAACTTGGATGCTCTTTCTACAGTCTAATGTGCTTGTCAAAAGATGTTAAAATCACAGATTTACTTTCTCTGGACATACTTTGTTATTGTACGAAGTAAAAAGAAAGGATAATGCCATTTATTAGGACTTATATAGACTAGCATCCAAGTATACTTTCATCAGTTTGAACTGGGAGATCTTTTTTTATTGGGTTTCTGAGGTGTTCAACATTATGTCAATCTTATGCCTGATACCAATCACAGCTGTTATAACTCTTACGGATTACTAACTACATTCTAAACTTTAGCATCAATAATTTTCCTTCTCATGAAAGTGTGGAAAAATCCTGCTCATTAGCTGAAAATGAATGAAAATCACCAATCTTTGCTCCACGGAATTTCACTTGGGGGGTTTGGACTAGATGATCTCCAGAGGTCCCTTTCAATGCCATATGATTTTGTGATTCTGTGAACTTTTACATTTTTATTTTTTAAAAAAATATTCAGAACACCACACATTTTATCACTGACATCCAGGCAGGAAAATTACTAAAGGAAGAAAAACAATAATCCATGGAGCACATACTGGAATCAAATTTAAAGTAACAGAAAATATGCTTCACAACATTTCTAATGATAATTTTAAAGTGTCATGGCACATGTAAATTAATTCACTTTATGTTTTGTTTGTTAGTTTTTAGAAGAAAAAGAAACATTTTATTTTAAAAGTATACTTATATGTGTATATATTTGCAGGCACTAATGAAAGACAGGAGGTACTTTTTTCTCAAGTGAATAATAAAACTATCTTGCAGAATTATGTGAGGTTCAAGTGATCCTTCAAACAGTTACACTCATGCAAAAACAATGCAGACTTGAAAAGAAAGAAATACAATTTATTTACTCACTAGGTTGTAACTGTCTGTTGGGAGCTACAGTGATCCCCTCAAGAGCATAAATATTTAGACAAATTTTAAAATGTGTATTATATACTTGACAGAATGTATTTACATGACAGCTCAGAGCTTAAGCAATTTGATCAGAAATATTTCCCCTATAAAACAAAGTCTAGTCAGAAAAAAAAAAGAAGCTGAGCCATGTAAAGAGGCAGAAACAGATTAGCCATTTAAGTGTTTGCGTCAAAATTGTGATAACCTTCATCCTACATCCCGATTCACTGGATCCTATGTATGAGTTTATGAAAATTGAAGATGAGCAGCACACGGCATTAACTCTGTGTCTTCTTTTACTAAGCCATTTAATTGCCTGCTCGTTATCTGCTGCCCTCCACTCCGGCAGGTGTTGTATCCCAGGCAGGCAGGGTGCCTCAGCATAGCATGGCATGGCATGGCATGGCATGGCTCAGCTGGCCACCCAGAGGACAGTCTGGGGCTGGGGTAGGAAATCACCCCTCTCCTTCCTGGCAGAAAGCTGGAAGCCGGCTCCCTTGACAACATTGCTGAAGTGATGTTCAAGAGTGCCAGAAAAGGTGGAAATAAGCCTTCCACTACCTGCTGGCACTTGGGGCCAAGGGCAGACTCTCACCACCTCCCTGGAGCACAGTTGTTCCCAACACAGCCACTGTGGAAGCTGAGGGCTCATTTACCCTCTGTGTGTGGGTGTGACCCACAGTGTGATCCACTGTGCTTTATCTTGGAGTAATTTAAACAAATTACGTATTTTGGGATCTGATATTGTGCCTCAGATCAGGGTTCACAGAAACATAGAATGGTTCAGGTTGGAAGGGACCTTGAAGATCATCTAGTTCCAAGGCTCCTGCCATGGGTAGGGACACCTCCAACTAGAGCAGGTTACTTAAAGTGCCATCCAACTTCATCTTGAACACATCCAGGGATGGAGCATCCATAGCTTCCCTGGGCAACCTGCTCCAGTGTCTCACATGATCTAATCTAAATATCCTCCTGACATCTGATCTAAATCTACCTACTCTGAGTTTAAAACTGTTACCCCTATCACCAAGCCCAATTTTAAGACACCATCATGACATGACTGCCAGGGGAACCCTCCCTTCAACAGGAGACCGACCCCAAGAGACCTGGGAACTCAATGCAGCCAAAGCAAACCACCAAGGCATGAAAAATGCAAGTACAGAAAAATCTGGTAAATAAATTTACAGGCACAAATTTCCACTCTATTCTCTACTTTTAAAAAGTGAGAGGGGCTTTGTAAAGAAAACAGAGATGGCTCACCTTCAATGCAAACTGCTGCCACCAAGCAGTAACTTGCTAGAAAAAAGGTGTGAAAGGTTTGTAATACATGTATTGAAAAGCTATCACATGAGCAACTTGGAGGATCATTTACACCCTCACCAGGAAAAACAGGTACATCAAGAGAACTACTTAGGTTAAAAGAAGATGCAAAAGTGGAAACAGTGGAAACAGGCATTAGCAAGGAGAGGACCCAGAGCCAAAGAGTAAACTGTAAATGCCTGGTCAAAGAAATTAGGTTTGGACGATGTTTATCCGCTGTTACGCAATACTAAAATCAGATTCATCCTACTTAAATTTAAACACCTGAATAGGATATAGTTACTACCTAACACAGAGCTCCCAGCAGAGCCTGTGGCTGTCCCCCCTCCCCGGGAAGCCAGGGTGCAAGTTCAGGAGCATCACTTGATGCTTGGATGCAGCACCTGATGTTTGGATGGACAAATTCAGCCACTGTTAGGTTGAATCATGAGAGGGAGTAAGCTGCAAGGACAATTTTTTTTTGAAGAACGAATGAATTGTTGGATACTCTTCTAAACATAATGCAATCTGAGTTAAAAAACAATAATTCAACTCTAGATCATAGTTTTATACTGAATATGTCATAAAGCATAGATTACATGTTACATAGATTATTTTTTTTTTCGTGTCTTTTGGACCGTTTAAATACAGTGACTATTAATGTTGAATTCTGCGAACTTAAATGTATCTCTTAAGTTAGTTATTTCACTACCAGAACAAAACATGTTTAGCTAATCTTAGCTGTAATTTTCACTGTTTAAATAAATTAAAAGTCATGAAACAGTGGTGAAAAAACGCTGAAAATATTTGTTTAAATTCCCAAAATAATAAACAAAACCCCAGCACATATGGACACCATTTATTTGTGGACCACAAAAAACTGTAATACTTGTCAAAGAAATTATTTCTTATTCTACTCTCCTTCCAAACTATAAACAAATCGTTTAGACTTAAATTTTGAAAACTGTTGCCTGTTGTAAAAAGATGTGTGTCTCATAATGTACACAGAATGGTTTCTTCACACAGACTTGTTTACTTAATGCATTAAGTATCATATAGAGGTAATCTTTATGCTTGCAGCATATAAAATCCAGATTATTAATATTTTATATTAAAATAAGATGCCAATTAGTGAATTTTCAGATATTAATCACCCTGCTAAAGTCTAATTCCTTATTGTTTACAAACAGAAATATGCTTTCAAATTTAAAAGTGGGAATTGTAAAAAGTGGAGAAATACAATTATAAAATGTTCTTTAGTTGCCATTATATTCCAAGGTTGCAGAATACTGTATCTGTCCCAATTTTACAGAACTGCTTAAGGCATCTGCCAACCAAGTTTCAAGAGGATTAGCTGTAATGAAAATGCAACATATGTAAATACAACCACATATTTAAATGTCAAATATTTCAAACACAATAGAAAAATTACAAATTCAAAGTTATCTTTCCAAACATAATTCTATCAACTCTTTCCATGACAGATAAAAACTTGGAAATGGTATTTTTATACTGTACAAAACACACAATGTGGCAATACAGGTCGTTAGCATTCTTAATGTATCTCATTATTTAACTGAATGGGGATTTTTTACAAACACACAGCACACTCCACGTTTAACACCAGTTCTACATACTTCAGATTCACCTTGTAGATTCAGAAGAATCGCGGTGCATGTACTAAAGTTATCAAAAATAAGGTATGCTATGACGTTTAAAAAAGCACCTTTTCCTCTGTTTACTTTGGGTATCTTGTTTACTTGACATAATAATATGACTTGCATAATAATAGCACACGAGAAAGAACACAATTACACAAGCAAATAAAACCATGCAGCTAAAACTCCTCTGACTTCAGACACATTTTTCTCATCTCCGGATGTGGTACAACCTTGCTGTGAACTATTAGGTTTCCACTACTTAGAGACAGACGGTTTCATACTGCTCAACAGAGATTACTGCTGTCTATCTAAATAGGGCTTACAGTGGCATCAGCATATTTTATTAACTCAGAATCATAAATCCTATTCTTATATGGTCTCAAAGACCAATACTCCTAGGGTCAGTTAAATTTACAACAGCATGGCATCTACCAGAAGGAAGCTTCAAAGTAAGGATATGCTCCTTTCCAATAGCCCCCCCAGAAATGTGGGTATCTATTGAAAGTTTAAAACACAATACCCCATCCTTGATATTAAACTACAGTTTCCCAGGCAGATTTTTAGCTCACTGCAATGTTACACAGTATCCCAAAACACCCCATAATTCCTCCCAACCCAAGTTTTCTTTGTGGCATAAGAATTCTCTCTCCTTTGCATGACAAGCGCATACCTGCAGGCTAGCAGATCTTAACATTCACTCTTCTGTGACCAGAGCTGTGAATACCAGTGAAGGAAAAATCTACACATTTTTGAGCATCCAAGGAATACTCCTTTATATTGCATATATATATTGCATATCAGTATATGGAAGTGCTCTTATTAGCACCAACAAAATTATTTTTGCATATATTCCTCACCTATACTCTGAACTCACAGAGGAACACAATTATTATCCTACATATATACTGTTAAAGTCTGGATAGCAAGATAAAAACAGGGAAAACAAACTCAAGCAAGTAGCGGCCCTAAATAATACAGAAATTTCCAATTATATTCAAATTCTACAAACCAAAAGACGATTTTAAATAATAGGCTGGTATCTACTTACACACTTTATCCTACTTCCTCTGAATAAATGGACTAACCACTTGGGGAGTCAAAAACAAAATTCTGACTTCACAGGAGCAATTATCTTCTAAATAATTATCTAGATAAACACTGTTGGTTTTTTTTCACTGAGGTGTACCAAACATCATTTAGCCCCAAGCAATCTTCAGAAACACAAATCACATCCTAGTGCCCCCTCGGGGTCTTGTCATCTTCCTTCGCATCGTGCAGTGACACTAAACTCTGAAGGGCCATCAGGTGGTTTAATGCAAGAAAAAGAGAAGCGCTGCACAACCCCTTGCTGAACTTGGGAACACTAGAAGAAAACATGTACCTAACTCCATCAATTGCTCTATTTTTCACCCTTTTTCTTTCTCCCCAGTAAGTATCCCAGATCAAAATAGGACATCACAAAGGTGGCTTTGCCCCGCACACTGAGGAGAGTTCCTGAGTCCTTTTCCAAGAATGGATGATGAAGGCAGAATTAATCCATATATCAGTAATTATTAAAGTGTTATGTTATTAAATATCTATAATGAAATAAGTCAATGACTCCTTAAAGATCCTTTCCTTTTGCTACAAAAGCCTTATTTAAAGGCTGTTATCAAGGTTCTACAATTTGGGGATATGATTTTTAAGTATAAACCAATTTCAAACAAGATCTCAAACTGCAGATTAGATACTATTTTATCATATTTTTCTATACAATATATCTCCATCTTTTCTGTATCTCCACTATTCAGTGGAACTTCACTTTCAAATAGCAACCTAACAATTCAATGTTATCACAGCTATGAAGCAAAAAACAGTGAGCTTTGAAGCTATTTGATCTCCTCATATCAAAACTGCAGTCTTGTACTTATTTCGGAATCTCCTTAATTTGCAATTTTGCAACAAAAAAATAAAGGGACTACAAAAAGCAAAGTGCCAGAAGTAAACATTTTGATCAACTTAATTCTCTTTTAAAAAACAAAACTCCTGCTGTTCTTTTTTAGAAAAATACCTTGACATTTAAAGAAAAAATAACAGCGTATGTGTGACTCGTTTACATCAGATAGAAATAAACCCCTCCTAAATATAGAAAGCACAAAGTTTTCTTTTGGTAGCTTATGAATAAAATTTAAGAAAATGCTTAAAACACTTAGCAGATCTTTTGACAATTTAGCAACCCCATCAGTTTAGCTGCTCAGACACCACGGTGATGTGCATCCTATATAGATACACTGAAAAAGAAGCAACTCAAACATGAGCATCTGATTTTAGCTCATAGAAAAGGGACAGGCTGCAACTATACAGCATGTAACAAGGTAGGTGTTGCAGTATCATATGGTGTATCACCAAGAAATGGGAGAAGTGCTGAGTCGGAAACACTGATGACTTGCTATGATGTGCGTGCCAGTAAAAATATAGTTTGGAAGGAACTAATAAAGTGGTTGGCCCTCAGAAAAAAAATGTATGTGCACTAAATACTTTAAGCATGAAGACTTATTATAAATATGAAATTCAACTACCCAAGTAAAATTACACAGAAGCTCCTTTCTTCAGATGTATCCCAGCCTGCATCTGCAGGAATACCATGCTGTCTTTGAGCAAGCTGCCACAGCCTCCAGTTTCTTCTGACTCAAACTCCAGTATTTATTACTAGGTTTTTCAATTAAGATATTGCACAGTTGGGCAACCATTACTGTGCCCACTATTTTACAAAAACACTGTCTTCAGAGATGCAATATCCACTTACAACGATGTAGGTGATATTTCTTAAGGCCAACCAACATTTGCAGGATTGTTTCTTGGGACAGGGGAAGCAGATTTAACAGCTCACTACTACCACAAAGGTAATCTCTCCCCTCCTCTCCCTCTGCCTTCTCATGCCAGGTACTGGTACCCACCGCCTACCTTATGCCATCTACAGTCATCTCAAACCCCTCTGTGAGCCAATTCAATTCACTGGACCAGCAGGAATCATAGAATTGTCTAGGTTGGAAGAGACCTTTAAGATCATTGAGTCCAACCACTAACCTAACATTGCCAAAATCACGACTAAACCATGTACCTAAGCACCATGTCTACCCATCTTACCTCCAGAGATGGTTATTTCACCACCTCCCCGGGCAGCCTGTTCCAATGTTTGATAACCCTTTTGGTAAAGGATTTTTTTTTTGCCAAGTTGGGTTTCTGCTGTTTTGTTGAGTTAATTTGACCAACAGAAGGATCCCTGAGGTTGAGATCCAGCCCAAGAGAGGTCACAAGCCCACACATGTGAGAATAGGGAAGGGGACAGTGGGTGGAATGAAAGAGACCAGGAGGAAGCCCCTCTCCAAGCTAGCAACAGCATATCATCTTGAGATCAGCTGATCAAAGGGAAACTTTCTTTTTCCCAAAAGTACCTCAGACTTGCTTCTCAGAAAATATTGTGTTGACTGTCCTCAGAGCATTGGCTACCCAGTAGCTCCAGAACTTACAGACAAGCCCAGATTCACACTTCTTCCCACCCTGATGGGCCCTAGGTAAGACACGATGCTCTCTAGGGAGCCAGGCACTTTCACAGATCCTCTGACTGAAATAGCCATCACACGTTCAAAGGCTTTACTTATCAAAAGTCTGTGTATAAAACATCAATAACTCATGACACTACTTAACAGGGTCTGTGCAGACCAGGGGACAATTTGAGGGTTACATTCAAAATGTTACTCGATTTCTCTCACAGTAAACAGTATCTAAATTTGTGTACCACTTCCTTCCAGTTTACACAATGGAAATAACCACTGGGTTTGTGAGTTGTTTGTTTGTTTATGTATACTTACCAGAGGTGGAGAGGAAACAGAGAACAATAAAAGGAAAAAAAGAGCATGTTACTGAGCCGTCGTGTGTCCCATTACAATGACTGCTCTTGGATTTATCCAATAGATTTACATACAGATGTATGTAATCTGGTGTTAGGCTCACTTTCAGCCTGTGTTAAAGCAAATCCCCAAAAAGCAGGGCACAGAAACAAGACTACTTTGTCGCTAGCGTGTGCAAAAGCTACTCCAAACCAAAACACCAGCTCAACACTGAGAACTCTTAAATCATTTTAATGAAGTTTTGAAAGAAAATTCTCATACTTCCTGAAAGTAAAAAAGCAGGAACTTGAGCAGAGAGATGGTATCTGGGCATTCATTTGGAGAGCAAAGCACCATTTGGTCCTGCTAATAAACTGCAAGCAGAACTCCCAGTAGACATTATCTAAAGGTTATCTTCTCAGTAGGAATGGTCAAAGATCTTGGGGCATGATAGATGGGCAAAACAAAATTATGAAAGTAGTGGAGACAGGTTGCATTGGTGACACTGACAGGTTTCTAGGCTACTACCTAACTCCAAATTAACGATGACTAAGCCTTTAGTCACCAACAACTCGAAAAACTGTTGTGCAAGCTTTCAAAACTTGAAACTAAGTTTTCAAGGTTTTCAGAACACAGGACTTTTTACATAAACTTCCCAACTCAAACCTCAAATATAACAACCTTCCTTTATGGAAATGTGGCTTTCAAGAATTATTTATTATCAAGCTAGAAGTATATGCTGCCAAGTGCAACCCAAGATCCTACAATGGACACTAGATACTTTATATTGCCAAAAAATCTGCAGGAGGCTGCAAGTCAAGATCCAGACACCCACCAAGCTGCTGATGCCTAAGTTTCCTGGTTGGGAAGCCAACTGTTTATTCAGCCCATTTTGATTCTCCCTACTCACAGCAAAGCACAGGCCAACTTTAGCCACAGCAAATATCTACAGTTCTTCCACAGAAGCATCTATCTTCTCCCCTTGACAGCTGCATTAGTTAACTGTTAAAAGTACTATCTGGGAAGATGTTGATTCTCTGTGGCATGCAAAACTTCGAAAAGTGTAAGATATTGTTTTAAGCATAATTAAGTTTTTATGCAGATATAGGCAAATTAAAATTTCTATATGGTGACATTAGTGATTCATGTAACCTGAAAATGCCTCACATGATAACGTAAGATTAGAGAAATTTTGTCCAGTGAATAGAGTCCCAAGTTTCCATTTTTATCTTACCACAAACCAAAAGGACCTCTGCTATCACATGACAGTCTGTCTTGTCTACCCACTGCAACCCTGGGACTGCAAGGACTACCTGCAAGACAGATCTACCAACAGCAGATCTCAGCATAAAAGCTCTGCAGGTGACTCCAGGTGCAATCCCACCACAACTGAAGTTTATCTGCCTTGTTGTCCTTCATGACCTCCTTCCTTCGCAGCCCACCCCCTTGCATGTTTACTGGACTGCTGTCTGGATTGTTTTAGAGCAGCACAACTCATCAGAAACCTAATACCATAAACAGAACTACAAAAAATAAAGCATATTTTTCAACTTAGCATGCTGAAATGATTTAGTGAAGTCCAAGAAATACCAGAGTTGGTGCACAGAAATTAGACTACACTGAAGTGAGACACCATTACAGAGTTTACTGAAGATTTCTAATCATATTCTTTTGTATTAGTAGTCTCACCTTCTCCACTTTCTCTCAATCTCTGGTTTCTCTTAAGTAATTTTTCATTCTGTTATTTTAAATTTACAGAAGTATCTTTGAGATCCTCCCTCTAGCAATTCTTCATATTTCTTTCCTATTTCTAGTTGCTTCAAATGTTGCTCCGCCTTTTGAATCTCCTTCAGACAGAAGGGCAGCTTTCACATGATACAAGCTACAGCTCTCCTGCTTTCATTCCTTCCATTCATATTCTTTATCATTATGTTTAACAGAATGAAGGAACACTACAGGTTCCTACTGAACAAAGAGATTTACAACAAAAATAGAAAACTGAGATGGCATTAAGGCATTGGAGTTTATAGTTTGCTGCAGGAGACAAGAGCATAAGAACACCTGGGAAAAAGTAAGGCATGATATTTAATGCCAAGGGAGTACTCTCTCAGAAATCCTTAAAATTTCTCCTTTTTGCTGTCCACAGTACCCAGCAGTCACAGACCTTCTGATGTAAAATATTTCCCAGGTATGTCAAGAAGCTGTACATGGAGACAAGGGATTTTATTACAAGTCAACAAGATTTAAAAACATGCCATTTCTTTTGTAAGAATGGTGGGTTCTTTACTAACTTACAACTTTTTAGTTTAGACTAATAGTATGTGCACAACTGAGATTCAGTGTGGTGTTCTCATAATGTTATTACAAATATTTTTATACCAGCTTTCATGCATCCCATGTAATTCCGAAAGAACTTTATCCCTCAAAAAAAGTCTATACTTCCTATTCAAAAATACTTCAACCTATGGACAAAGGTTTTAAAAATATCAAAAATAATGGAAACTTCTTACGTTCTCATGCCTCTGAATTTTACATGAGTTCCTAAAAGCATGAGATAAAAGTGTTTGAAACAACTGAATTAATTTTCATGGTTTATTTTACTGTTCCATTCTGATTCTGAAAGGTGACACATGTAGCATTCTTTAAATAACTGGGACCAAGACAGATGAAAAAATGTAGTGCTTTTTTACATAAAAGAGAAACTCATGTTGTTACAAGGCATAGGGAGTGACATGGAGCCAAGCAAAAGCTGGAAAAAAGACATGTGCACGTCCACACCATGATACAAGGGTCATTACTCCTCAGTGCCAAGGCATCCAAGTTTATGATGTAGGATGACTACAGAAAGCTGGCATCTAATCAAAGACCATGGCTGCAGAGTTAAGAATTTTAACAGGGCTTGACTTGTATTCTATACTAAGTTTTAAGAAGGTAACATCATTTTGTCTGTCTTGAGAGTATCATAACTAGGAATTCTTTATGGATGATGTTAAAGACCTTTGCACAGAAGGTGCTAACACAAAAGCACAGGAGAGGTGCAAAATGTAAGCACTTCTTGCCAGACAAAGTCCTGCCCCATCCTTCTCGCCTCCTCCCCTTCTCAGTAGAAGTCCATTTGAATGCCAGTACCAAAGAAGGCACGGGATAAAAGCAAGAGAGAACTTAGATGGCACTTCCCAGAGCTGCTTACCTTCTGTTGTGGTTTCAGTTGGAACAGAGTTGACTTTTTTTGCGAGCAGCTGGTGTAGTGCTGTGTTTTGGATTTTGGACGAGAAATACTTTTGATAGCATACTGGTGATTTCAGTTATTCATAAACAGTCAAGGCCTTTCCTCCTCCTTGTACTCGCCCTGCCAGTAAGTTGGATGGAGATTCTCAAGAAGCTGGGAGGAAACACAGCCAGAACAGCTGACTTTAACTGACCAATGGAATATTCCATGCTACATGGCATCACGCTCAGCGTATAAAGTTGTGAGAAGAAGAAAGAAGGGGAAGACGTTCAAAGTTTTGGTGGTTTTCTTCCCAATTAACTGTTACACATGATGGAATGCTGCTTTCCTGGAGATGTCTGAACACCTGTCTGATGATAGGATAAAGTGAATGAATTCCTTGTTTTGCTTTGCTTGCATGTACTAGTTTTGCTCTCCCTATTAAGCTGCATTTATCTCAATCCATGAATTTTTTTCCTCACTTTTCTGATTCTCTTTCCTATCTGAACTGGGTGGAGTGAGCAAGCAGATGCATGGTTCTTGCTGCCAGCTGGGGTTAAACCACAACACTTTCACAAAGTCACAGCTCCGTGAACGGGATGGCAACACTTGCAAAACCACTTGCAATGAGCACAGAATCCCCCATCTGGAATGTGACTTCAGAACTTTAAATAGGAGGGACAAAACAGTGGAGAAACACTCAGCCACTCATTTTATACTAGGATACTGTGTTATTTTTATTCACAATATCATGCTTCTCTGAATAAATCTATTTTTATTTTAATATTAAGCATATTTAGTGTTGAGGGCAAGCTGAATGAGAGTGAAATGGACATACTTGCCATGACTACTCAAACAAAGTAGTGTGTGGAGGCAGCACCAGGCATACTTGGACAGCCCTGTCCACCTCTTCCAGGGAACAAATAACTGAGACAGAGACAGCTACACCTCAGAATATCATACACAGGAACCAAAAGGAAGTCAAAAGAGCAGTTATTAGATTGGAAAACAAACAACTTTAGACATCAAAAGTTTACTTTCTATGATCCTACAATTGATTACTGTTCCTTGCCTTCGTAAATGCAGGTTTTATGTTACCTAGAAGTAATTACTGTAGTCATCCAATTATTTTCCAGTATCCAGCAAGACATGCTTAGGCTTGCTTAAATTTCACTTTATAACTTTCTGTGGTTACTGTGATTTGGTAAATAGTTTTACTTCTTTAAGATAATTTAAGAGGCATTTTAAAAATCTGGGTTCAGATCATCTTCACGGGTTAGAAGCACCTATATAATGTTTAATGAAATAGAGTAACAATATACTCCAGTAAGCACATAATATTTTACCTATATGCCATGTGATCAAGCTACCAAGTGGAACTATCACATCTATGCCTGCCCATTTAAAGTTCCCGTATTTCAATGCTCAACAATAACATTCATCAATTAATTTATCTTCTTAAGTCAGCCTCTCATACAGAATGGTATACAGTTCACAATTGAGCAAACAGAATTCATAATATCCAAATAAAAATCATTGTTAAATTTCAAACACAAGATGATTGGCAGATGACCAATTTGCCATTATAACATCAGTACCAAGGTTATACCTAACCTTAAGGACCAAGCCTTCAAGAAGAATAAATGACATCTAAGAAAAGCAAGGGTGTTTTGTTCCTTGAGGACATTCAGAGCAATATTGGCAATGGTCCTATGCTGACATAAGAAACAAATCAGCCAAAAACAGTGGCAATGAAAAAACCACAAAGAGCCAGCAAATACCATCTCTCAATAGCAAATCAAACTCAGGAGCTGAACAGAAGGTAGTAGAGGACAAATTGATTTAAGAAGAAGTAGTCATGAGGTTCAGAGATAGCTGTTAGTAAATGATGTCTCTTAAGATACAGAATATTTAATTTCTGTTGGACAATTCAAGAAGTCCACGTTCTCCATTCATGTTAGACATGAGCATTCTGTTAATTGGCTGAAATAGCCGGCTGAAACAGCCTGTTGTTGCTATTTTTAGTAAAGAAGAATACTAGCCACTTTCTTTCTTCGGGCTTCATGTAAATGCAAAAGGTTATACAGAAAAGGGGAGAGGGATGGTGAGGACTGAGATTCTGCCACATGCTGTCTTTATTGCTGCCATCCTGTTCTCACAGGAAAGAACAGTATTCATCAGGGGCTATGTGTGTTTTCTTTCTTCTCTCTTCTCTTTGGTGCTGATGCTGACACGCAGAGAGATTCCACTAGAAATGGTGCAGCACTGTTAATTATCAAAGGACACCCTGGGCTTAAATTGTGCTGGTACATACTGTACCCCGCACCTTCATGAGCTGCAGTGCTGTGCTCTACAGCTAAAGCTTATGTAGCATCTAGCCTTTAGAGTTTTTCAGAATAGTTCTGAGAATGCTAAATGTTACTTACTAGCCACTGGTATTTTTCATGGTGTGTAATCCACAGGTATTTTCACACCCTGAGAAACATGTTATTGCTTGAGAGTAGAGAAATTTTCTTCTTTGCAGGACTGATAGAGGGTCTACTTTCATGATGAGTGAGTAAGAACACCAAGAAGGGGATTCCAGGTGGCATTTTAGCTCCTCAACCACAGAGAAATACAGAAGAACTTCAAAGAACCCCAAAAGAGATGGGAAAGTCAGGAAAAACAAATGCAAATGAGGATAATTATTGTATTAAAAATAAAAATAAAGTATGCAAACTTTACATTTTTCAGTTGAATGACAGTCAACATGTCATTCTGAGGACTGTCATATTGTGAAAGGCACCAAACCATTAAGCCTCCATCATAAATTACCTAGCAGAAGGCCTCAGAGGCTTCCAAGTAAAAAGCAATGCCATCAGTCATCAAACAACACCTAATGCCTGATGAAGATGTGGATGCATTTCCACAAGGCCACTCAATAATTATTTGGGCTTCAGTAGAAAAGTCACAGTCAAGTTTGAAGATCCTGCTCTGGCCATTCACTGCAGATCTTGACATCAGCTTCTATTCAGTTAGAAGGCAGCAGCCATAGAGAAACCTTTAATGCTTTCAGCAACAGGCAGAGCCTCTTCCCACACCAATAAACCAAGAGGGCTAAGACATACACTCAGGGCATCTGGAAATACAAAAACATAGTACTTGCCTGTGCTGCCCTGATATCAAGTGTCTGTACAAGGCAATTTACAGATCTGAGGATTAGGAAGAAAAACTGAGAGCAAAAGATAAAATGCAGCCACAAATGGAGAAAAGTAGTTGTTTTCCTCTACATATACCCCAAAAGAATGTGTATAGGCAATACAAATCTGCACTTGCCCCACTCTTCTTCCACTTGCATGGAAAGGTGGAGCTGCAAGTGGGCAGGTAAGAGATGCATGCATGGCTAGGTTTAAATCAAAGCAGCCACTGGACAAACATCTTAACAAGCCTTATAAAGCCTTTGAAGAACCTAGAAAAGAAAAAGGCAGAAAACAGAGACTTACTCTTTCAGTGAGTATGATCAGAAATAGGTGAGGGGGCTAAGGGAGAGAACACTGGAACTGATAACATACTAAATGTCAAACATCCCTCTCAAACATTTACAGGGACTGCTGTAACTTAAGTAAAAGGGAATACTCTTACAGAATACTCACAAAACACTCAGAAAGCTCTAAGAAGTCTTCAGCATCCATATAGTCACAGTAGAGTACTTTGGGAAAGTGGCAAGAGTCAGACAGACTAATCTATGGGCAACAGTTACGAGAAACAGCAAAGATTTTGCAGGTCTTCACTGCAAAATCAAGAAAATCCAGGCATTGGAACAGTCTGGAATACTCTGGAAAATTGTAATGAAACAGGGCCCAGCTCAGACTTCTTATGTCCAGAATTCCTCACAATGCAGGTACTGGATTAAATCCTTCCAACAGCTGACCTAAGCATGATACCAAGAATGAGCTGAGAGAAACCCTGCACCCTGACCTCATCTTTAGCAGAAGCATAAGCAACTCCTACCAATGCAGGAAGTAAAACAGATTTGTGCCAGGCTGACTTCCCCTTGGAAAGATGCAGATGAAGCAACCAGAACAGATCTCCTGCATACCCTCAAGAAACATGTCCCTGTTTGACAGATCTGACAGACAGCTGGACCATCAGGGAGAACAGCTGATCTTTGTCTCTAGGGACCAACTCTATAGGACCCTCATGGAATACAGAAAATGTTGCAATTTCTGCTTGAGTATGACACCGTTTGATGATCTCCAGAGCCTGAAAAGCTCATGTAGATGTATTTCAGAAGCACTCTTGAGTTTCAAAACAAGTAACATGAGGCTCACAGTCCTGCACAGACCTCAGCCCTTTGATGATGGAATTTGTGCTATGGTATTCTCAGGCCAAACAGAATTTGCCAGGCATCACTATCTGACAGGGGAAGAAACTGGAGGAATATTGTCCTGTGGCCTGATACTGCCACCATAGCAAAAGTTTACCATATTTTGAGAAACAGTAGCTGGCCTGCTGAAAGGATACAAAGTCAGTGAGCACACAGAGGGGAGACAGTGTTAGGTGATGTGTGGCAGTTAGTTCCCAGCATCACAGAGGTTAGCTGGGAAGTGTATTGTCAGAAAAGGAAAGCACAGAGTAGGATCTGTTCGCAGACAAAAGAGCTCTCACAAACTGAGAGTTAATAGTTTCTCCAGTGGTCCCAAGGATTTGCAGTAATATAATTTTTGATTCAAGTGTTCACCTTGGGACCCAGATGCTTGGAAAGAGACTGAGTCATTTGCAGAGATTCAGGTTTTGCACCTTTGTGGCACCCTTTATCAAGCAAACAATTGTAAAAGTAAATGAAAAAAGGCACACAGAGACACAAGAAGTTAACAGCAATGACTCCTCCACCACTACCATGAAAACTTCAAGGGTTTCAGGCAGGATGCATGGAAAGTCCCTGAAATGAACACAGTTACTATCTGAGAAGACAAAACTTTTGACAGGGAGGTAGATTTATAACTATATGAAAATACGCACCTACAACATTATAAAGGTACAAACCTCCTATGGAACAACCTAGACAAATGCTGCCTAAATCCATACTGAATCTCAGACATAGGAATAGGGTGCCAAAACATCTTTCTCTTGGCAAGAAGCAACTTCTGTTTAAATCAGTCTACTGGGGTGTGCTGCAACTGGCTGTAAGACACCTGTGATGTAAAGCAGAATCCATCCACAGATAAGGCACACTTTCATGAAAATAAATATCTGAAAAAGGACACAAAAGTAGGGATACGTGGTGAGCAGCATCACAGTCATTGTTCATTATGACTGGTATCTAAACATACAATGTTTTGTTATACTAAGACGGTAGAAAACCTGTCAATGTGGTCCCCAGGTGTTGTTGGTGTGGGGTTTGGTTGTTTTTTTGTTTTGTTTTGTGGGTTTGGTTTTGTTTGTTTGTTTTTGTGGGTTTTTTTATGTGGTTGGACCCGATGATCTCAGAGGTCCCTTCCAACCATGGAGATTCTGTGATTCTCTGAGTCTTATTCCTGAAAAAATACAGCCTTCTTTCTTAGGATACATGGAGACATGACATAGGAATCGGGTGTCCCTCACAGCTTTGCATGAGTATGGAACTTCACTAGCTCAAGAAGACATTGTCTAGTGATGGGTTTTGGTTTTATAAGAGTTTGGTAGATGGTTGGACTAGATGATCTTAAAGGTCCCTTCCAACATAGCCGATTCTATGATTCTAAGAAATGAAGAAAGAGGAAACATTTAATAGGAGGTCCCTGGCAGATATGTGGAACCAAGATTTTATCATAGTTGGAGGGACTAGCAAGAATATTCTGTAAATCACCTGTGTCTCAGAAGACATTAGAATGTAGCCTTCTAACATGCACAGGGAGGAGATCCGGAACAAGCAAAATCTTTTCCAACAATCTGATTTACAAGATGAAACTGCGATGATGCAAATGAACAGACTCACTTCCTCACACAAGTAAAGGTCTAAAGACCCTGGTTGCTGAATTGCAAACATTCATCTTCCCTGAATACAGCAACTGCTTCCAGGGATGAGACGTTAAGAGGGATGCAAAGTCCATGCTCCCTAGAGCACGCTGTCTCTTGCCAAGTCTTCCTGGTGGCAGAAGGAGAGTAGGCTGGAGCAGAATGTCTGGCTCTAAAATAACTTCAATGGGGGCACTCTCATGCAGCATGTCCATGCATCAGGTTTTCTCATGCTTCTACTTCTTTATTAAGGGTAACCCTAATATAGTCTGTGATGACTTCATCAGGTTGTTGAAGGAGAACTAGTTATCATGTTTCCCCATACTCCCTCAATGCAGGAGTAAGACAGGCAATCCAGATACGATCAACCATCAGACAACATCACCAAGGTGTGAATCTCTTCCAGACACTGATGGGTGAGAAAAAAATCCTCATTTTGAGAAGGCAAATATAGGATCATAGAGCAAGAAGAACGATAAATCACGTTGTTAGAAGGCTTTTTGCCTCTGTAATACAAATTGCTTCTGAAGAGATTTCTGTATCAAACAGGTAAGTACAACACTTAACCAGTGATAACTCAAGCAAATGCCTTTAGAAAGGATATATATATAAATGTGAAACAGATTTCTCAAACAGTATTCAAGAATATGTAAATATGCTTACCATGTGGATGCAGGTACAGGACACTGAAATGCTACAATAGGGAATATACAGTCACTTCACAGTAGCAAGACCTTTTACTCAGAATTTTTATTTCAGATATCAACTGAACATCAAATCACATAAGCATATGGCTTTAACTTCACAGTTTATTACTTTACTTTATTTGTCCCCACATTTCCTTTCTTCACATAAACATTTCTCTCACATTGTTTTCATTTTTAAAATTCAATTACATAACTGGCGTTTGATGATGAGGCCTAGGAGGAAGCTCTCCCACAAAACTATAAAATCTTTCTTGTTCAAAATGAAACAGCACAAAACTTTGAAGTAAATTACTAAATTCAAACCGCTTTTAAAAGCCAGAGATAACGAAAATTGCAAAAATTCCTCTCAGAAAAACAAAGCCACCAAAGTTTTAATATATTATGTTATTTAAAAAAAGCCAAAGTTCAGACCTGATGAACAGCATACTCTTAGCAACATCAATCTGCATTCAATTCCAAAAAGAGCAACATACTGTTGATGTTATCACATTAAGAACTAGTGCTGTTTAAATATAATAGACTCTCAACTCAACCATAATAGTAAAGATATATCTAAATTAGACCACATAAATAATTCATTACAAGAGGCCTGATTTTGCATTATTCCAGTATTTTAAATTGTAAGTTACTGTCATGGATAGTAAAGATTTTCACTGGAAGACCCCCACAATTTTTGGAACTTTCTTGGGCAATATGTTACTATCTTGTTATTAAGAATTAAGGAATCTGCAGTTCAGGGTTCCCTTCTCCATGCCCTCAGAACAGACCACATCTGAAAAAACCAGTAAAACACATCTCCTTTATTTTTAATCTCTAAGATTGTTAGCCCACCTTGTAAAATCTCTTCTTAAAACATGCTTCTTTAAATTACTTGAGTTTGAAAGATAAGAAAAATAGATTTTTCCACAGGAAAATAAGTGGAACTACGTAGAGAATTAGCATTTTTTGGTTAATAACACAATATATTTTAAAAGTCATCACAGAAGTTCTATGTTTGCTAATAAGGACTTTTTCAATGCGATAAAGTTGTTTCTTTTTCATTTCATAATCAAAAGGCATATGCAGCTTATTGAAATTCAAACATTTTAAATTCTGTAAAATAACCACCCTCATTGGAATATGACTTCATAATTTTGATAGAGCTACACCAGCAACGTTTTATCCAAACTGCATGGTAAGAAAAAATCATTTTGTCTCACACACAGGCACCAAAAGGAAGTTTACTGGAAGGCCAAAATCGTTATTTTCTATTCCTAAATACAAGATGGTAGACCTACAACTCCTAAATACTCTTTTTTTTTTTTTTTTTTCCAAATAATAACTCTAACCTTTAACATATTGCTAAAAATTGGAGCTTGTACAAAAAAAAAAAAAACATTCTGCCTGCAGCCTAGACCTCTTTTGTCCTTGTTTCAGTTCTCCGTTGGGCCAAAGAGGTACAGAAGTCACTGAGGGACAGCTATACACAGTTTTCCCCCCGGGAAAGTGAATCTCCCCCTCTCCAGCTCTTCTCTAGAGGCCCCAAGCTCTGCCTCCACTCCAGCAAGCAGAGAGGACAGAAAAGCAGGAAAAAAAAAGCAGAAACCCCTTTAGGAGAGGTCACTGCCATCAGTCCTACGCAGTCCATACTGACAACTCCTCTTAAACCCACTCATTGCACCAACTCTGTCTTTGGAAACAAGCAATCCACTTGTGTTTTTGTAGGAATGTTTTGTATCAGATACCAGTATCTACCAAACAGGAGAGATTTGTAAAGGAAGTTTTTGCACTCTTTGAACTACGGACAAGTAACTGAAGATTATCTTAAAATCCAGTGCCACAGATATATAGAAATAGAAATATAAAATAATCAGATTGTGTCTCAAATCATACAAAATAAAAAGTTTCATGGATAGAATATAACGTGCAGTATTGAGTCATCTCTAAGTAATGTTGGTCAAGTTCAATTAAGTAGAACACATAATTTCAGTGAACTGTGATCATCATTGTTTCAAATTAGCATAAGTACAATATTAATTAAGCATTCTTAGAAAGCAAGACGAATTAGGTGTGAAGGAGAATGAGAAATATCCATGATTAAAAAAACTCCCTACAAATCTTCTGCAACACTGTTATTATAGACTAATTTTTTTTCTTAATTTGACATGCTAAAGGTTACTTCCTATCATATGTGTAAGACACTACAAAATTTTTAGACCAATATATCAGAGTCTGACAACACCATCACATCAGGCAACTAAGCATGTCTCTTTTGCCATCCACCACTTCTGTCAGCTACCCTGAACAGTTCACTAAATCTTCTAGTTGAAAATGATAACATGCCATCATTTATGTTCAAATTATATGCTTTTTAACCAGGATCTGGTAAACAAGCTCTGAAGCACTCAATTAAAGCTGTCCAGAAGTTTTGCAACTGCTTCACTTGAATTAGACAACATGTAAGAGGCAGTCATTAATCGAAAAGAAGGAATACAATGAGGTCTTACTTCTATATTTAGTATTCATGTCATTTTGTGCACTTCTTGACCATATAATTTTAAATACATTGACAGTTCTGTAATGGTAATGCTGGACAGCTTTTTCAAATGGGTATCTGCAAACTGTGACCCGCAGGTGGGACAACAGTTTGGAAATCCCAACGTTAATAGGCAGCAGAGGAAACACAAGATGGCTGTTTCTGCTGAAAGGGCTCAGCTTTTTAACAAAGCTCCCACTGGAGGGGGGCTTCACTCAGCTCTGATGATCAAGAAACCAGGGTAAACATCAGCATTAGTACACGTGTCAGTTCTCCAAAGACTGTCCTTCTAAGTCCTGTAATGGCATGTCCAGCTAATGTTTGTTTTCCAGAGCTTCGTACAAACCTCTTCAGGACTAGCTACCTGGAATACAGACCTACAGGTAAAGAAAGAAAGAAAAACAGACAAAAGAAGAGCTTTCAAAAATTTTCTTTCTCCTTTTGTTCCATGGACCTCCAATTTTCAAAATTAATAAGCAGTAACTACCAGAAAGTAGAGAAAGGAGAATCCCTGCTATAAAAGGTTTCACTGGTTCTTTTCTTACAAAATAAATATAAGAATCATTTTATAAAATAAAGGATTGGTTTTACTTAAGTTTGTGTCAAATGTTGGCAGGAACATTTGCTAACATGCAGCTAAAATAATGGGGAAAGGTAAGAGAGGTTTTTCTTATATTCTTTTATCAAGCCAATTACATATGGAAAGAAAAGCCACAGCATTATACAAGCAAGATTCTCTTCATACTTGTTCCATTTCAGAGAAGGCTGCTTCCCTTTCTGTCTATATTTTCTCCAGCTTTAGGTTGTCTGTGCTTTTAAATGTGCCACATAACATGTCTGTCAATCTAGTCTAATTTTGGTTCTCTTTAATTTCTTTACACCGCAGCCCCATAATCCTTGAGAGATCCTTCCTATAAGAACCACAGCCAGGGATCAGCAATCTTGGGACTTTCCCAACAGTTTGGGTCCTTCCCTCCTTCTACCACACAGCACTGGCCTTTCTTCTTCTCTGGGAGCTGAGCCCAGCCAGGACTGGTTTCAGAAACAGCTTTGAGACAAAACAGACTTCACTTATCACTTATCCTGCTTCGTCTCACTCCCAGCTCTTCCACTGGACGCCCCATCTCAGATTTCTTGTACCAGCCCACATGGCATGCACCAGAATCCTTTCTTATAAATTATGAGAGAGTAGTTAAGCAGAGGACAGTATTTACATTGAGGAGAGGTGGAGTAGAAGATTTCTACCTGGAGAACATGACAGTAGACAAGACAGTGATGTGATGATACTGCTGTTCCTGAAGTCTGCTTTAGTATGTGTGACTTATGACGGGTATAACACAGCAAAGAGATGGAAATTAGTAAAAACATAAGAAGTTACCTTACCTCCAGGACCATTAGTGTACTTGAGAATGAAGACTCAAGAAAGAGAGAACCTTCCCAATTTTATTCATATGACTATCAGCAGTGCTGGGAGAGCAAATCTCTAGCCAAAAATCCCAGCTCATAATGAAGCCTTCATGAAACTTTCAGGCCATATCACTTCCTTGGCACCGAAAGCTAATGGAGGGAAGACTGAAACAGTTGCCACATTTAAATACTGGCAGATTTTGGCAAGCTGTAGCATTGGTGGTGGACTTGTGAATCTAAACTCCCTTTCTTCCATTAGCCTAAGACCATCAGAGGCCTGATAGAAGAAAACTTTTCCCCCACCAACTATTTTGACAGACCAAACAGCTGTTGAGGCATAAATGAAAAATTTTATTCCCCAAACCAAAGTTATGGTTTTATAAAATCCAACAACTGCTCCATTCAATTCCATGTGTGTACTCAGACACCTTCAAAATTAGGGGGATTAAAGGAAATTACACATGTGGAATGGATGCCTCCTTTGCATCTGATCTCTCATTTGGGATAACAAATACTGGTAGAACAGGAAAAATTATTTGAATATGGAAGATGAGGAAGGAATGTCAAAAAATGATCAGCATATGGCACGCAGAGTGTATCTACATGACATTTATCAAATTATCTAGAAAAATCCATGTCCATTACACCATGAAGAAGAACTATGTGTATGTACACTGTATGTAGCAACACATAACATTTCACAAGACAGGGAACACCTTCCTGGGAAACAGTAACTGAAAGAGTTATGGTGGTTAATTAGCATGACTATGAACTAGCATGGTCAAATGGACTAATGTAATCTCTTTACATATAACCAAAGAAATGTAACTGAGAAGTGATGCTACCTGAGCATTTGACACTGGGGTCACTCCTACTGAAGCAGTGTCACCACCCTGACAGCCAAAATTCAAATGGGGAGGATTCACAGAATACACTTCAAGCATGATTAAATGACTGGAAAACAGGCCTGGCAGTGAAAAAGTACATCTGCAGAAGGTGAACTCACCTGGGAAGAAAGAACCCCAGGCACGAATACAGATTAGGGCTGGATTTTCTGGGAAGCACTACTGAGGAGAAGGATCTGG
>BJBW01000310.1:0-38184 GCA_004320125.1 Scolopax mira | reverse complement strand
GGATCCTGGGCTGCATAGGAAAGAGTGTGGCCAGTAGATCGAGGGAGGTCATTCTCCCTCTCTACTCTACATTGTTGAGGCCACAACTGGAATACTGCATCCAGTTCTGGGCTCCCCAGTTCAAGAGGGACAGGGAGCTACTGGAGAGAGTCCAGCATAGGGCAACCAAGATGAGTAAGGGATAAGAGCACCTCACTTACAAGGAAAGGCTCAAAGAGATGGGACTCTTTAGCCTGGACAAGTGAAGGCTGAGGGGAGACCTTATTTATGTTTATAAGTACCTAAAGGGTATAGTAAAGTGTTTATGTTTATAAGTATCTAAAGGGTATCTAGACTCTTTTCAGTGGTTTCCAGCAATAGGATGAGGGGCAACGGGCTCAATCAGGAACATAGGAAGTTCCATTCAAATATGAGGAAAAAACTTCTTTATGGTGAGGGTGACAGAGCACTGGAACAGGCTGCCCAGGGAGGCCGTGGAGTCCCCTTCTCTAGAGATCTTCATCTTCAAGACCTGCCTGGATGCAGTCCTGAGTGATGTGCTCTAGGCGTTCCTGCTTTAGCAGGGGAGGTGGACTAGATGATCTCTAGAGGTCCCTTACAACTCTGATGATTCCATGATTATAGGATGATTTAACCACAGCCTGTAAGTACCCAAATGAAGGACAGCTTAACAACACTGTTGTTCTCCTTCTCTAAGGAAGGTGTAACAGCATCCTAAAAAGCTGAAACAAGACAGATTCAAGACATATAAGAATTTAGGGACAAGGACTGAACATTGAATGCTAACCACTACAGCAGGCTACTGAGGACTACAAAGGGCTTTCCATCACTGCAGGTTTTCCCTCTCTTTATCCCCCTCCTCCACGGAGATCAGCTGTCTTTCTAAGGAGTATGATTTACTCCAATGTCTATTGGCCTTAAAGCAGAAATGGAGGAAGTCCTCACCACAAAGGAAGTCATACCCAAAGATTACAGTAGTTCTTTACATGCTTAAAAGCTGTTAAAGTAGGACAACAATAGCTCAAAATTCTTTTAATCCTTTATGCCCTCGTGACACGTTCATTGGCAAGGAGCACCTGCCAGGGACTAAGACCTTGCTCTACTCAGTGCTGTATAAACCCAACATATAGGTAATCCCTGCATGGGAAAGCTGAAAACCCAAACATATGACACAAGACAAAACAGGTGGATTCAGAGGGAGAGCAGGAGGAAACAAGGAAACAATAGGGGTCAGCAGGAAAGGCAGGAGTCCGCCCATTCGCGGCCCATCCATTGTCATGTTTTCTGTAGGCAACACAGCAAGGGAGAGTTTTAATGAGGGATTTGAAGTCAGAGAAGTTTAGACCAAAAATAATTTTGAGTAGTGAGGATAATTACCAGTGGAGCAAGTTACCACGGGCTGTCATGGGGTCTCCATCACCAGGAGTACTTTAAAACAGCGTTGATTTTTTTCCCCAGAAAAGATATGCTCTACTTCAAATAGAAATTAATTCAAGAAGTTCTATAGCTACTCTTATGCTGAAGATCACAATAGTCCCCTCTGGCTCTACAGACTGCGTTTTCCAAGTAACTCTCACCCCTTTAAAAAGACGTATCATAATCTCAAGTTAAACAGAATTATTAAGATCAGTTTATGGAGTCCCACAAAACCAATACAATTATTTATAAGATGCATCAGCTAAAAGACATCCCAGCACTCTTTTGCACTTTCTTTTTCCCCTGCTATGAAATAAGTAAACACATAGAGAAGCAGATTTCACTAAGCCCACATGCCTACCATACAATTAGGCCATTTAAACAGTTGAATGAATTGTTGAGCTCCCCAATGAAGATCATAAAAATATTACAAGAAAAAAATGACAGTATCACACTCATGCTGCACAATTTATTTTGCTTTAGAGAAATAAAATGAAACACAGAGAAAGAAAACTAAAGTCTAGAATGTTCAAGGAAAAAGAAAGCTGCAAACTGTCCATTCAGAAAAGACTGAGACCACTCTAAAGCAGGTTAAAATAACATCTATATATCTCACAGAAAGGAGCATAGACAAGATTTACATCATCTGTGTTAAAACATTACGCAAGTTCTTAAGCTTGCAAGTCAAGAAGCTTTGGACAATATTTGGTAAGTCATAGAATCACAGAATGGCTGAGGATGGCCAGGACCTTGTGAGGTCTCTTGTTCAATCCTGCTCATAGTAGGCTCGATTATGAGATCAGACTAGACCCGGTTACTCGGGACTATCAAGGGGTGAAGAATTTAACACTCAAATCAAAATTGAGTAGGAAACAATGAATTAGCATCCCTGATAGCATGACCACAATAACCATGTTAAGCATACAAGCAAACAGGTTTGTAACATAAGTAAATTTGTGCTTATCATCTATTCAATAATACGTTTGAAAAAACTGTGTTTGTGATTCTCCTAGAACTATCACATGGGAAAGGTCTTAAATCAGCCTTTTAGTAGTAGTCCTTTTCAGATCCTACTATCTATGCAACTTCACAACAGTTCCTTTTAAGAGCAAGGTCATGTTGCTGGATAAATTCCAGAATTACTTAAACAGCATGACTTTGAGCATTACAGTGCCTATCTTTCCAATAGAAAAATGTTGAAATAATCAGCTATGGTTGGCATCTATGAAATCCTTAGAATAAAAAAAAAATAAAATTGTTGAGTAAAAAAGTTTGTAAAATACTGGGGCTTTTTTATTATAGATGTTTTCTTAAGTGTTTCAACTAACTTTAAAAGCATTCAATGTGATAAATAACACATTAAGAAATGAATAATTGGCAATAGTTAAAGAGACAATGGAAAGTGCCCTATTACTGTATTTGCATAAAAACCCCCATGTTACTGTGAATATCATCTCTTAACAAGGTACCATAATGCAAAGATAACAAATCAGCATTCTGAAGTGTTCTCTGTAGGTCAAAGCAGATATTGTCTTGGACTACTTTTTAAAAATTTCTTTTGCATTTTTGCTGACATAGATCTAAAATATAATAACACAATTGGAGTTTCTCAAGTTGACCAACCTTTGTAATGATCTTCCAGAACCATCTTGAGGATGTTTAGTCAATATATATATTTGCCTTGTGAGTAGTAGAAATGCACTCTATTAAGAGCTTTTACCTTCATAACATTTGTAGAGAGTGCACTCAGATCATTCTTCACACTCGGCACATGAATATGAACAGCCAAGCACATTTAGTTCATTAGTTTTTAAACATCTTAAGATGGGTATCTGGAAGGATTGAGAAAAACAGAGCAACATGCCAAACTAACATACATATGGACTAGGTATATGGAAAATCTTTTAATCTTTTGAGCAGTAAGTGACAAGTAGTAAACACCTTTTGGGGTAATAAACCATAACCACTTTATTCATACCATTGGTGATGCTTAGTAGCAATGTACAACCATTTATTTTGAGGTAGGTGTGATGAACTTTTCACCTAAGCAAAGCTTCATCACTTCTACACAAAGAAACACATTGACTATGGATACCTTTCCAACAATGCAAAGTTTAGTGAAGTTTGAACATGTTTACAAGTAATCCCTGATCAAATGGCATTAATACAGACATCTGACAGTGAGTCATTGATGTACCTCGAGCCAGAACTCAAATGTGAATTCACTTTGTGGCTACCACATAGAGATGGCTCAATTTGCAACTTTAAGACTCTGCATGGAGGTACCTACACCTTTGTATCTGCCAGCTACAGGGACAAATAGTCTTGGGAACCATCTAAAGATAGTGACTGTATCCACACAAAAGCAAGACTCCTTTTCATATTGAGGCGATAAAGGAGTCTCTATCCCAGAAGCATGGGACTTTGGAGGAGGGAAAGGAAAGACTTAAAATCATTTCCAGATTAAAGAAAGTATTAGAAACCAAGTTTTAAAAATCCTGAAATAATACCATACTAAGAATATATATGTATTTGACAACATGTTAGAAAACCATTCTTGTGACACAGAAGAGTAACTTCTGAATGTAACTATCTGAACATAAGAAAACACATTTTTATATGAGGTAACTGAACAATGGAGTAGGCTGCCCGGACAGATTGTAAACTCTCTGTCCCTGGAGATATTCAGAATTTAATTGGACATGGTCCAGGACAAACTGCTGTAACTTCCTTGAGAAAGGCAGTTGGACTAGGCAATTTTCAGATTTCCCTTCCAACCTCAACTAATTCTGTGAACTTCACGGAAGAGCACAAAAGTGAATAGTCACTAAAAGCATTAAGAGAGGCTTCTAGTCTAGACCACCTGGTCTAGTGAAAGGTGTCCCTCCCCATGGCAGGGGGGTTGGAACTCATTGATCTTTAAGGGCCCTTCCAACCTGACCCATGGATTATGATTCTATGATCTTAAGTACCAGACTTGAATCCACTTGATTCCTTAGTGGAATCTTAACCAGTTCTTCAAGCAACCTACAGAATTGAAAAGAGGGTTAGTATTATAGGTAAACAAACCAGGATGAAACTTGTAAAAATCCTGAGTGATACAACAAAGACACACAAAACTGTGTGGGACAAAAGTCTGGATCAGGTGGACAGATGAGAACAGCAGACTGGGAATATGGTCCATTTCACAAGCATCTCCTGGTGAGGTTTCTGCTACTGATGTTCCTCTAGTGAGAAAGAGTCATCCAGCTTTCAAAAGGTAAAGTAGCAATACACACACTAACTTCCGGTGTATTCCCAAAATTCTGCATTAGCAAATCTTGAAGGAGAGGCAGCAACCTCCAATTATTCCATGTAAGGCAATTCAACTTGTTATCAAAACTGTCTATATCATCCCAAGTGACTGTTAAATATAGTCCTTTTGTTTTACTTCAAAGAGAACATCTATGGGAACAGGGGAAAGGTATGTAGCATTCTACCTGGCCAAAGGAATAATAATAAATGCAACAGAGACTAACATAGTCCAGAAAAGGCATGAAAGGTTCAAAACTTTTCATAATGTCTGATTTAAATCTCTGAAAATCACTGAAAAGCTTCTCACAGGGATATCAAACAGAAGTCATCCATTCATGGTGCCTCAGGTTGAAGTGGCTTAGTTCATTTGGCAATGTGATAAGAACACCCCACAGATGGTACCAACACCTTGTTCCAACACTGCACCACTTGCAGAACTTAACTACTTCCCAGAAAAGAGAATCAGAACTCACACTAGCTTTGCCAGGTGTTATAGTACATCTGACAGAATTTCTCACCTGCACACGAATGTGAAGATCATAAGGGATGGGAATAGAACTTCTCAGGAGCATGCTGACTTGAGCTCCAAGGCACTGATGCAGAGATCTGTAGACCAAGACCCACAAAATGCTTTCAATCCAAGTGGAGAAGAATAAAATACTTAGAGAGAGCTCTAGATGGGATATGAAAGAGCACTTTACAAAAGGCACTGCTTCTGAGTAGTAACATTTGATCTGTTGTACCACTTAATTATGCAACAGTACTTAATGACCTTGGCTAATTAATTACCTTCCTAGCTAGTATCCCAGTCTCATATGCATGCCCAGTTTGTTTCAGTGGTACAGTCTGGTATGCTTCATTATACTGCTGCCACGTATTCCAAGGAGAGCCTACCAGGACTTCTCAAGGGAGAAATACAGAAATACAGCAATTGAGCACTGCATGAGTAGAAGTGCAACCTAAACAATTGTTAGGTTATAAGGATATTCAATACACTGGACATTAATCCAATTCCTGAGCAGATACAAGAGGATCTTGAAGTCCATTTTACCAGATTCTAATAAGCAGGAAACATGAAGTGACTTCCTTTTAAAATTAACAAAACCCTAGGTAAAAAACAATCTCTGAATAATATGTGGGGATGAGGTTTTAGAGCCTCTGAGCTCTAGAAGGTCAGGAGAGAAGATCTGTGAAAGTGAACTGTCATCTTTTCCTGAGACTTCACTGGAGGGATACAAAGAAGTATGTTTTAAAAAAGGAAGTACAAATGTGCCATCTGGATATCTGGCACAGAAGGTGGCTTATCAGTACTGGGTGGTAGACTGACAGGCTTTGGGATTATACATATATATATACACACACACATATTCCAGAAACAGAGAGGGCAAAAAACCAAAAGTGATCAAGTGCATCTCTGGATATCCTCCTTTCTTTAGTCTCATGGATATCCTCTCATCAGGAAGAGAGATCTTCTCAGTGCAAGACCACAGTACTGGGATGGCCTCAAATGAGGAGCTGATGTCCTTTTGCCATCAAACTTCTTCAGCTCTTAAGAGTAGGAAAACTTGCTGAAAAGCATTTCTATCCCTGATGTGGTGTTCCCACAGCAACTACTCTGAATAACTTCTGTTGTGTTCAATTCTGAGTACTCGTAAGTACTGACAAATTTTTAAAAAAATGTCAGGAATTTAAATTATAAAATAAGGGACAAGAGGGCTTGTCAAGAAGGCTTGAATGGATTAAATAAATGCACAGGTTGGTTACACAACAAACTGTCAAGAATAAGGTGACCACCTTATGTTTCCAGGTGCATGAAAAATCCTAAAAGGGAAAAAAAAACCTACTTTAGTTGGTTAATGCTTGTAACTAACTACTGCAAAATGAATCAAAGGAGAAATCTAAAGGCAGTACTCCCGTAGATATAAAACAACCAAGAAAATATGAGTTTAGTAAGTCACAGGTATTATTTTCAGTAACACTGAAGAAGGCACTTCACCTAAAAACAGACTGAGGAATCTACCCAAGAATTAAACATATATTGGAACTGAAACAAATAAAATGAGTTTAAAAAGCTCTTCCTAGATTCTGTCTACAAGTTTTCTCATCACTGTGCAACAAGTAAGCATGGGGGTTTTACAGATCTAGTTAGGCAAAAAAGATGGGCATAGGATTGGAACGAACAACCTGAGTCACCAGGTGTAATCTGTTATTTAAAGCGACTGAATCATGCCAATTTTGCTGATAAGATCATCTCTTTGAAATTTCCTGTCCCCTCCACACTACTTGAATGCGCGGTTCTGTCTTGAATGCTCTCTCTTCCAGTCCAGATTTATCTAGGGCTACTTTACACTCATTTTACTTGTTCTAACAATGTCCCTCAGCTTAAACAGCTCTTCTTCCTCCCTGATGCCTTCTCTGCCTTTCCCTAACACCCTTAGAAATATGAAAGAGAAATCATATCCTCTCTCAGTTTTTGTTTCATTAAACCAAACATGTCACACTTTCTTAGTCTCATCTTGCAAGATAAGCTTTCCATTTCCTGATCACCCTCACAGCCCATCTCTGTTGCTGTTCCAATATGAATTCATTTTTCCTGGGGAAGAAAAAGAAAAGTGTTAGGACTAGTAGCCTATTCATCCCTCCCAGTTCATGCCTAGCCTCAATACACGGTTGTGTCATGTCTCCAGAGTTACAGTTCAGATTTAGCTAGTGTCCTTTTTACACCATAGTTACAAAAAAAGAGAATAAATTACAGATTACATAATATTATTTCAGACAGGATAATGAAGTACTGTTTATAAACACTGACTTTGGGAAAAGACCACAGAGTGCTTATTTGTATCATATGCTTAAGTAGTATGCAATCTTTCACATACAAGTGACCACCAAGAAATTAAGCCTGTTTCTTAGTACTATAATAAAGCTTATTCACTCTAGCAGCCCACACATTTTTATCTGCAAAGATGTTTTAAACTGAATTTTCAGATTCCACATAGACCTATGCATTACCTATATCAGAGAAACTGATTTAGCATAGGTTGTGTAGCTCAGTAACCTAAAGCAGATCTGAAGTAACAAGCTGATCTGAACTGAAATTTGTGTCATGTGTTATCTAAATACTTGTGATCAAAGAAAGAGTTTGAAGTGTGTTAATGGACAGTAGCCATGTTTGCTGCACATACCGCTATACAGACCAAGCCTTCCAGATAAAGACAGGTTAGGGATTGGAGAGAGAGTACATACAGATAGCTTTGCTCAATCTCTCCTTCTTTGGGAAGTTTCTCCTTAATATCCCAGCTTTCCCATTGGAAGAAAGGCACAACAAACCCCCAAAGATGAGGTATGGATATTATGGCAATGGCAGCATCTTACACTGATAACGTAGAGAGAAGGACTCTGTCTACAGTGTGAAGCTTGGGGAATTTGGGCATCCGATGTCAACAATTTCATTCCCCTTCCTGGTGTCACCAACTACCAACAGCCACATAAGCAACTCCTGACTCTACAGTCACACACACTGTGCAAAAGCAATGGCATCCACATAGAAACCTGCAAAAAATCTTCATTTACACAGTTTCAACCCCTATTAGTCACTCAAGACTGACTCAGTTGCTTAAAAAGTAGTATAATTACTTGAAATCATAAACATTCCACAAATAATTACTAAAATTAACTACATATAAAAAAAAAATGGAGTCTGGAATATAAATGATGCCTTCACATGAAAGACATGCAACAAGTATCACATCTCATATTTGAATATACATGAGTATTACTAAATATTACTCTCCCCCAAGCCAAGGTATTTATTATGACAAAATATTTAGTCTCTGTTTTAAAATAGACTTTTATAGGCCAATGTTGTACCTTCCAAATATTTACATTTTTAAAGGATCAAAACCAAATTATGGTCTGCTACACACACACTCAAGAGTCAAGACAATACTCATCCAGCCTGAAAATGAACAGATACATAACAAAAAGCAAGTTGTTCAACCCAGCATGGGTAATAGTGAATGAAATTGCTGTAGTATCAGTTATTAGCCGATTAAAACATCTGATAATAACTCAGCCTTTCATTTCCAGATGTTCCACCTAGAAAATGCTCCAGGAAGAGAAATATGTCACAACCAAAATAAACAAAACCAACCAACCAACCAACCAAACAAGCAAAAAATCCCCAAACTTTAACAGTTTCATTCTGAAAGCTCTCTAACTACCTGATGGACACAAATCATACACAACAGTCTACCTGTACTGTTATGTGGCACTCCAGAGCAGTTATTTCAGTCACATCTTAGGTACACTTTTTTTTAAAAAAATGTGTGAGAGACAAAACACCTCGACTTAAATGATATTCTTAACAGAGTCCATAACCAGCATATTTCAGCTTCCAGCACGACAGCTTTCATCAGCTAAATATGAAAACAGGAAGCAGAAATTCTAATTCATAGTGCAAATAATTACAGCACTTATGATTCACACCATACCATGAAATGTGATTTTTATCACTGTAAATACACTGGTTTAAATTTAAAACAACAAAGCAGCTTTTAGATTATTGTTTTCCAAAAAATGTGAAGGACAAAATTAACTCACCATTAATGTTTTGGAACTAATAAGTCTAATTTTTAAGTGTATTGAAGCAAATGGATACTTTTGTACTGATGTGAGTAATTAAAGTACAAGAGCTTCACAGACTCAGAGATGTAATGCAGCCCTTTTATCAAAAGCAGTCACTCTATCTCGGCCTGACAGTTAACAGCATATGATCTAGTAAACAAATACTTTCACACAGTACAAAAGTGCCATTAAAGGCCAGAACTGTCAACACAAATTCCATTCTTACAAGAGGAAAAAAAAAATATAAACTGTTGATCACCTCTGGTTGCCTTAACTAGCATGGAGGTTGTCATGGAAACATTTCTGCGAAGTTCACAGTGATGAAACACAAACACTTCCAGTTTAATTGCTATTAGGTTTAGCATACCAGAGTTTATTTATACTCAAAGAGCATTATGATAAAATGCAGCAGAAAGTAAAGCTAGTAATGATCTGGCATAACAAAGCCAATGGATTAAAAAAAAAAAAAAAAGAAAAGGAAAATAAAGCCAAATATGACTTTTGTATTAGGCTGAAACAAGGCAAAAATTAATTGCCTCTTTCCCAAAAATATTAACCAAACTTTGAGCAAGAACAGGACTTGTGACTTGTCCACAACATTTTTAATGTAATTACATTAACATACTGACATGTGAATTTACTAAAGAAACAAAGCACCTTCAAACAAAGCAGTATATATTTGAACTACCAGGTATGTAAGTATTTATCATACAGATTCAAAACAGATTCTTAAAAAAACTGTAGCATCATGTCAACTTCTGTAGCACACATCACATGAATCCCATGTATAGGCATCTCTTTTTTACAGATAGAATAGACCTAGTCCTCCTATTTTCTTACCAACAGAGCTCCCCCAGCATAAGTGACAATTCTGTTGTCCTTGCAGGAAAATTGAGCCCAATGAAATTTCAAATAATAGTGCTGACTGACTACATGAATTTAAGTCAGGGAGAGCTTAATTTTATTTCATTACAGTTAATGGGGATTCACTTTTATTTTATTAGAATTAAATAAAATTTATAGAGATTCATGAAAGTTACTAACTAAAATCTGCAGGTTCCTTTCATTATAATCCAATTTCATTTTTTAATAATACTACATTCATTCTTAGTGCACGGTTTAAGTTAATGCAAAAGCTTTAATAAATGCCACTGACTTTTTATCTGTTGTCATTAGCAGAAGTTTACTCAACTGGGCTGACAGCCTGCAACACTGAGAAGCTGACCAGAGGTCAGGGGTTTGGAAGAGGGACTGGAACCAGTCAGTGCACTGAAGTGCGTAAGGCACGAGTACAGAACGAGGACTTGGACGTGGTGCTGTGGGGGTGGGCTAAACATGGATGGGGAGCAGAAAAAAGAAATCAAGTAGGTTGCAGCTCACTTTACAGACATTGCCAAATTCCTGGCTGCTGACTCTGGTATACAAGTTTGGGAATGCAATCTATTGCCCATAACCTGCCAGTTTTTTTTCATTCACGAGTGATATGTTTTGAACAAATGTATGAAAGGGAAAATTATCTATAATGAAATAACTATATTTTTAATCATTTTCCACTACCTGTTTGTTATGTCTAATATCAAAGTGAAAATACATTCATCTTTACAATTACCATATTTATGTCTCTTAATTCTGTTTTTTCTTTTCCCATTTGCCCCTCTTGCATTTATTCATTTTTCACTTTTCTTCTTCCTGATGTTCCTGACAATCATCATTCTCCCCTTCCCAGTCACAAAAGTTATCATAAATGAAATTGTTAACGCTGAATTTTAAAGACCACCATTAGATTTAGAATTAGTTCCTAAAAAAAGATTAATGAAGAAAATGGAATAAGGATGGAGTTAGTGTTTCAGATTACCAACAGATTCAGGAAAATAACACACTAACAAGTTTACCTTCTCAAGATTACAATTATTATCCCAACATGAATATATGGATTTGAAATGAAAGCTTAGATCTGGAGTAATTTGAAAAATACCACAAGCATTATTGTCAAGTAGGCTTATATCTACCATGTAGAGAATAATTTCTTTCTTTATTAGCTAGCTATACTTCAGCTTCTACTACATAATTTAGCTTCTAAGATGCTACTTCCTGTTAATTAATAATATGCTTCTGATCTATACAAACATTATTTCTGTGAAAATTACTTGAAGACAGCAGTTTCTTTAACCTCAATATGCTATTCTGCAGTATCACCATGGTCATTACTGTAGAATCTGAATGTACCCAGTGCTGCCACTGGTATTTGTCTTCTGGTCCTCTTCCCACAGGGAAGAAATATGCAGATGAACGTCCTGTTTTGTTAAAGCCTTTTTCTACTTCCATGAGTTATTTTGTCCTAGGGGCAACTGGAAAGTTGGTGTGTTCGGAGAATCAGCACACAAATAAACTTCCATGTTTTTTTATGTTCCAATTATGTTCATATTAAAGAAAAAAATAATACTAATTTTAAAAGATTTTGGGAATATGGAAATATGATTGAAATTATGATGGTCTTCATTTCTTTCTCCAAGAGCTGGAGCATAGTTTCCTGATGAAGAGACCACACAAACCAGGAGCGATGGGGAATCCAAGACTCTGAGAAAGCTGAGTCCTTTGACAGCTTTCTTCTTGGTGGCTCCTGTATGAAAGGGGAAGGAGCTATGGGGGAAACCTCACCTTCCTTTCAGTCTTTGATTGCCTTTTTCTCATCTGTTTCCAGTTCCTCAACAACAAAATATGATCCTAGGAACACCTAAGCCACAGCTGTTCTAGATGGAAACTGTCACATTGAGCCAGTCCTAGTGCTCTACAAGCTCTTGATAATAAAAAGCAAAAAGAGATATACTGAAGATGGATGTGGAACGTGGGACACACTCTGGTATGCTAAATCTTAAATACACTTCAGTACAAACAAAGAAAAAATACAACTACACTAATAGGATCTAAATCCGCTGTATCACTACCCCCAAGTGATTAAAATCTGTTGAATTTCAGGCATTTGCTTCCCAAGAGATTAAATATTTAAGGTAAAAAAAAGCCGTTAAGATTATGACTGTTTACCTCATTGGTGGCAGCATCTTCACAAGTGAGCAGGACCAAGCTCATTCTCACTTCCCCTCAAATTCATTCTTTCTCTCAGTGGAACAACATTGCAAAGAGAGAGGATGGTATCTTTATTTTAAAATTTTTACTCGTCATATTAAAAGCTGCATAGTCAATTCATTTATGTTTTCTTTGTAGCACAAAGGCAGTCTGTTAGGGGCACTTCCAGAAACAAAAACATAAGTGAAAGGAAATAAACCTCTGACAAAAATAATTGATAAACTTAAAAAAACTTGATTGCAATGCTGTTAATGTATCGCTGGCACACACACTAGCACGTTTAGAGATGATGTTTTCCAGGCTACACCAAAATTATGTATGTGTAAAATGTTCATAATAGAGTATAAAACCGCTAAAATTTATTAAGGTTTCACGTTGATCCTCCAGTCTGGCAAATGTTTGTAAAAAGAAAAAAACCCACATTGTTAAGTAAACATTTCAGGCCTCAACCTTCTTTATATGCCTTTGAACCTCTGCTTTCATGTGCAATACCTGACAGCCCACTGAGAATAAATGCTGAAAGCCCCAAAGATGGGTAAAACAGAATTTCTGACTCAGGAAATAAAGATCAGCTGAATATGATTCCCATATGGCAAACCAGATCAATGGAAAGCAAGACCAAAATTTACAATATCTATACTGTGCAGTACAACATGGAGGTTGTCTTTTATTGCTGGTAGCAAAACTCCCAGTGGCCAAGAATAAAAGCAGGCACAAAGATTATACATCCACTAATGGTGAACTCTAAAAATACACATTGATAGATTTCAGAGTAGAAAAAGGAAAAAGAGAAAAAATTGAGCCTTTATTTAGTGTTACTGAATACCAATCAGCAATTAGAGCAATCAACTTTCAGCACAAAATCCAGGATTATTAATATAAAGGCATGTTTTCAAAGCCAAGGGGGAAAAAAGCCCCAGCAGATCGGATTACCTGATATGAAAAGAAACACTCTTTGCTGTAAAACTGAAACAGCTTCAAGGCTACTCTTGTGATAGCATGTGTGGCTGAATGTGAGAGAATGTATAACAATATTATTACTTTTATTTCAAGATTTCCTGTAAAACCTCAGGTCATGCCCATGAAGACTTTCTTAAAAAGCAATGATAAATCTCATGAACAATTTTTAGAAGTTAAAAGAAGGACAATGGGCAGGGGGGAGGTAATCAAGCAGTCCTCAGGGACTGAACCAGCACAGCAACGTTCCGACTTGGGATACCAGGAATCCTCTGTCGGGAATCCCAAAGCAATGCACCTTGCTATCTCTGCTGGGGTCTCACAGGGCACAAGTAGTAAGAAGTTTGCAAGTAAAGGAAAAAAGCTCATCTTTTTAGATTCTTCTAATACAGTTCATATGGAAACACACTGGAAGGAAATTCTTAAATAGGAAAAAAAAAAAAACACAAATAAAAAACCTGCTGACTTTCTTTTATTTCAGTAAATATACAACAGACCAAATTAAAAGACCTAAAATCACTTTCAAGCTAGAATAGAGCAAATATTTTGCTCTATTTGCTTCTAAATTTAAAGTCTCAGCAAAATAAAATGAGACCTCACAGTATCTTGGATCTACCTCACATTACACCACTGGACTGTTTTGCATTTGAGACAAAGGATGGGGTGGCCACAGCCACACCAAAGCCCTGTGGTCCCACAGACACCAGAACTGGCTCAGAGCTGGCCATTCCACAGAGAGATGAGGGTAAAGCTCAAAACTAGGAGCTTCATTGCAATGTTATGTCCTCAATCCCTCTATAAATAAGCAAATGAAGTGTCTTGACACTGTATGTGGACAGAGATAATTTGCTTAAGCATTTCCAGAACAGCTTTTCCAGTAGATGGGAATATACCCTATATATGTAAAGGAAATGGTGTACATGACAGAGATTCTACCGGCATCCAAAATGGACGATCTTCATAACTCATGGTTCCACCACTGGGGAGGAATGCAGTAAAGTCAGTCCTGGCTCTGAGAATCCAAATATTTAAGTGTGTTATTAGATGTATTAATACAAATTTTCTGTGGTACTTCATCAACAATGGTGTGGCATATGTCAAATATAACCTTAGGCTGTAAATGCTGCCACCAAAGAGCAAGATGGAAACAGCAAAGAACGGTAATATTTGAAGAAATTTATCAAGGACACTCTTCCACGAGAGAACAGATAAAGGAGGACCTTATAAAATTTCTGGACCCCACCAGCTCACCACTGACTGGAGCAGGTTATTTTCCCCCTGTCACTAACAGCACACCGCTGCTGTAAGCTGGACCACAATTTTGTGCAGTTGGAAAATAGTATATAGTCTCCTCTACAGGACTAATAACCTCCCCTCTTGCCTCCTTTCTCGGGCAATGTTACTATTCATTTAGGCAAATAATTGCAGGATCATCTTTGGCTTATACATCTCTCTCAGTATTTGGATACAAGCATCTAGGCCCTATAGATTGACAAATTTACACAAGATTTACAGGCAAATATTGCAAGATCTTTACAAATACTATCTTTAAAGTATGTCTCTCCTCTCAAACTATACAGCTATTATGCTTCCATCCCTCTTATTTCAGATCTTGTTCGTATCTTTTGTTCTAATCTTGACAAATGCAATCTCGTTCCACTGACATAAATCCAGTATCCCATTATATATTAATCACTTATCTCCCATGTCAAAGCCTACCTATCATCTCTCATTCTGCATCTAGAGGTAAACTCCCTTCTCCTTTAGGTTCAGGCTGCCAGCTTCCATCATCTATGTGTTATTTTTTCAATTAAGTGTCTTCAGGTTTTTTATCCAGGCTGACATCTCACACATCTGTGATCGTCCACAAGACTAACTGATTAACCTCTTTCAAACTGCTTTGGCAGGAGACCTATGGAAAATTTTAAAACAGATTATTTGCTGATATGCTATGGTAGCTCCTTGTTTTCCTGCCTTCCCTTGCCTGTTTTCACCTGTTGCCTCTACCTGTATGTTTAAAATGTCCAAATTCTGGGTTGGGACTTACAATGGTTCTGTGCACAGCACCTAGTAGTGGCCTCCCAGTCCATGTCCAGTGCTCTAAAAGACTGCTAAGGACAGGCATGGAATTAATGAATACTGGTATGCTGATAAGCACACTGAGAGCTCTCCTGCCTCTTTCAAAAGAACAATCAGTAGTCAAAACAACATTAATATCGATACATTTTCTGGCTTTAAGGGACTGTTGCTATAATTCCTTCACTAAATTTGAGTTTCTGTTAGAAAAGCCTTTAAATCACAATCTAACGTTTCCCAGTGAAATCTACTTTGAAGTCCTTAATAACATCTTTTTGCAAATAACTACTCTCAGTGTTAAAAACTGTTCTTCTCCTAATGAACTTTGTTATGCCCTTATAAATTGGACTGACAATCTTCTATTACCAAGTTTCTCCTCTCCATATCATCTCTTTTCCAGATTTATTTTTTAAGAAACTGTCAAAAAATACTGTCAACACCAAAAAAGGAAGGATTTAGGCAGAAACATTGAACCTTTTTGTTCTTATTTGAGACATATACATCTAAGGGTATAAAGTTCCAATTTAAATTTAAAATGTCCATATTCATCTAATTAGGCAGCATAAATACACATCTTTTTCAGAGTCACAAATTTCTGCTCTGGATACAGACATGAATATTGAAAGCAAAACCTGCAATAATGTCTTTTGCTTGTACTTAAACACTTTATTTGGTCAGGGCTCATATCCTATTCCAATTACTAAGTAACATTTCCTGTCTTCTTAATTATATACTTGTTTCATATTGTATCAATTGACATATTTTCTCTCCACTTTTTAAAATTTTTGATAACTTCATATTTTACTTCACAGAACTAGCAAATTAAAAACATTATACATCTAAGTAATAAAAAAACCCACTTGAAAAATATCAGACTACTCTTTTTAACTTTATTTTTCTGTATAATTTTCTGATATGTCTTATAATTTTTAAAACTTTTTTCCTAAAATCAAAGTTGTTGGAGGAAATGAAGCCGTGCTACTCAACAAAAGCAAGAGCCAAAGAAAGAACACTGTTATCACATAACACACAATTATGAGAAACAGTTTCAACTCTCACTTATGAATCAGATGTTCAAAGATTTTCAGTGTCTAAAAATACAGCACATCCTTCTCTCACATTTTTATCCCTGCGGTACAAAAATCAAAAAAAGCAAATTAGAGACACACCTCCAAACTGCAAACTGACTTTATTTTCCATATTCCTTGCTCTTTTACAAGCTCAACAGTGTTCCTACCAAACCAACTTCCCACACAGCATGCAAGATCAGTGCAGGTCTAGCCTCTTCTCTGATGAGCTCTAGCTACAGAGGATGGAAATCTCACACACTGCAGAGCGTACGGGTTACCAAGTTTTAATAGCCTGATTCTGTACCACTTGGTTCAGGAAGTTTTAACACATCCTATTAATTATAATAATATCAGTGAGGCTTACCCAGCAAACAAGCCAAAGCAGCTGAGCTCTGCAAGAAGTTTTTCAAAGGTATAATGGAGTTAACCAAAGGGCATTAGTAACTACTGAGGGAAAAGGGGGGGAGATAATAAAAACAGGCAATCAGCTACAAAACATGAGATGAGACTTGAAGGCTACTATTCCCTCTTTCAAGCATAAGATTGATTTTCTACTGCATCCCTAAGCAAATTACTTGAATCTTTAGCCTTACAGAAATCAGGTTCCACTTTAACTTTTTCCTGATACATCTGACATTTCAGCTGACATGAAGCACTTTCCATTGTACAATGATTTCAGTAAAAATGTGATGGTTTCTTGTGCTACCACTGTATTTTATGCAGCTTCTTCACTCTGCAGTACACATCTAGTTAGGCCGAAGTTTTATGTTTGATGAAACACTCCTTTTCTAGATTCATCCCCTCCACTGTTAGGATCCACTTTAAATAAGCACAAGAGGGAAGAAAACTGAAAAAGTACAAGCAAGCAAAAGCAAACAGAAAAAGATCAGAGCTACACACCTCAGAATTATCAGTGCTCTTGAAACCTTCCTAAAGCAAAGATTAGAAAGGATTACAGCAGAGGAAGGCTTCTTTGACCCATATTCTGGCTTCCAGGAGTAAGCATCTCACAGCAGGATTACAGGGCACCGTGTTCAGTGCCTCAGCCCTGGCTAGGCATTGCCACCATGCAGGGCATCACCTGCCTTGCCACAGCTCTCCTTCAAGAGCCCTGTCCTGGCCATCCAGGAGGGCCACAGCTACAGCTCTGATGCTTTAGTTTTCCCAGGACTTGTATTTTTATAGATGAAGTAGAAATGAGTTAAAGCACTTTGGAGAGATAAAAGCAAGTTAAGCTGTCTGCATACATACAACTTCTATATTTTCTGACAGTTCTATAGCAAAGAAAATGGATCATAATCCCAGAAATTCAAAAAACGTTAACTGGTCTCCTTAAAACACAGAGAACAGAAGTTCCCCTCCCCTCTTCATCCTTTCATTATCAGCAGGATTATGTATCTTTTTTCCTGTTTTTTTTTTTATTTTATTTTTTTATTTCTTTAATTTAACCGTATTTTTACATCTGGCCTGTCTTAACATTTCAGAACTCTCCTGTCTGCCCACTATGTCTGGACGTGAAAATTAGTATACTGCCAACCCCAGGAGATCGGTTATGCGTTTTCCTTTACACAGACAAATCCATACAGAGTGACAACCCAGCTTTTTCGTCAACTACACAACTATGTGTGTAACAGCAGAGGAATGTGAGGCACCAGGATTCCTAGTTCCTACTTTCTAAGAGCAGCACATGGCCAAACACTTCCAAAGATGAACTGTAACAACAGACTGGGCTCTACATGGTTTCTACCTGGAAACCATGGGCTCCTACTTGGGCCAAGTTAACCAAGTTAATTATCATTAAAAGTGAACATCACACTGTATTAATGTGACTTACTCAATCATGCAGCGGGGGGGTGTGTTTTCTGAAAGGCAATGTAGTGAAATAGATGGGCCACAGGTCTCCCTCCTAGGCTATGCACCTGAATCGTATCTTACATTTTGTATGAAGTGACTTCAGTACCAACATTCATCCATCCATCCATTTACAGGTAAGATAACAGAGAGTTATCTCCTTTAAAGAAAGAGTACTAAGCCTTAATGAATAGTAATTATCAGGGAAGGCATATGCATTTTAACAATATTCAATGTAAGAGATAGGCCTATTATTCTTGTTTCTATTAAATCTGCCTTAAATAAAAAGCTACTTGAATGAAAACAGGATGATCTTTTTCTCTTTCTAAACAAATAAAATCACATAAAAGTAAGACCTTCCACAATGGAGTCTACAGCAGGTGCAGAAATTATGCTTCATGAAATAAATTTGCACTGCTTAGTATTTGTTTCAGTATGCGGTCTTTTGTTACTGTTTTGAATCTTATTTATTTACTTAAATGCTTAAGTTATTTGTGGTCAAATTTAATAGCCCATAGAAACATGCAACCATCAACAGAAAATTAAGCTAAAAAATACAACAGTCTGCATGAGATTATACTGAACTGCAAACAAAAGTGGCAAAAGCAATTAATCAACCTTAAAGGAAAAAAAGCTGTAGATCAACAACAGGGCTTAAAACAAATTAAAACTTTGCAAATGGTCACAGAAATGGCTTTTTTTATTTCAAGTACATTGAATTATAAGAAACTTCAAACTGTTAAAACTGCAACCCAAAGACAGAAACACTGCTTATGTAGTTACTCGCTATATATATATTCATGCTGCTAGAATTTTTTTTTAACTTCTTCCCACCAACAACAAAAAAGCAGGTCTTAAATGAAGTTTACAGTGGAATAAGCAATGCCTTCGATGTTATATCACAATAATCGAACTGGTCAAGTTAAAAGTACATTTTAGAACACATCAAATTGCAATATGGCTAACATTTGCGTTTTGCTTGGAGTATTTTTTTTTACTTTTGTGAGGTTTACTGAAACTGTATTTGCTGCAAGTGCTTCAAATTTGCCATGTAGAAATCAAAAAGCACAATATTAATTTATGCAAAACATGTTTTGTGGGAAATGGATGGTAGAGGTGGAAGCAGTTTGGATGCAATTATTAGCTGTTTTACACAGGGCTTACAGCAAGACACACACACCTGAGAAGTAAATTTTACTTAAAGAATTTCCTTTAAAGCATTAGAGGATTCCAGGATTAATTTTGAACACTTAGGTACTAACTAATTTACCTTCTCTCAAATCTTCTGTGACGAACTTCTGTACGAACTACTACCACTGTACTCACAACGCACAGAAGGCTTTGAAACAATGAAATCTAGTTGATGCACTTCAGCAGTAACAGAACTTCTACCTTCCAAACATGACATCCACATTAACCCTGTAGATAGACTGCAGGAAACACCAAAAAGACAGGTCTCTTACAGCAGATTTTTAAGGAAACCATTCCCATTCTTTCTATAATTGAAGCAAACAGATGATCTGGGGACTAATTCAACAAGAATTATTTTCCAAATCAACATCATCATTCATTTTTTCCATTCAGTTTTCTTTTACTGGATGCCCATGGCACTTTTGACTGGAAATCAAATTCAAAACAGCAACAACAAAAGGAGAAGGCGGCTTACTCAGTACCTTACTTAGAAGCTGCACAAGGAGGAAGACCAAGACCTAATTTGCAGCAAAGCCCAGAGAAGCTGTTCCATCCTGTTGGTTTCACTCATCTACTAGGCTTTTGAAAGCTGGCCAAAAGAAATACCTAAATTTACCATCTTAAGATGATTCTTCACTAGACTTTCATCTGCCTTTTCTATTCACACTTCTTATTTCCCTATAACCTTACTAAACTTGGATCTCCTGGTCAAGATGAAGAAATGCATGGCAAACATTATTGCAGATGATGCACGAGCAATCAGTCTTAAATGCAGGCACAGAAGACTTCATCCCAACTTGTGGTCTGCAGCCATCTGCAGACCTATACTTCTCAGTTTAAGGAGTAAACCAGACTGTCTCTAATCCCAGGTTGCAAGTTGTGGTCACTGGTTAAATTAAGGTTCTCTGTCATGCTGAGAAGTAATCCAGCCTGAGCTGGACATCTCTGGCACAGCACATTCGAGTCCCCAAATGAAGTGTGTGAAACACCACCAGAAAGAGACTGAATCCAGTATCTCTTCCTGGTCCAATTGTGCTACTGTATTTTTTACCCATCGCCATCATGACTCAAGCCCATTTTAGAGCTTAAAGGGTTACACTACAATTATACCTTAAAACAGTATTAAGCAAATTAACAGAAAACAGCACATTAGATGGGAAATACCCTGCACAAAGAAATAACCTACCAAGAAAAATCACTGACATTCTCTTAAAGAATCTATTTTCCCATATATTTCTGCTCTTAAGAGCTCAGGTTAAAATTGTAAAGTGAACACTTTCTTCATGCAGTTCAACTATCCTTTGTGCAAAAGGCTAATTTCAGAGATATCTAATTTCTCCCAGAAACAATTTCTGCATATATTTAAATAATTCACAAGGAAAATGCACTGTCTACTGAGAGGATGATAACATTGTTTAGATCAACAAAAAAGGCAGATGTGAGCAATACTGCAACAGCACTAAAAGAAATGGGTTTAGCTAATTTTTCTCATTTGGACAGTATCTCTCTCATCAGGTCATTAGCTTCCTAATTTTTCTTCTGTACAAGTGTCAGGGCTATCACAAACCAGTGCAGAATCCAGGCAGTTAGTGAGAAACATAATGATCTCTGAACATGATAGGCCCCGCAAAAAAAGTTATTTCTGCTCTCCTTTATCCATACAATCTTAGCATATTGAGGAAACACCTCCAGTCCTCATCCAAGCATCTCACTTTAGAGAAGCCAACTTAGTTCTCGCAGTTACTGTGCCTGGAGTAGGGCTAATTTCTCAGTCTCCAAAGCTTTTCAGCAAGTGAATGAGAAGCGGTAGATAGATTAAATTAGAAGATCAGAGTTTACAGTCATTGAGCTACAGAAAGCAATTTACTGGCATTCTCTATTTAATTATATCAACACCTCATAACCATTAATGAATTTATCTTTACTGCACTGAGATTAAGTAACTCTATCATAAAGTTCCACAAGAAGTCTACATCTGAGCCAAGAATTATACTATAAATTTTAGGATGGCACTTTGTCTACATCATCATCATTCCTCACAATTTTAAAAGCAGTTAATTTCAACCTCATGAGCCATGACTGCTGCCCCCTTCTCCACCTACTTAAGATAAAAAATGTTTGTTTCTCTGTAGGCCATTCTTGCCTACTACATCCCTATTGCTGTGCTCACCCCTGACAACAGTTTATTGAACATAAGAAAAACAAGCATTTTTCAATTACAGACTGATAGCCTGATATGCAAAACCTGCTACCCCTATTCAACCCACAATGCCCCCTTGAGGCAAAAGGGAAGAGACCTGAAAAAAAAGTGAAAAAAAGGGGGGAAAAAGAGAAAGGAAGAAAAAAGAAGGAAAAAAATTAAAAGAAAAAAAAAAAAAGGAATAAAAAGAGGCTGAACGGTCAGAAAAGAGCTTTCTGTACTAACACTGGAAAAATAAAACAAGAATCCCACCAAAGACTGTCCAAACTTGTAGCACCCATCTCTCTCTGCTTGAGCAGTCTGTTGGGTTTTTTTCCTGACCTTCTCTGGTATGAAGCTTCCTTGCCTTCACTACTGTCTAGAGCAGTTTCAAGAAGAGTGCTGGGAGGCAAGTTGTGAAATCCTTTCCACATACACCAAATTCTACATTTACACTTAGATAACTGGTTTAGGGAAGAAAAAAAAAAAAAAAAAAGGAGGAGAAATACTTTAACTTATAAAAATGTGGCTTTGTTTAGAGTTGTAAGGCAATCAAAGGCAGACAAACTAATATCCATAGATATGAGCAAAAGTACCAACATCTGTTTTTCATACAAATTAATCTTTAAATCTATTATAATCTAGTGATCCTTACAGACCTCCAACAGACATGGCTCATGCCTATTTATCAAGAATTAAAGTAAAGTAAAAGATTTCTGGGACACTGTCAATTTTGTGCCTAAAACCTTGGGTTTTTTCTCTACTTGAAACTAGAGAAAGAATGAGCTGTGATTTATCTATGCTATCTGCTATGCTTTTTGTATTTCTGTATGTATCAGAAGTACAAAAACTTTCTGGAGACAATAATTTGCACTAAGTTAATAATTACCAGTAAGAAAGATATTGGAGAACAAAACAGATTTTCTCAATATAATGTACCATCTTCTGTTAGCAGGCACACACAAAACACAATGAGAACAAATTACATTCAGACGGTACTAATGTTCAGGATTTTAATATCTCTCTCCTTACTACAACTATATAAAACTCTCTGCATAAAGGTTACCTCTAACACATCTTCCAACTCTTAAACACATTAAAAAACACCCTTATTACATTGTACATTTAACCACAACACAAGAAAAGGTTAGCTCCCAATAATAACCTTATAAAGAAAGTACAGTATCAGTTAAATGGATTTTAAGTAAGGGTCCAAGATCATATTAGGCAGCAATTATAAGCTACAAATTGTATTTCATATCTTCAGCAAGAGTTAGCACAAGACTTGCTGAGTCAAATCTCTGCTATAAAACCTCTTGCCACATTTTAAATGCTGGTAGCAGCTGAGCCCTGAGGGGTTAAAGCTAATGCTAAAGGTAAAGCCTTGAAGAGTTGACCAGGTATCTCGTGGTCATAGATCTAAGCGTGTCAGTCACGGGCAAATATACCGTACCGTGTTCACCAGTGAAGGCCAGGAGTAATAGATCAAGTTCATCAGCTGTTGCGGAGCCTACCAGGGCAGCAGCAGGGCGAAACATTATTTTCACTGTGCCTACAGCTATCTGAGCAGTAAAGGTGACACTGGGTGGTGACTCACTATTTCCATCCATCGAAAGAAGGTAAATGCATTAAACGTGTTTCTTCCAAACAACACCTGCTGACAAAGAGGCCCTCTAAGTGTCAGGAGTAAAAAAGAAAACAAAAAAAAAAAAGAGCCCTTCCAAATCAAAAGGCCTGAAAGAAGGAGCAATCTCTTACCACAGCCCCCCCAAATTAGCAAAGCAGCCGACCTTGCAGCCTGACCCAAAGCATCACCTACACAAGCCACCTCTCTCTGCGGCCAGGCTCTGAGCCCTCATCTTACCACTGGGAAGGTCCCCCCAGCACAGCACTGCAAAGACCATGGGGACTTCCCCACTGGAGGAGGTCTCCAAGAGGAACCGCTCACTCCCTCCCAAGCCTGCTGTGAGAGCCTCGGGTCTGTGTCTTGCTTTGCTACCGAAGCATTCCAGGCTGTGTCAGCTTGGATTGCAACATAAATATTGTGCAACTGCAGGCTCCTTAGTTCCAATTATGGTAATGCTGCAGGTGACAATGAGAATGGTATTTTTAATAGTCTGTGGTCACATTCTGCTCCCACTCCTCTGTGACTTAGATCAAGAGAAATTCGGCTAAAGGAAATTCTGTTGATAACTGAATTTGGAGCAAAATTGCATGCCTTAGAATGACTTGAAAAAATGGTGCCTTCCCCGTTCTAGTAGTAATTTAGTGGTAACAACAAAGTCCCAAATGGCAGTCATTGGATAAAGAAGAGTATTTATAAAACTATATTTTAAATGATACATAAGTGCAATTAGAGGGTTTGATATAAGCACCATTGATTCACAAAATGTACAGGAGCTTAGGTATAATAAGACTAATAGTTTCAGTTTAAAATTTAATTCTAGTTACTGAAGACAGGTACTGAAACAGAGGTTAAACCAGCATTCTACTTAATTCCAGGACAATAAGTTCCATTTTTACACACAATTGAATAAATAATATAAACGTATTATTCTACTTAGTCACACAAAGATTTAAAGTACCAGTGCTCAGCCTGCAACGTGTTCATCTTTTAAGAAGTATCTTTCTCATATGTCTTTGAATCCTCACCGATGCTGCACCTGACTGCTGTACTCTTTAAGATTCACTTACTGAATAAATGGAAGTGGACCCTTGAAAGTGTTTACATATTATGAAAAAGCAATGTCATCTTCGTGGTAACTTTCACAACACCTATCAACAGGTGGTGTAAGAACAGGTACTGAAAGAAGAACTAAAATCATTTGGATTTGCCTTAAATATACACAATTGGTCCACCACCAGTCTAGGTGGCTTTGAAAAGCATCTAAAGAGCTGATAACTTAACTTCAGACACTGGGTTTGCACATGAGCATACAAACACATCCAAAGCATCAACCAACCTCAGTGTCTAGGCCAAAAGAAGGAATCTTCACATCAACTTCAGAAAATATGGGTTCAAGGCTGAAGGTCTTGGGAGAGTATGTGGCCATCCTCTGAACTATTTCCTTTCCTGAAGCGTGAGACAGCTCAAGCTGCGAGGAGGGCACCTGCATGCCACAGGAGCTGGGAAGCTCAACCTGAGTAGGGGTCCTGTCTGGCAGCAGGTTGTTCCTGGTGGATTGAGCTGCTCCACCACTCTAGAGACCACTGCTGGTCAAAGTGTTCTCCCAGACCACACAGCCATGGTTTTCTGTCCCATAACCTGAGATGCACCTGAGATGCATCTGTCCCATAATCTGAGTATATCCACCTGACACATTCCTCCTTCCTGGAAAGCTGTGGCTGGACACAAGAGCCCTGCAGTGTGGGCACGGGGAAGCTCCACTCACAAAGCTGTACAGATCCACAGGACAAATATTTGAGCAACAACAACTCCCCCACCTAGAAATGTCCTGCAGCTATACCCAAATATTTTGCCAGCTTTACCATTTTCTTGGCTTCTCTGTGACTTGAAAGCATGACCCAGCTCCCAGATACAAAACCAAGAAAATCCCCCCAAAAAACCCTCAACTAAGATTTTTACAAGGTTGACATGTTGCAGTTCACACGATACAAATTCCTGGTTGCTCGGGGATACTTCATGTCCTTTCCTGGTCAATAATAAACAGAGGCTCACAATCAAACTGGGCACCACATCCAATGCAAAACACATCTTTAAGTCTTTTACATGTATATCAAATATGTCAAAGCTTCTGTCCCAATACATTTAGTTCCTTTTTTTTTAAGCAAAAGAATGTGCAAGGATTTATGACACTGAGTGAAACTTCTCCTGTATATTCAATATAGTTATCTGTTGAATTACTGACCATACGTATTATTCAATATACGATGACAGTTATTGTGTACCGGGAACAATTTACAAGCATCATCACAACATTAAAAGTAATTTAAATGCATTCAAGACCGGTAACAAATGAGTCTGAATGAATTTCTGTGTGAAGGCATTTCATGATCTTTAGCAAAGTATCATCCTAATATTTTTACAGTTTTAGCACCCATATATTCCACTAATTGTTTTTGCATGAAGAATGATTTTTACCAGATATCAAGGAGCCCTCAGCACCCTTCCTCTTACATTCACTGTGCCATACACATTATAACCATTTACTCCTTATTGAATTAAATATGTTCTTCTACAAAGACAAAAACATGTTGACAAGTGAAAAGCGTAACAGTTCACCGGCTACACGTATCCCTGCAGCCTGTACACACCTGAGTGCATTAGGGGTTTGTGTTTTCATTTTTAGGTCATAAGAATACTGTAAGTACTGTAACGAAACCACAATCCTGCCTGTGTTCTCTCACAGAGAAATGCCTTGAATCATAAATATTTCAATTATTGTGTTTCAGACTCTAGAAGATACTACTAGCCTGTCTCCCGTACACTCTTCTTCCCCTTTATCTTCAAAGCAGCTCTGTCCTTCCTCTGCCACAACAAGGCAGTGGTACTTTGATTTGCAGTAATTAAAAATCAACTTTCAATGCAACAACTAATACAGTTTACAAAGACACGCACTGAAATTAACGAGACCTAACATTAAAAAGTAGCACTCAGTTGTGACCAGCGCAAACTGGCGTGACTCCTGTGCCTGCCAGAGAGATCTCTGCCTGAGGGTGTGCGTAACCCCAGGGTGCAAAAATTTATTTCTTCCCACGAATGAAATGAAAAAAATGTATTTCACGTATTGGGCATCAGATGAAAATCTCACCGTTGATTCTTGTACAAAGCTGAGCCCTTCTCCTCGTCGCGGCTGCCCACCTCCCGGCACCGCCGCCTGCCCCGTGCCTGGCTCCTGCCCAGCCACATGTTTTCTCTGGCCTCTTTCCACAGCACACCCCAGCCCTCCATTGTTTGTGTGCTGTCCCGCTCCTTTCCAAAGCCCTTCGTGGCTTCCCACCGCTAACCCTTAAAATTTCCTCTACATTATTTGTACGTGGAGAAACTTGACAGTTGCTGGTCTAATTTCCAAGCAGTTAAATATCAACTACAAGTTTTATGACGCAGGTATTACCCACCGCTTCTTTCACTAGGTGGGCTACAATTCCAGGAGAACAACAGTGAGAGTTGCAAAAACGGAAATTGACAACATAATTGATGGTAACTTTTTTACAAGGAGACCTAGCACTGACCAAATAGCAAAGTTTAAATGGTGTTTAGAGATATTCACCTCACTTAAATTTTCTTTGCCGTTTTTCTGGGAAAATTCAAAATCAACACCTTATAGATCCTTAGCCTGAAATAACCTGGCAACTCTGTGACTGGAGTTTCTCCAATTACAAGTTCCTTGCTTTGCAGACTGAATGCTCCAATTTGGTCCTGTTAGAGAAGCAAAGCAATATGCTACACTTGTACAGCCATTCTCCTTCCTTGTCTCAAAAGACACATCACCAAAATCACAGTGGTAATATCCACCAAGATCACACTGTTTAAACATATACATGTGTCCAAAATGTGATTTGTCAAATACATAAATTCAAATTACTTCAAATATATAATTAATATTTTTTAAAATAGGTATCATGTTGGTTGAGGTTGAAATAAGGAAGATGGATAATTGAATAACTCAGTATTTAAATTTACTTAGGAGAGAAATTCTGACCAAAGTTGCAAAATATGTATTGTTGCAAGAGAAAAATTAAATTATTCTAATAGGACAGTGTATCTTCCTTCAACGAAACTTCAATCTTAAAAGGTATAAGAAATTTTCCATTGAAATGTAAATACTTATCCAAAGAAATAATGTGCTTAGAAAAATCCAACAACTTCCTAGTTATATATACCGACACACCACCTAGCCTCAAAATGCCACTCTTCAAATTAATTTCCAATTTTGGGCCCAACAATAAAGAGTAGCTCCCACAGGAACAAGGTTGGCACAGGCCCAACCTCAGTCGTCCTCACAACATCCTGGAGGCAGACCAACTGAAACGGGGCTGAGATCAGCAATTTAGAGACATATTTAATTTGAGGCAATTTTCAGCCATGGTCTGATGCACGGCAGAGGTCCAAAGGACCAGCTCAGCAAGCAAAGGACCTGCAACATCTCTGTGGGCCCTGTAACCACCAATAGGCTGTAAAGTTCTCAAAGCAGAGACACCCCACCACTCACTGACAGTACCTGCTGCCCATAGGAAGGAGGGAGAAGACCAAAATCTCTTGGCAAACAAGTAAGCTCCACAGACAAGCCAGAGACAACCTGTGAACCCCAAAGAGGGCTTTGGTTTCATGATGGAGATCCACAATCGCTCCTTCTATTCCAGAAGGGCCATCACCAGGCAACGCGGAGCCGGGCAGAGAATGTCCCTTCTGCACATTGAATAAGGTGCTGGCTGTCCCTGAGACAATTTTTTTGCCTTTCACAGCCTGATCAATTAGAAAATTATCTGCGTTACCTGTAGCCACAGCGAAGCTCTCTGACACCCTTGGGGTACACTGAGGGAACAGCTTATGGTGTCCGAGGGAATCAGCTCTGCCCTCAGCAGCCAGCCTGACTAACGTACATATTTAAATAAGAAACAAACGGCAGCGAAACCCTTTCCAGCTACAGCCATGTGATTACTATTTGCAGGAAGAAGAAATCACTAACTAAACGGATAAAAAGTTAAGCCTACAATGTTCTTATTCCCCCTCCTGAAAAACCTCTACAATTTCCTGAAAAGCCTTAAGATAGTTAATAGTATAATACAATGTGCTTAAGATTTTAATTTCATTTTCCTTAGAACAAGAACTGAAATTGTGATATTAAGCACAATTTCATACATAACTCACTGCTCAAACTTTACATTCTAACACCACCCCAAACTACACTTTGGTGAACTGATAAACATTGTAGCAACTGTTCATTAAAGAGATTATTTTCAGCTACTTCATTGATGACAGCACAGGCCAGCTATTGCTGGCACTTTTAAACACAACTTTCTGACATAAAACACAATCTTGCCCTTAAAACGCAAACCTAGTAGAAATGGAAGGGGGGGGGGGGGGGGGGGGGGGGGGGGGGGGGCAGGGGAAGGCAGAAAAGCCAAAACAGATGCAAATCTTGCATTGAAAATAGATGCCTCGTAATTTGCAGTAAGCATCTTGTAAGATTTTTAAAATAGTTGTGTGATGAAACCAGTAAGAGCCTCAGAAAGGAGGAAAAAAGATGATCAGTGCTAAATGATATTTGGAGAACTGCTCCTTGTTTTCATGTCTAATTTTGAATTTTAAGTTTAAAACTACCCTTGGAAATTATTACAATAAGGTAAGCATGCTCATTCTGTGAAAGAGCAAATGGGGAAGAAAACCTCCAAACAACTAACAATTAACTATGTACCAGGAATTTTAAGATTAACTTAATCTAAGAGGTTAGTTTACTGCAGCTGACCTTTTTTATAATTTCACCTCTTTTATTCAGTTTTCTGGTGCCACTAATTTATACATACAATCAAGAAAGATCTCAAGTCATAACAGGACAGGGAACGGGAATCTAAATGACAAATATTTCTCCTAACAAAGACTAGTTGAGAGGTATGCCACAGTGGCTGTGAAAAAATAAATAAATAAATAAATAAAAAGGTAATTTGCATTACTTCTAGACCCACTAGCTGTCACAAAATTTAAAAAGAATAATCAGTTTGAGTATACACAAAAAATATTATTTTGCAACTAAGTTGATAGCATTTTTCAGTTTGTCCATGATTTACAATTTTCTCCAGTCAAAATCATTCTATGGGTACTTCTCAGTGACCTATGTCCTAAATAATTTTCAATTCCTACAAGCAAGTGACCTCTTCACGATCTGACTCACAAAGAAAAAACATGATGACTCCCATGAACCATTCTCTTTCAACCACCATCAGAATTTAATTTCTCCAAAATAAACCTGGTAAAAATAGAAATGGAACAAAAGAGTACTCAGTGTTCAAGAAATATTAATTAATCACACTATCAAAAAGATAGATAAATATCAGCCCTCACATTTTGATGATGAAAAAACAAAGAGGTTAAGTGACATTTTCAATGATACATAGCAAAACACTGCCACAACACGGATCACATCTCAGAAGTTTTCTATTGTTTTCAGCCCACTAGCCTTGAATAACTCCTGTGCATACAATGCTGAATCAGGTATATTCCTTAGAATATAAAAAGCTTATTCTTGCTCACGTAAATCAGTCCAAAGGGGGGGGGGGGGGGGGGGGGGGGGGGCTTGGTCGGGGGGGTGGGGAGCTTCTGCTACGGTAATTTTTAAAAATACATTTAAGTCCAAACAAGAACTTTTCTAAAAACACACTGGAGTCTGACAGGAATGTTTAAAAGCAAATACATCTTTAATCTTAAAATGTTAGTTTCGAAGCATACTGTTAGAGAAAGTATTTTAAAAATGCATAAGCAACAGATGATTACCGAAAAAAAAAAAAAAAATCAGTCACTTCAAAAGCATATGAAATTCAACACCTGACAATTGAACAAACCCCAGTGCAGGTTTAAAATAGTACCATGTATTCTGTAACTAAAATAACCTGAATTTGATATATTTCTTTTATTCTTCCTTGCACTCAAAAAACTCTAATTTGGTTGTTCTCCGTAGACCCTTTGGTAATTTGGACACAAATCTTCAATAAACAGAAGGCTACAAAACATTTAGGCTTTTCCCTCTCTCAAACACTATAAACATTTCACAGTAGCAAAGATCTTGTGACACAACCCAAGAATCACTGAGGTTAAACAAAAAACAAAGAAATACCCAAATATTTATACAATTGATTCTCCTTAAGCTTCCTGGCAAGGTTACTGTTAAATCTTAAAGCCTACACCAACAGGGCCTCACATGAAGCAGTTTATTTCAGGTGCTATATATTAACAAAATAAATTACAATGTCTATTACGTATCTTTTGTATGTCACTAAGTGACCTATAATTAGCACGAAGGTTACTATATGTGTTTTGGAAATGTTGTATTTGAAACATTCTTTCCTTTCCCTCAATAGTGTAGTAATCTACTGTTCTGAGTAGTTAAATAAATGATTTAAGTATACAAAAATGCTACAGAACACCATCGTTTTGTAAGAACTACATAAAAATAGTAAATTAGTACAAAACTAGGTCTTTTCAATATCTATATTTAATATGAAGAAATTATTATAGTCGGGAAAAACCTTAAATTAAAAATAAATACTGATTTGAACACTAAAATCTATATCCCACTCAAAAGGGTTTAGTGTAGCATTAGAGAAACCGATTTAATAATTAATCATATTTTCTTTAGAGTAATATTACTAGCAGTAATGTTTTTCTTTAATGGTTTTAAATTACCTAGCGGGGGGATGGGGGAAGAAAATTAAACCTATCAAAATGTCTTAAAACTTTGTCTGTGACTTCTTTCCCCCCTCCCTCCCCCAAATTACTATGGGTAGAGAGACACCGTGTGCAACTTTCCAGTCCCATATTTGTAAGAAAATTTCCAAGGGCCTGATTCAAGCCCATTGAGTCAGTGGAGCAATTCCTACTGATGTCAATGGAAAGATTCCCACTCACTTGAGCGAGTTTTGGGTGGGGGCTTTTATGCGGGGAAAAGACGGATGGGAAATCCTCTTTGGAAAGGGAACTTTTGTGTTTCTCTCTGTAAGAAAGTATATAAACAAGGCTCCTTAAAAGAAAGTATATAAGCAAGGCTCCTTAAAAGCAGAGGTGATTCCCAGGTGGAGCTCACCGGGTGTTCTTCCATCTGCAGCTCGGCACTCTTTACGTACAGATGATGCTACTGTAAATGTGGGGTGGCTTCTTTTGAGATGATTTTTCCCGAGACCACACCAGCAGCCCCGCTTGCCGTCCGGGCTGCTCTCCCAAGTTTTAAACGCGTCTTCTCCTGCCCGCACCGCCTGCCCGCCCGCAGCCCGGCCTGAAACCCCCATCCTGACACCTCACCACCACCCAACTGCGGGAAAGGGAGCAAAAACACCTCACGCACCCTCTTTACCTTCGCCGGGCGAGCTCAGACGGGCGACAAGCGGCTTTCCAGCAGGTGAAGGCCGGCCGAGAACTGCGCAGGCTGCGCACCCCGCGCTCGGCGCCGCAGAAAGCGGGGCGAGGAGGCACCGGCGCTCGCCCCTTCCCTTCCCTCCTCTCCCTGCCCTGGCATTCCCGGCTGGAAAAGCAAAGCCCCGCACGCCTCGCAGCCGCGGGCTCGCCGCCTCTCCCCGCTCCTCCGAATTAAACTTTCAAAACTTTCCCAGGTCCCGCAGTCCTCTGGAATTTCAAGAGCCTATTTCAAGGGAAGGCCCCCACGCACCAGCCACAACAGAGGCTGCCTCCGGAACTCCGCAGCTCTCACATCATTATTTATTAATCCCTGGTTTTAGGCTTTTTTTTTTTTTTCTTTTGGTGGTGGAGGGGTGTGTGTGCAAGGGAAAGGAGGATGAGGGGGGAGACGCTGTTTCCAGCGCAGCCCAAACAGTGCCAAGAGGCCCCTCGGGGACACTCGCGACCCTGCGCTTCCCCACCCACGCCAGAGGGGGCGCCCCGGGGCAGGGGGGCGCGGGGCGCCCCGAGAGGGCTGCCGGCCGCGGGAGCGGCGGCCCCTCCGCGCCGGCGGAGAGGCGGGGGCCGGGGGGGTGTGCGCCTTCTCCCTCCGGCAGGCAGGCAGGCAGGCAGCACACAAAGGAGAAACGTGACACGTTTCTTCACCCGGGCTGTCTGCTAGGGAGGTTTCGGGGAAAAAAAAAAGAAAAAGGAAAGAAAGAAAAAAAAAGGAAAGAAAATAAAGAGAGGGAAAAAGAAAAAACCAAAGCCCTACACACGGGAGGCGAGGCGAGGGCGGCCGAGCCTCCCCGGCTCACGCTTCCTCAGAAGCCCGGCCCCGAGCCCTCCCCGCCTCGCACTTCTGTCCCCGTACCGGGAGGCTACAGGTTGTTTGTTTTTAACTACGGAGGGGAGGGAGGAAAGGGGGGGCGCGGGTTGCGCGGCCCTGCGCGGCGGGAGGGAAGGAGAGAGGGTGGCCTCGCGGGCCGGCGCCTGCCCCGGGAGATTCGGAGGGGAGCCGCCGCCCCGCTCCCGGTCCGGTCCGGTCCGCCGGGTTGGACAGGCACAGCCCGAACTCCGGCCGGGGCACCAGCCGCCTCCTGCCGGCGAGCGTTCCCCCCTTCCGCCGTCTCCCTCCCCCCCGCCGGCGGTGCATTTTTTGGGAGCGGTGGCCCCGGGGTGCCGGGAGACCTGACACATGTCACTCCCGCGGCCGCGGCGTCGGTGGCCAAACTTTCCCGCGGCGGCGGCAAGTCAGTGAGCGGCGGCGAGGGGAAGGGGGGGGGCGGCGGGGGGGGAGCGGGTGGAAGCAGCAAGTCACACCGGGGAGCGGGGGGAGGAGGGAACGGGGGGGGGGGGGGGGGGAAGGGGGGGAGGGGGGGGGGGAGCACTTACCGGGAGGAGACACCGTGCGGGGCGTCCCGGGGAGCTGACACCGAGAGAAAGGGCGAGCGGAGCCGCGCATGCAAAGTCTCTGCGGGCGGAGCCGCCGCCGCCGGGACGCGCGGGCCGGGACGCGCGTGGGCGGCGCGGGGGCCCTTCCGCGGGCGCGGTGCCGCGCGCGCCCTCCCGCCGGCTCGCTCTTGCCCCGGCGCTGGCGGGGGAAGCCGCGCTCCCGCTCTCCCTCCCCCGGCGTGCGGGTCCGCCCGTGTGCGGAGTGTGCCGCCTGTGTGTATGTGTTTTGTTGGGAATGCGAGGAAAAAAAAAAAAAAAGAGTAAAAAAAAAAAAGAAAAAAAAAACCCCGGCGCTGCACACACCGGCTCCTCTGGAGAAAGGGGAGTGAGGAGGGAGCCCTCACATGATCGCGAAGTGGCCTGCACAGAAGTGCTAATAATGGGGGGGGGGATGTGAGGGTTTGGGGGGGGGGAGGTGATGGCAACAAAAAAAAAAGTGCGGCGGGACGCGCTGGGCCGTGCCCCGCTCCGCTCCGCGCCTCCCCCGGCCGGTCCCCGCCGGAGCCGGGTGCTGCGGGCCGCGGCGGGTCCACCTGCTATGTCAACAAACCGTCGGGGAAGTTGTTTGCTCTCGGCGGCTGGCCCCCTCCCCGCCCCCGCTCACCCCCCCCCACCCCCCCCCGCCACCGCTCCGCTCCTCCGGCCCCGTTAGACACAACGAGTTTAGCAGACGGGCAGAAAACAAAGCCGGGTGTTGTGCCGGCCGTGCCGGCCGCCTGCAGCCTGCTGGCAACCCCCGAGGTGCCGCGGCACTCGCGGCCCGGGGGACCCCCGTGGGGAGGGGGCGGTGTGGCGGGGCAGGCCGTCCCGCCGGCGGCGGCGCCTTTGCCGAGGGGGCACGCGTGGGCCCTGAAACTTTCTTTCTTTCATCCCCGCTCTCCCCCCACCCCGACATTTCGGAGCAAGGTGCAGGACCCCCCCCCCATATCCTTCCCCCCCCGGCTGCCCGCAGCGGGAACGGCGTGCCCGGGGGCTGCCGTTCCTCCGGCGTAAAACACTTCCCAAAGTGATTCCCGAGTGGGGCAACGGAGGCGGGGGGGAGAAGTGCCGGCATTATGGCTAGAGAGGAGAGAAGCCGGTCCACGTCTTCCCCCGTCTCCGCCGTGGTCTTCGGCCACTTCCTCGGGTGGAAGGACTCGCGTGAGCGCGGGGGAAAGCGCAGGGCGCTGGCGGAGCGTGGGTTCGCTTCATTTCGGAGCCCATCGCCGTGACCCCGGGCCCCACGCTTTCCGCGCCGTTTTGAATGAGAAAGGCTCCCTGTGACCCGCCGAGGGCCGGAATCAAAAGTGACTTGTCACTCAGAATTAACAGGCACCGCATTTATTCCGTAAAATTTAAAACCCCAGAAAAACTTCGTCGCTCCAGGCGAAGCGGGAGACTTGCCCGCTGCCCGCCGACGCTCACTCCCGGGGAGACCGGCGGCGGGCACCCCCAGGGATGGGGGGAGGGGGGAAGCCGCTACCGCGGGGGCGGAGCCTCCGCAACTCGGGCCCCCCCCCCTTAGGCCCCCTCCGCGCCGCTCCGCGCACCCGCCCGCCCGCGGCGGCGGGGCCGGGGCCGGGGGCCGGGGCGGCGGCGGGGCCGGTGCGGGGCGGCGGCGGGGCGGCGGGCAGCCAATGGGGCGCGGCCGGGTTCGGGAGGTGAAAGTTCAGCGCCGGGGCAGGCTCGCCGCCGCCGCCGCCGCGGGGGCGCGGCGCTGCCGATGGGTGGTCGTAAAATTTATTTATTTGCTACTCGCCACTCTTTTGTCTCCCCCACCGCCCCCCCAACCACCCCCCCCCCCCCCCCCCCCCCCCACCCCCCCCCCCCGCCCCCCCCCCGCCCCCCCCCCNNCACCGCCCCCCCAACCACCACCGCCGCCACCCCCCCCATCATCCCCCGCCCCGTCGCTGCACCGGTTACCGGGGAGCTGCTTGCTTCCGCGGCGGTTTGCGAGCGCAACGGTTGCGGGTGACACTCGCCGCACACCCCGCGGGGCGGCGGGACAAAGTTTCCGCCGGCAGCCGCCCTCCGTCGCTCCGCGCCCCGCGGGACGTCGGGGCGGGGATGGAAACGGTGCCGGCCCCGCCGCCCTGCTCCCCGCCGGCCCGCAAACGAAATCGGGCGCCGCGGGCTCCGGCCGCCGACGGGCTTAGCGGGTACGGGCGCGGGGCGCCGCGGAGGCGCAGGTTGCGCGACCCGATGACCTCCGGGCCCCCCTCCCCGCGCGGGCGAGGATGTGCGCCCCGGGGGTAGGCGGGTCGCCTTCGGGAGCCGCCGGCGGCGGGCGGGTCAACGTCGGTATCGGCGGAAGGCGCCGCGCCGGGCATTTGTTGGGAGGAGATCCCGCGGTACCCGACCCGCGGGGCGGCGCGGCCCGGAGCACGGGCACCCCAAACTTCGTTGGGCGGTCGCGTCGTCCCCGGACGGACAGACGGAGGGAGGGACGGGAGCGGCGGCACACAGCCACCCCCTGCCCGGCCCGGCCCGGCCCTACCCTGCCCCGGGCCGCCGCCGTCGGGCCGGGCGCCCTCCGCTCCCGCAGCGCCGCCGGCCCCGTCTCCCCGCGACTGGGCTGCGCTTTGTTGTAAGCAGCTGAGAGATGCCCCCTCTGCGGTGGGGAACAACCCACGGGGGACAACGCGGCGCTGGGCTTCGGCGTTGCGCGGGTCTGCGCGGCTCCTCGGTCCCAGGGAAAATTCGAGCTAAACAAACACACGCTTTCCCGACTCTCTATTTTAATTATAATTTTTATTTTTACTTTACAACGACGGTTACGGCGTAAAATACATAACTGGGCTTTCTAATGAAAAAGGCTGGTGCGTTTTATTTGTTCCTGTTTACGGTTCGAGATTTCATCTCCACAACTGTATTGTATTTCTCGCTTGAAATAAACCGCTTTGAAACCGTCTTCCTTTAATTAATTTAATGTATTTTCTCCGTGCAGCTGGCAGCGTTAGGTGTCGATCAGATTGCCGTTTTCCATTAGGATTGTTTAGAAAGCGAACGAGAAAACAAACAGACTCCTCTTCTAAATAGGTTCGTTCCCCTTCCTCCCTGCGCACAGCTCCCGAGACACTTTGGGAAGGGCAGAAAATGCTGGTTTTAACCGAAGTCAAATCGAGGAGAATCTGTATTGCAACATCAAAGCGAATGGAGACATTACAAAATTGGTGGAGTTACACCACCATCTGTCGTTAAGCTTCGGGACTACAAAAGTTCAGACGTATAATAAATCTTAATAAGAGCTGGCAACTTTGTGGGTTTGGTTTGTTTGGGTTTTTGATTATTTTTTTTGTTTGTTTTGTTTTAACCCTGTCGCCTAGAAATCTTGTTCCCGTGGCAGAGTGGGTTTCCCGGCGTGGGTTGAGCCTCCCGGGTGAGAGGCAGCAGAATGACCGTCCCCCTCACAATCTTGTCCATACTTGGCCAGTTGCCACACGGTGCCCCATCAGGCCAAAGGGTTGGTTCTGGCACCTGCTGGCCCCAGGCCGTTCCTCTTCAAGGTGCATGGGCACCCATGCTTCACGGTACTTACTTCTTGGCCGCAGGAGGCTGCATTCATGAAAAGCAAAAGCAAAGTTTAAATTAAAAAGAAAACCACACCAAAAAACCCCACCAAACCCACCAACAGGAACCGCCCCCCCAGAGCTCTTATCTCTCTAGTTGTAGACTGTCCTTCTGCAAAGCTGTGTCCTGAAAAGGAATGTCTAGAAAGCACACCTTGAAATAACACCTGTGAAGAAGCTGTTACGCTACTTCTGATTACTCTTAACATTTCAAGATCTGTAATGAAATCTTTAGCAGGATCCTAAAATCGTTTTATATTTTAACTCAATGTAAACATGGTACCTGCTTTGTGAGACTGTCCATGTGAGAGATCCCCATCAGACTTCAGCTCTTTCTAAATTTTCCAGTTAAATGGCTTGCAAATGCCCATTTGCCATAGTTACCGAAGGATCTAGAGGGAAGATCCTTTGGGATTTTGCTAGGTGCTGGTGTTCCCTGTGTTTCAGAGGCCAGTCTCTGCTCAGAATGAGGAACGTGCAGGCAGGGAACCTTACAGAATCCTGCCATGAAAGCCATCAAGTTCATCATTATTTTATCACAGTTCCTATTTTAAGGCAGGTGTGGTTTAAGGAAGTATTGATCCAAATGAGTTGCTGTATGGAGTGCTTATTATTAAAAGTCAACTTTCAGGTTGTTTCTCTTCCACTGTGGAAATTCACAGCTTTTTCACCTGTCTTCAGCCTGACATTTTGCAAGTGATCAGAGGCCTTATACTGTAATTAGCACTAGGCATTTTCCAGTACTACTGTGAGGTGAAGATGGTGGCTTTAACATGCTTATACAAATCCTGTTTCCCAGTCTAATTCCTCCTCCCAGAGAAACTCTGTTTTCTATATGCTACAGCAGTAGCTGTCGATACTCTGAAGGAAAGTTCCACTTGGAGCTTGTTGACATGTCAAGAGAGAAACTCATTTCTTTTGAAGGTATACATCCACTTTCTAGGCTGTCTCATAAAATGTGGAATTATCCTACATGCAATAAACACTTTCAGCATTCGTTTGTCTACTGTTTTATTTTTATGTTATTCTGAAAAAAAAAAAAAAAAAGAAGAAGAAAAAAACCAACCCCAAAGCATTTTCTTCCTTCTCCATAGTCAACTAAGCTCTTGCAACCAAAGCCTTTGAATCAACATTAAAAGCTAAGGTTTCTAAATTGGTGAGAAAGGTGTTTAACATTCACCTGATTGAAATCAATCTTGTGACGCTTTCCCAGCTTTGAGAAATAGCTCGGCCAATTACTGATTTAGAAAAGTTTGGTAAAAAACTTGTGTCCAAAATTTTGCTGATCATTTCAGTGTTTGCACTGCCTACAGTTTTATGTATGTGTAATTAAATGTAATTTCATTTTTAAGTTATTCGATAGGCATTATAGCA
>BJBW01000309.1:79104-113490 GCA_004320125.1 Scolopax mira | reverse complement strand
AGAAAATTAGTTCTGTTTTACCTCAAACCAGGACACTAGTAAAAACAGATACTGTGTTTTTCTGGGTGGCAGAAAGGGAGGTAAGAAGTGGAAATGAAGGAGGGGGAAGGTGCTTGGTACGCAGGCAGGTTAGGATGCAATTATTCAGAGCTTCACAGTTTGAAATAGCTGCCCTTACCTTTTGTAAAGATTAAACAGCACACTTAAGCCCTGTGGGCCTGCCTGTGCACACATCCTCCAAAGTCACTATTCTGTAGCACCACAGAAACACATCCCACCTTGCAAATGCATAGAAAGACCAGATCCACACCCTGAGTAGCTCGTAGAGTAATTGAAAGACACTCTTCAAGCAGACTAAAGGTCAGGTTCAGTCTTCTAGGAGCAAATGGTGATGAAGAGAATCGAACTGTGAAGGGAAGTGATGAAAGTGCGTTCTGGGACATACTCTGAAAGTCTGTCAGTGTATTTACATGCTAAAAAATGATACCTACAAGTCAGAATTGGGAGTCTGGAAAATACAAAGTCTACAAACGGTAATGCCGCAAACTAAGTGTACAGATAATTATTCTGAGGTCTTGTCCCTGCTTTGTCTTACAAGGCTTTCTTAAACCACATCATCAAATTGACACAACGCCTGAATTTCACTGTTGCCCACTTAGGAGCACAACAGCAGCAGCTCTGAACCTGACTAGAATCTTGTTAATTTTAAGCTGCTGCTGGGCAGACTGTGATCAGCAAAGACACTGACATCTGTGTGCAGTTTCTGGGAAATCTTGCAAGGGTTTGAAAGCTGTATGGCTTTGGAAGGTGCTGGCTTTTTGTTTTGTACCCTGCAAGAAACAAAGTGGGCTCGTTCAGAAGGGTCTGCTCTCTCAAGTTGCTCCATACATCAGCCTTCATTCTTTATGAGTGTTGGTTGCAGAACACACATCCTTAATTATACTTAATAATTGTGCTTCACTTTTGGGTGCTTCTTGCAACAAGAACTGGGATTTGCACAGGGCACTGCAATACCACAGAACCAGCTGCTTAGTTATCACCAGTGTTTTTCAGACAAAATGAGATCAAGGATGGGCAATAACTGGAATTTTCAGCCTCTTTTCTAAAGAGAAGGAGGGAAATGTTTCTTGATACGTGCAAGGGGGTGTTTGCTCTAACCGTAGCAGGATTTGTAGAAAAAGGTCAGAAGACAAGAGTAGAAAGTGGGAAGAATAAAGGAGTGGGAATAAAGCAGAGGAGAACAGACACTTTTGAAGGTAAACATGGGGGACTTGAATGTGATAGAGACAGGGAGGGGAACAGGGGGTGAGGAGATAGGACTAATGATAAACTAAGTAGTGACATAGAGAATGAGTCAAAAGGAGGACAGGAGGTAGAATGAAATGCCATAGGGAGATGTGGGGAGGAGGCGGTAGCATACAGAGCAGCCACAAAAGTGAGGGCAGGTTTGCAGTGCAGCTTCCTACGTGGATAGCAGTGAGTTGTGGAAGGTGGAGAGGAGGAGGGGGAGAGGAGAGAACTCTCTTCTCCTCTTCCGTGTCACCTACAGACGAGGAAATCATTGATCAAATACCCACAAGCAAGAGAGTGACATGAAAAATGATTCACTTGAAGCCCAGTTCAGAAGCAGTGCTTGGGCAGTGTTCATTTTAGTAAGGTTGAGAATTCTCAGTAGCATGTCACCATAACATGTGGCAGTATTTCCATCCTGTTCTCACCCTGTACTGGCCACTGGCACCAGCTGCTTGGGAAATGCATATATATCTTCCTTCTGTACAAATATGTGGGTGGGGTCTGTCCTTGTTCAGAGTGACTGCAAGCCACGTGGCAGCCCCTCTCAGTACATACTGCCCTGGGCTGTAGATCATATAAGCCTTGCTGAGCTCAGAGCACAACAGTTCCCTCACTTGCAAAAGCCTCTGCAAACATATTTTAGTACAGTGCTTGAAAAAATATATGCTGGGGCATCCGGACCAACAGTTGGCTGTAACAAAAGAGATCAGACAGGAGTGCAAGCCTTGAAAAGATACTGGGAGCAGAAGGAACCCATAAAATGAGCAATGAAAAAAATGAAGATGATAAAAAATTACAGCAGCATACTGTGCTACTTAAGTGATAGACCCTGAGACCTTGGGATTTGTTTTGCAAAGGAAATGGTGGAAATAATGGTACTTGAGATGTTTAAAATGTGGGACGTGATAAAACCTGTTCTGGGAATGTAGGAATCAAATGGATGAGATGACCTGACTTTTTTAAGTTATTTTTTTTCATCCCTCACTCTTCACAAAACCTCCTACACAAGTCATGGCCAGAATGTTTTTCAGCACCAACTGGGACCTTAGAATACCACTGAAACTGGCCTGGGGACAGGCCAAAGCCTGGAAGTACTTCTCCAGTGGTTTTTTCCTCAGTATACTCTGAAATTGCTCTTATTTTAATTTGTCTTTGTTTCACAGTAGCAGGAAATAAAAGCACAAGAGAGTGCAGAATAATGTAGGTCTAACACAAGGTGTAGAGTAAATAACAAGAAAGGATTGAAGTGTCAGTCCAAACTTTATCCAGGTTTTATTTATTTACTTAACGTTAACATTACTTTTAACTTCTTTTCATTCCAGGTAACCTGGGTCCAAACTCTACTACTAGCGATAAAAACAAACCATCAGCCTGTGTGTTATCTTGATTGGGAAGGATTGTCTGGAGAACTCAAGACTGAACAAGCTGGAACAGTAACCTCTTGATTGATTTTTGAATCTACAGCCACGTCCTCACGCAATGGTGTGTCAGGCCACTGCATGGTCCTGAATATACCTGGCACCCCCAGTTCAAGCACTTTTACTGGGTGAGGCGTAGACTTTGGATGGTTGGTCCCTTAAATGAGGGCTAGTGATGAATGTATTAGTCCATATGTCTGTGTGTACACATATTTTATATATAAAAACAACTGTGATGAGTGGTCTCAGAGCTTGCTCTGTGTCCAGATAAATGCAGGAGATTTTCTGACTTACTCATGCTGCTACTTCAGTCTGTCTTGATACAGACTCAGAATCACTGTGTTGCATTGTTTACTCTACTGCACTGCAGAAATGTATTGTTCTGACTGGCTGGAAGGCTAAATCAAATCGAAATGGCAGATTCTGGGTGAAATAAGGATGTTTACAGAGGACATAGCAATCCTTTGTCCGTAAGGAGTCTTCCTGTAGATTCCTGTTGTCACTTCTCCTCACAGAACTTAGTGGTTAGGGAGAAGGGCTTAGCTAACAGAGGCCAACAGATCCCAATCTATCTTAACTGTTTCATGTCACAAATGTAGCAGTTGAACAAAGTGATTTAGCAAGAATGTAGTAAAAAGAAAAAAATGGAATATGGAGGATGTTTAACCTGCAGTTGAGACTGGGTCAGGAGAAATGCCTTATAAGGGGGACCACGCAGGATCTGGGAGCAGTAATAGAGCCTTCAGTGGCTGTTACAAAATCCTGTTTGTTGCTAATTCATCAATACTTTACCACTCATGGGAACTGAAGGATTAAGGAGCACATCTTTGAGGGCTGAAAGAGGAACCAGAGGAGGCATACAAGCTTTACAAATGTTCCTTTTTTTCTTTTTTTTTTTTTTGTTAACCTTTCCAAACTCTTAAGTCATGCCAAAATTGAGAGCTTTGATCCATAAGAAGTGCTATAGGCAATCATACCAAAGACCATCTAATCTGCTATCCTGTCTCTGAGGATAGCTGGTAACAGGTGATCACAGAAGCATAAAATATGAAGCTTGTATACAGAGTCTTTCTCTGACACAGTTCCAGCAGTCTATGAACTTTCTGAACTGGCAGTTCCTTCTGGACCTGGCCTTAACAAATGCACTTAGTCCCTTTTTAAAAATCCTTTTCTCCTTTTGGCCTCTACAGGGTTTTGTGGAAATGAACCCTGAGTTCATTGTGTGGTAGGAAAAATAACTGTTTTCAGGCTGTTTTAATGGTTTTCTTGATGGTTTCATTGAGTTAACCTAATTCTTCCACTGTCATATGTAATGATGACCACCACTATTCCTTATCTCCTTGCCACTTGTGATTTTACAGACCTATATCATATATGTCCTCAGTCATCACTTTTTCCAAGTGTCAGGACCATGGTGTACGTAGCTATTCATTATATGGGACTTGTTTGACACCTTTGTCCTCTTGTTTACTGGCCCTTTTCCAGTTCTACACACTAAAAACTGGTTTTGTTTCTTTAGTGTGTGGATTGATGTTTCACTCTGCTGTCTTGCCACTTAAATTATATACTCTGCTGTCATAAATAAGCCCTCTTGTGATACGGAAGAAAAATAAATCCTAATTGTAAGTAGACACCTGAAAGCTAACATACCTACTTGCCAAAAAACTATTCAGACATCAGAAAAATACAGGTTTAGTTTTCTTTTTTTTTTTTTTTTTTTTTGTTTAGGGAAACCATCTGGGTTTTTTCACTTCACAGGAATTTGCAGCATGTTCCCAACACAACATGCTGTTCCAAAGACTTTAGGTGCTGGGTTGCAGGAGTGGTTGTTACACTGAAACTGCTGCCTGTAATTGGAGATAAAATATGATTAATTGGTTGATTGATTGATTGATTGATTAGCTGACTGACTTTCCTGGAAGTGTATTTAACTTGAATGGCAAGTAGATCTGTTTTATTCTTGAGTTTACCCTGCAGGATGTCTTAAGATCCTAAAATACCACAGGTATTGTGCCCTCTGTTACGTGTTCTCACTCAGTGGGTTAAACGCTTGCTACTCTATAGAGCTACTCTATATAGCCTTCTGGGAACAAGCTGTAGTTTTACAGCTGGGTCTGTCAGCTCCTATTATCAGCAGTGTTTTATACAATTATTCCTGGTAATGGGAGAAAAGAGGTGTTGGAAATGACACCATCGCTTGGATGTAGAAGAAACTTAATACTTGAGTTATCCTATTGGCTTGAGGTGTACTGCTCATGTGCCAAAAACTACTTGCGGTATGTTTGTGGGATTGGCTAAAATGGCTTGATTTTGCCACATTTTTGTTATTCTTCAGACGTTTGTGAGATTATTTTTTTCTCTCCTTAAATTTATTTCACTTTGTTAATAGAGATCAGAGATAAATTTATAAGGCCAACATTGTTCCACTTTTTATTCTGATAAGAACATTGTCATCTGGTGCTTCCTTGTTCTTCCAGACTTTTAAAATATTTATTTATTTTTTAATTCTGCAATAGGCTAATCAACTAATTAGTACCATGTTGATATATATGGTCAGGTTTTCCAGGAAGTCCTTTATCTCTTTGTTCTTATGTTATTGTTGCTTCATCTGGGGTGGAGTGACTTCACAAATAGTCCAAGGGGCTGATCTCATTGCCCTTCCTTTCCTTCTGTGCTTGCTTATTAGCATGCTTTACTTTCTCTTTCCTATGATGGATATAAAAGCACTTTTCTTTAACCTTGTCAACTAACAGGATCTCCCTTCCAGTGAGAGTCTCTTCTCTTTTGTTGCCACACCAGTTCCTGAAAGGTAGTATTCACGTGTTTTTAAATTTCTTCCCCCATCACAGAAGTCGAGTCTCATGCCTTGACTCCAGGGGTTCGTAGAATTCTTTAGGCTTATCATGCACTGTTTAATTACTTAATTTGAGAGAGCAAACTTGCTTTCTTGCATGATATGAATCTGCTCCTTAAACTCAGCCTGACTCTTTGGGGATGCATGCAGCCTTGCTGATCCAGAGTGGATGTTTCAGGCTCTGGTGGAACTTGTTCTTCCCTGAAGATAAGATCAGCTGAACTTGGACTATTTGGCTGCTCCTATGGCAACAGATCTGAGTCTGGGTGAGGTGACCACGTTTATTTTGACTACTTTTGCTAATTGTGGTTCTTGATGAGTGCTAGAACCCTGAGGCTGTGACCTGTAGTCTCTATCACTCTCCAGAGAAATTGTGGTTGATGGTGCTAGGGGGCAGAGGGAGCAGTGGGTATGAATTCTGTTGCAAGTCTGTGAGCAGAAGCTGAAGGTACAGCAGTACCTACAGCAGTCTTCAAATAAGCAATCATTTGCTCCTTGCCCAAGATGCCACCTCTTGCAATCAAGTCACTAACCTCCCAAGGGGGTGGGAAGGATGGGAGACATTTGTTGTTCTGTTGCTATTTTAAATAAGAGTAGCTCTTTTTGGCAGCTGTGTCCTGAGCCGCGATAATCCCAAGAGGACGCTGGTTCTCCAGATCTTGTTTACTCTTTGGCTTGTCAGCCCAGGTTTGCTGATCCGTGTGGTGTACCATGGGGCCAACACTTGTGGTCCTGGTTTTGGACAGTGAGTAAAGAAGCTGGAGCTCATGGCTCTTTCTTTCTGGAGTGAAATGGTGAGAGGTTCTGAATTGAGCCTCTTGGCTGAATGTGTGCCTTCTGGGTTTCTTTTGGTGTGGATTTATGTATGTGTCCAGTGAATTATGCTGGAGACCTTTTCTATGTCAAATGAATAAACTCTTTACTAAGTTACATTCAGGTAGTTTTGTTCATTGGTGACACTTTTAATTTCTCAGCTACAGTTCCTGGGTTTGGGGGATTTTTCTGTTTATTTGTCAGGAACCTCTACTGTTTGGACTAGAGCAGGTTTCTGTGTAACACATGAACATCTTTGGCCAATGTTTGGCTGAGCATGTTAAAAGATGCGTGGGCAGCTAAATTCCCCACAAGTACACTGTCACGTGGCTGTGAGTACTTTTAGAGAGACTTAATTCATTCATGATTTCTTGTTGCTGGAGTAGGCTGTAAGCAGAAGTCCACTTCAGGTGGGTTTTTTTTATTTTCTGTATTTTTTACTACCACTCACTTTGCAGCTGAAATGTACCTTGCTGCAACTATAAATGCATCTGACAAAGTGCCAGTCCTGTTTCCCTTTCCATCTTTTTTATGTAATTTGTACCCATCAGCAATGACATTTCATTTATGAAACCGAGTCCCTCTGCTACATTTCAGTTTTACCTGGTACAATGTAATCTTTGACATTTTAAGTAACTCCCAGGCTCTTGTTTCCCATGCTCCCTTTGTTTGTGTATACAAAAGCTTGTTTTAAAATTCCTGACCATGTTTCAGAATAAATCCAGCCTCTATTTTACTTTCGGGGCATTAAGGTACATGAAAAAGTATTTGCAGTAAACAGAATCTTCATCTTTCTTCCAGTGTTTAAAGTCCACACAGCAATTGCGTTCGTAGCGTTTAAGAGGAGTCTGTCTAATCCAAGCTCATTTCACAGGGTATGTCAGGGCTCTGGGGATCCTGAGCCTCTTTCTTCATAGTCTTAGCACTGACATCACTTTGTGCCTTTTCTTTTTCTGAACTTGTTTTAGGAAGGTTGTCCAAGAAAGTAAGATAAATTTGTCCTACTCTCTGCTTTGCTGCTGCTTTAATATTATGCTTTTCTCTTGTTTCTTGACACTTTTGCCTGTGCTCTTTTAAAATGGGAGAGCAGTCCAGGAATGAATGACCTCTTTGTGTCCCTAGACCTTCTGTCCCCAGCCTGCTGAAGAAATGCAAATGGAGGAATCCTCATTAATAAGCAAGGCTTAGGAAAAGCACAACCACTGACTGTAGGAATCATCTTGGAAGAGAAACCTATGGATGTAGATGAAACGGTAAGGCTTTCGTGCACTGGCTGGCAAGATGTTTACCTAACTCTTTGCACAACACCTATTTCTGATTTTTCTTGTCTGGGCACATGTACTTGGTGAGTTAGGGTACAGAAAACCACAGCGTAACGTACAGCACCCCAGCTACTCCATTCTCACTCCCAGTGAGGGCACATTTGTCATGCTTTTCAGCAAGGTCAGGAAGTAAGGGACAGGAACTGAGAAGTGTCTGCACAAGAACCTTGGGGCAGAGTAGCTGTTGTATCCTAAACTCATTACATTATGTGTCGATGTCTCCATTTTTGGAGATGTTTTTAATCCTACTTCTCAGCAGTATCAACTTCTTTTGCTAAAACATAAGGTATGTCACTTGTAGGAGAACTGTAAGCATAAAATAGCCCTTCTGCCTGTCTCAGGTAGAAAGCAGTGACTTCTAGAGGAATGGGGAGCACTGAAAGTCATGGTTTTACAGACACTGGATGTGTGAAATTGCACATAACCAGGAAAACACAACCAAAAGAATTTGTGCAGAAAGCATAGAAGCAAAGTACAATGTTTCAATAATAAGGATAGTGGCTATTCCAGAGGAACTGAAACCTAGCACATAAAAATGAGAGCTGATTTTAATGCATATATACACAGTAGCATAGGGAAGGATCAGGGAGGTCAGGTTAAGGACATTTCCCACTGATGAGTATTGACTGCATTCAGGGCGTCCTTTGCCTTTTTAATTTATCTAAAGCAAAAAAAGTAGCGGCTTTCCAATCTGCCAGAAAGAAAAGTATGTTGCACCAGAGGGCTGTGGACTGGTGAGCGTTCTGCAGGGGTGGATTTGGCATGTGCCTGCTGTGGGCTGAATGAACATCCACGTTTCTTCAGCTATTTGATTTACCAACCTGGAGTGGCTGTTACAGGAAGAATATTGCTTTCTGCAATTGGACCAAAAGCCAATCGATTGCAGGATGGAGCATTAATATCGAGGCTCTCCAGCCTTTTCCTGTGACAGGTGTTGTGCCCTGTTATTTAAAAGAACCCAAAGCAGAACTCCTAAGCCAAGGGCTAAGACTTACTAGCTAAAAGAACTTGAAACCACGGGGTGACAAAGGATTAGAAACACTTCTGCGAGCTCTGCATCCTTGTGATATGGCTGGTGGGACGTGTTGGTCTATGCTTCCCCTGAACTGGCTACAGACTAATGTTAGGATGGAGAACGGAGGGGTTGAAATGAGCACACAAGAGAGCAGGCTGTTTCCTCTGGAGCTGGATCCTCCACCACTCATTAAAAACAAAGGCTGTTTTGCATGCCAACAGGGTGTGGGGGGTAGGAATGTCAGTTCTCTGTATCTGCAGAGCTGCAGCAGCCCAGGTCTGGAGTTTTGCACACTTGGGATTGTGAAGAATATAAATGTTTATAAAAGAATATAAAATACCTAAGTGTTTATGTAGGCAGACCCTTGTGCCTGAGGTTCCCCCTTGGACACAAGAAAAGGTGTAAGTGTTGCTCCTTGGTTATAAAGGACAGATCCATACTTGCCCCTTCATGTGTTGTGTGGTGAGTGTTGTGCTTAAGCAATGCATTATTATTATCGTGCTCTGGCTTTTCTGAAACTTCTGTGCTAGAGGAAGCAATAAGGGACTTCCAGGTAGCTGGGTTTTAATATCTGTGGAGGGGACACTTCCACAAAGAAAGATAATTAAAAGGAAAAGCTAGCTCCCTGTGAAATTACAGTATTTTTGGTGAAACTCTGTGTGAAATCTTGAGGTGGAGATGCTAGACAACCTTGTGAAAAGGGCATTTACTTCAAGTGTTTGAAAAGAAAAGCTATTTAAACTTTGAAAGAGCTATTGGTTTTATTGTTGCAATATTTATGATCCTCTCTTTATAGGTCATGCAACCATTTCCTTAGTTATCCTTAATCTCCTAATAGAAATTCTTTCCTTTGGCTGGCAGTCTCCTTGTGCTGAGCACTTGAACTGGAGAAACAGAAAATAGCAAGTCTAAACAAAGTGGGATCATTTATAGTCATCTTGCTAAGTGCACAACACATCTGCAGAAGGATCAGTTGCTCTGATTTAGCATGACCATTAGTGACATTTTGCTGCCACTGAAAGGAAGAAAATGGCTCTGCTTAGTGTCCTGAGGTATAACTGCAATAATCATAGACATTAGAAATGGAAAAGGCCACTAGGTCGTCCTGTCCATTGCCCCACTACAACGCAAGGCAATTCACCAACGTGCCTGCTTTAGGACTCGGGAAATCATTCTACGCCTTGTTTAAGATTCTTCTTCACAGCCTAATAAATCTCATAGGAAGGAAGTTAAAAAATAACTTTTGGGAGAGGTACACTAGGCAGAAGTTCTGACAGGCATTGCACTGGAATGATGACCTGTCTCTTGGTTCATCAAAGCATCTGCCATTGCCCTTTCATAATGAGGACACTATAATACATTCGCTTCCTTTGTTCTGTATTTATGACTGAAGCATATCAATAAATCAAAAGTTTTCTGGAAGGAAAAGTTGGAGCCGTCTCCTCTTGGTTTCTCACCAATTTCCAAACTGCTTTTAAAGATACGGATTCAGCTACACAGCTAAAGTTATGCTCTTGCTAATCCTGATTCATTTCCCGGTGCCCAATGGGGTTGTGCTGGATTTACACCGGAGTTCCTGACAGCACAGTATGACCAACAGCTTCCTGTTTGCATCCAAGGAGACAGACTCACCAGAACAAAGAGAGAGGCAGACGAGCACAGGCGCCAGCTACAGATGTGGTCCCCTGCAGCCAAAAAGAGGGTGTTGTTCCAGGCAGGCTCCATCTTGTTTCAAAAATCTTCCACATAAGTAGTGCTTAGTATAAGTAACTGGGAATTCACCCATGCGCACGGCAGCGTGGTTAACGTGAGGAAACCTTTGGAAACGCTGTAGGGTCTTTGCACTGAATACTGCTGCAAATGCAACTGCTGCAAGAGAAGGTCTTCTGGAGGAGTTGGGCTCCCTTCATAAACACGGGCTGCCTGTCATCTTTAACACAGCCCTGGTCTGGAATGTCTGGGAAGAGTAGCTTAAATGTATGTTTGCCTTGTTCTTTGTGCCCTAGCACTACCCTGTGGAAGCAGGGCAGCAGGTTACAATAGATAACAGGGTTGGTTTAGGACCTGATAGAGCCTACACCCACCTTCTACAATCCAGCAGCAGAAAATCAAGTGTGGTCCAAGCAGTGGAAGCAAACAGACTAGAATTGGGCTCTTGAAAGGGAACACGCTTTCTTTTTAGTGACGTCCTTGAATCCAGAACAGTAGTCATGAAAGAAAGAACATTTTGATTGCTTTCAGAAAAAAAAAAAAAAGCAAGCAAGTCCCAACAAACTGTTGACTTTCCTCTAGCAAACCAGGAGTCACTTTAGGGCAGGGTTAGGAGGAAAGCCCTGGTTTTTTGCTTGCTTTTTCACAAGAAAGGGAGAGAGAACGTGGTGTTTTGAGAAAGGGTTGTTTGAGCATGATGGAAATCCACTGGAATCCCGATTACCTTTCCTTCCTCACGCCACAGGGAAACGTCAGAGCAGGCCAAATGCTGCTGTAGCCCCTGAGTAAACGAGCCTCCTCCACTGGTGCCTCTGTGCAGTTTATCGGTGTCTCTTAAGAGAGATCATCTCTTGGTACCAAGAAGTCTTATAATCACTCCCAGGAGTCGGCCCAAGGGCTTTGCCCACACAGCCCCACACAGAACTCCCAGCAGCAGATCCCGTGGCCACCACAAGGAAGCTGCTGGCAGGTTTCCATCGAGGAGGTGACACAGAAGGCCATACTCACAAACCAGGGCTGACTTTGCTGCCAACTGTTGCAGAAGAAGAGCTGGGACAGCAGGTGAGTCATGGGTTTTGCGTGTCGTCAGGTTTGAGTAGTAAAGAGAAAAAGAGTTTGGCCCACCCAGCTTTGCTGTTCCTTTGTTCTTGCAGCTGCTGGAGGCTCAGTCACAGGAATGGCTGGTGCTGCCTCCCTCAGGGCTGGCCAAACATCTATCATGTGGGGTCACCTTGGGCCACCTTCTTTTGCTGCTCTTCTTCCTTGTACTTGTATATCCCTTTGTCACTGTCGATCTCCTTTCTGCGTCCCCACACAGCCATCTCTGCAGGGTCTTTGCCAGGGACTCCCTGCAGCTGATGAGGGATGATGCAAGGGCAAGAAGATTGCAGCTGCTGAGAGCTCTGTCTCTTCAGAGATGAAATACACCCTTCTGTGTGCAACGCTGGCCCTAGATCCGAGAAACCTCCCATGTAGCTTCCCACTCCCTGGCACACAACATCCTCCCCATGTTTTTCCCACCATTATGACCTCATTATTCCTTGCACCGAGATTTTCAGTAACCACTTTTTTTTTTAACGATTTGATTTTATGCTGTCTTTCAACTGGTTTTCTCCTCTGTCTTTCCTACTTATGATGGTCCCTTCTGGAATTATTCCTACTTTCTGTCCTCAAGTGCTGCCATAATTGACCCTGGGCCCCTGTGCAAGTGTCAGCAGTCCAGTTAAACATTGGGGGTGGGGCTTTTTGGTGCTGTTTTTGGAGCTTGGGGGGGGTGGGGTTTGTTGATTTGTTGTTTGGGGTTTTTTTATTTATTTAAAAAAAATGTAACTCTTACACTTCTCCATCAAGCACCAGTTTTGAAAACTTTGGGGAGAAAAGGAAGTCAGTGAAGGGGTAATAATATAGCCACCATCCAAACTGTGAGAGAGTTTAAACAGTGAAATTGTAGCTTTAAATCACCAACCAAAACTGACAGCAACTTTTGGGTTTGTTTTTCTATTTCACCTGAAGGAGGCACGATTTTCCACACCTCGGAAAAGGAAACTGATTTCCCTCCCCACCCCAGATCTTCTCCCCGGCACTCTGCCCGCTCCACCGCCCTATCCTCCAGCAGCTCCTCAGTCTATCCCCCGTTCTCTAGGCCCCTCTCCTCGTTTTCTCCTAACTTTTTTCTTGCAGAGCATTATTCCTGCTCCCTGTCTGTGTCCAACTCACTAGACCAAAGAAGGGCAGCCATTTTTGATGATGGTGTTGCTTCCCATCCTGCTGACAAGCGTGGGACAGCCCTGCGCTCTTCTTGCTTGGGAGAGTCTCGCTTTGATCTCATTAATAGCAAGGGACAATGGGAGCCTTTTTGAATACGAGGTGTAGGGGGGGGGGAAGGAGAGGAAGCTTGAGTTCAAATAAAAAATTAAACAGCATACCCAATTAATTAGAACCGCAGCAAAGCCTTGGCGAGCTGCCATCTTGCATTACGATACAGCTACAACTCCCAGAAAATAATAATAATAATAATAAAATTATATAATAATACGCTTCTGCTGTCCTAATAAGAGTTTGGGATAGAAAGACAAGAGGGAGCTTTCCCCAAGATCAATACTGATCGTACATGTATGGCATTATCAGACGTAGGTTCCGTATTTCCCTCTCGTAAGTGCACGGGTATATCCGTACCCGTAGTTCCTGTGGCACAGGGAGGGAGCTGGCAGGAGTGTCCCCTGCCCTCGTCTTTCTTCCCAACCTGCTTTTTTTGTTCCTGCGATGGGGCTTGCTGACATAAATTGGTACATAAATGGGCACTGCACGTGAAACTGGCTAACTTGGGAGAAATAAAACCTCCAGTGTAGAGCTGAACCTTGGGAAAGGGAGGGAGAAAGTGCCTGTAGCAGTTACCTGACGTCTAGCTGTAAAATTCTAATGCTCTCCTGATGATGAAGGTGGACCTGTGACAATAAAACACTATAATTGCTTTCGCACACCTATACTGCAGTTTTCATTCAGGTTCAGCTAAAGGTGACTCAAAGCAGGCTGCTGCTGGTGTCGAGTCTCACAGCTCTAACCAAGTTGGTGGAATGGGGAGGTTTAAAAAGTAAATAAAATCAGAAGAGCTGCATGACCTCTAGCCTCAGCATACCTGCTCCACTCCTAGCCAATAAGTCATATATGCTTACTGGGTTGCTTTCAGCACTGAAAGCAGAAAGCAGGCATCTTCCTCTGCCAACATAGTGAAAAAAATGGACCAAAAAAAGACTGTTTGGGTAAAAGAATACAGCATTATTCAAAAAATTTTCCTAATTGCCTTTTTCCATTAAAAACCCCCACTGTTAACATTGTTTTGTTGAAAATGGCAATATTTAAAATAGCTTCAAATAACGTTAATGAAGCATTGTTTTATTTTTGCCTCCAGGGGAAAAAAAAAAAACATGAACAACAAAATACTATTACAAGTTGTTCTTTATTTAAGAACATTGCCATCATATTGGTAATTTTTTCCTTTTAGCTGTGGGCTGACAACCTTCTCTTTTCCCCTTTTCCTTCTAATAGAATTATGTGAGCACAAGAGCACAACAAATTGAAAATTCTGCTGAGCTCTTTGCCCAAGACATGCATAAACTGCTCTTGTTTCTATTGCAACTGCATATCTTGCCTGGGTATGACACATAAAAATAGGTAATTTCAAAATAAGCCTATTATATTAAGAACAGTTATAGGTGTGAAGGTGGCTGGCTGGAACTTAAAGCTCAGATACTTGAATGATCCTGAACACTAACAGTCATTAAGGATATTTTTTTCATGTTTTTTGTAAAGCAGGAATGTTAAGACTAATCACCTGACTAACATAAAAAATTTTAAATTACATTTGACATTATCCCCCTAATTTCCTCATGTTATTCCATGTAATTCTAGTATTCATTACTTCTTTTTTTCCTTAAATTGCTCTTTTGTGTTTGTTCTCAGCTGTTGTAGGTGACCTAGAAAGGAAAAATTAATTGAGTTGATATCTGCTCTTCTCTTGTTTAAATACAAATTCCTTTTTCCTATCCCCATTTTTACAGCTCCCAGGCATACAAAGTATTACTTCCTCTCTTGATTGTTCCCTGAAAAGCTACGTGAAGGATGCAGGAGAATAGTTGAGAAATCTTGTCACCGCTCAATTGAAGGAACAGGAAATGCCGAATCCTTAGCGGATATCTTTTCTGCAAGTAATTATTAGGATAAATACTTTTAAACAAGGATAATTAGTATTTTCAACAGTATCAAAGTGTTGCCAAATATCCATGTTTCATTCTTTTGGTACACTGATGTCAAACACCTGCTGAAACTTCACTGAAGTCTTCCAGGAAAAGGATAGATAAAAAAGCAGCTTCCAGGGAAAGAAATAAGCAAGAGAATAACCTAATTGACCTGTCTTGATTTATAACAAGAGAACATAAATTCTTTTATTACGTTTTTACAAATAATCTTTTTAACAACAGCTATCTTCTTTTTGAGTGCTGCCTACATTTCAGTCACAGATATAGCACAGCATTATATCATATGTTAAATGCCATATTTACCAAATGTACCAAAACATTTTAACATAATGCACCATAAAGAGCATCAGCATGAATTTTACTGTGGCTTTCCAAATCTCTAAACTGTACCACAGGAAACTAACTGGTTAATTTCTGTGCCCACTAGATTTCTGCTTCAGACACTTTAAGCAGCAGCTAAAGGACAGGGTTAGCAAAGACAATTTTTCAGTATCAGATGCTTTTAGTGACTATTCAGAGTCCATTCAGGTACATTAATTTAAAAAAATCCAATAAACCTATCCAATAAACCAAAAAACCTATAAAAAATCCAAAAAAACCTATAAAAAAATCCAAAAAACCTATATCTGGAACTAATAAACCAGTACCAGATCTAAAAAACCCTGACGCTGCTCCTGGTGTTTTTTCCCCTCTCGTTCCTGCAGTCGAAATTGTCCCAAGATGGCAGCACCCCTTGTTTGTTCGGAGAAGTCCCTCCAAGCAGCCTTTTCGTGTACCGTATCCCTGTCAGGTGCAGCATTATTTTCCTCTCTGATATCACAAGTAAACTTCATTTTAAAAAAAAGAAGTGGCCGTGTATTTTTGCGGCACAAGGAGGTGAGATTGGAATAGTTAAAATGTGGAATTGTGTCTGTCTCTTTCTCAAACTGCAGTCCCTGCGAGGTTTGGTACTTTAAGACCTTTGCAGGCTGGGTCCCAACCTGCTTCTCCAAAGCCAAAGGGAGCACATTCCTACTGCCGTGAGACCAACTGTTTCCCCTGAGCTTCAATGGTCCTTCACCTCACTTGCCCACCACAGAGGAAAGGTCTTCAAAAGTCCTCACCCTCAAGAAGAAAACCCTTTCCCAGCACCTGGAAATGCACCACAGCCGTAGTGTAACACTGACATCCAGTGGATGAAAAAAATGTAGTTTCACCAGCCAACCTGGTCCCAGTTTTGGACAGAAGTGGTAAAAGGGGAGGTATGAAAAAAAATTATGAAGAGCTATTTTGTTCATAACTGTCTGGCTTTTATGAGAGCCAAAAATTAGCCTGGCAGCTGTGATCCCCCCAAATCCACAGGTGAACCCGAGTGGGAACTTCCAAGTCATCCATTATCATTTCAAACAAACTGACAAAATCTGCTTGCTTTCCACAGCTCAGATTTGTCCTGTGTCATTAATCTACAGGGACATTGGAGCATGATCTTTACTGAAATGAAAACATCTGATTTCCGAGGCTTACACAAAATCAATCATATTCACCTGGCTTCCCGTGTCCTGTTACAAGTGCACCAAAACCCTGAGCAAAAAGTATGAAGGAAAACCTGCAAAAGAACACCAGTAAGCAGAAAGGGAATCTAAACAGGGGAATGATTTATTAATTTTTTTACTTATGGCAAAGACAAGGTCGGCGTCTTGGACTTTATCCTTCTCTCCTAGTGTGTGTGACCTCTACTCAGTATATTAGTGATTTCTGCTCACACCAAGGAAAACACATGTGGATACAGACAGGATACAGACAGTTCCTGCTCTGTAAATAAACAATGAGGAACAGAGGCAAGGTGCATCCCCCAATTTATACTACTGTTTCACATTGATTTATATAGTGCCTTTCGCATTCCTCAAAGCACTACAGTAACAAGTACGTACAAACCAAGTCATATTCAAAGTCATATTCAAATTTACGTGTCTCTTTTCCCCACCAATCAATGTAAAAACCAAAAGATTCAGAGCTGTTTACTGACTTGCATTGCCTGAGTTCACAAGGATCTTGTCTGCTGTCTGTGCCAGCAGCACACATTTTCCTATGCTGTTGGCTGTCCCTCCTGGTCCCTCTGTCCCTCCCAGCCTCTGAAGGGCTTGATGGCTCGCCCAAGACAGACCGTGTTTTCACTGAATGCTTCCATAGACCTGTTAACTGATAGACCAGGTACATCACATCTCTATAATTCTCTGTTCAGCACTAAAACGTTATTTTCAGCTGTCCCACTATGCTGTTGGTCAGGTTGTAACAGGATTCTCCAGAGCAGATCAAATGAAAACATTGTGCTGGCACACAGCCCCGGGTGAAGTCTGGAAGTGACAGCCATTAAGATAACAGTCTTCAAAAATAGTGGAGAGTAAGCACAGAAATGTGGTACAAGGACACCTTTTCTCCTCATAGTTTCTCCTCCTCCATCATGTCCTCCATATGATCCTGTTATTCCTTGTATTCCTCTCACTGCTTTCTCCCTGTCAGTTTCATAGACTCTTCTGCTCTGCTAACCCTAAACCCTTTTTTGTCCCATGTGGGGTCCTTGCTTACACGTCTCTCTCTTTCTTCCTTCCCTTTCTGAGATCCAGCAGCGCTGCCCCATGTCCGCTCTCCAGACCCTTCCACCCTAGGGCTGACACTGCTACACCGTACCCCCACTGCCTCCCAGGAAAGTGTCCCCAGGTCAGCTCCCACCTCAGCCTCCCACTGCCCCATCCCCACAGCCCTGTTTCTGGCTCAGCCCGCTCCATTGATATTGAAGGTGAATGTTTTATTTTAAGGATTACATTTACAGATGATAACATAGCCACTGCAAAACCATTTTTCACAGGTTTTCCTGATTCCTATTCATAGCTTCCATCTGAAAATTGTCAAAGTCCTTTTCAGCCTGGAGAGCCTGCACAACGAAGAGACTGTAGGACTGTAGCTGGATGGAGCTGCCTGGAGTGCCTTGACCTGCAAGGCCTCAGGCCTCGTTCCAAAGGAAACCACAGCCAGCTCTCAAAGCATGAAAGGCAGAACACTGCAGCGTGGACGCTGACAGCCGAGCTCCTCTCAGCCCTAAGAGCCCCAGATTCCACCCAAGAAATGTAAAACGCGTGTCAGCTGACGAGCCCGGAGCACTGGTCACCTCCCAGGCGGCCCTGAGGCTACTGGGGACCAGCCTCCACAGCTGAGGGCAAGCCCTGAGGGAACACGGCTACCGGCTGGAAAGAGACGAACAGCAAAACTCCCTTCCCCCGGCTCGCCGCGCCGTGTACTCGCACGTCAGTGTGCGGGGACAAACCCAGCGGGACAAGTAGGGCGGGCAAACCCCGCCCCTGCCGTTTATCACTGCCCCCCCCCAATCGCTCCCCCTAACGGCCGCGGGGGCGCCCTCGCGGGCCCGCGTCACGTGCGCAACGGCCCGGGCCACGTGGGACCGGTCAGGCACGCAGCATCGCCCCGCCCCACCCACCTCTTCACGCATCCACACACCTCCCTCCCCCGCGCCCTTCGCAGAAATTGACAGTAAAACCAACCAATCAAGGGCACGTCTCTTCCTTCTCCCTCCTTTCCTCTTCCCCTCCCCCTGCCTACGGTTGCTGTGTCATCCGGCGGGTGGTACCAGGGGAGGTCGCCAGTTGGCTGCGGAGGCGTCGACCTCCCGCCAATGGCCTCACGAGCCGCAGGACTGACATCTTCCCTGCCCAATAGGTGTTCCAGGGCGGGCGTGCCCAAAGGGAGGGGCGGAGCAAGGCGGAAAAGTCGTTGGGGACGGGCGGGAGTGTGGCGTTGTTGCCGTTCGGCGGCGGGGCCGCCTGGCGCCGCTGAGCGGCCACAGCCGCGGCCGTACTTCTAATTGCGTTTGCCCGTCACGGCGCCCTCACCCCTCCTATACCCCCCGGGCCGGCAAAGAAAGTCGGCGCACTGAGGCAGCTCTCGTCTCGGCCGAAGAGCGCTGGGCCGCCAAGGTGTAACGGGCATATACCTTCTCCAATGGTGTGCGAGGGTGCAACCTGCCACCCAATCTGTAGCGCCGAAGGGCGGGGCAAATAGGGGCGGGCGAGCGGGTGCCCCATTTAAGGGGCAGACCTCGCAGCCAACTGGCAGAAAGGAAGAAGGGGTGGGAGCAAGTGAGAGTTGCGGAGGGGGCAATGTTAGCCGATGACAGTCAGCAAGTGGAGCCAATCAGTGGCGGTGTAGTTACGCGGCGGCCCAATTGGAAGCGCTAAGAGGTGGGTGTTCCGCTGTGATTGACGTGGGCCGCGGCTAATGGGCGGAGAGATTCCCGCGGCCCTTCCCAATGGGCAGCGTGTAGGGGGCGGAAAGGGGAGAGGAGGGAGAAGACGAGCAAACGGAGAGGCCAATCAGCTTGGGGGTCGGCGGGGCGCCGTCCAATGGGAGGCGCGAGGGGCGGTGCGGGGGCGTGTCTCGGGGGGCTTGGGGTCGTGCTCCTCGGGGGGGGGGAGACGGCGGCGAGGAAAGTTTTTTTTTTTTGTTTTTTTTTTTTTTTCCTCCTCCCGGTGGGGTTTTTGGAAGGGGGTGAAGGGGGGGTGGTGGCCGCGTATCTTCGCAGCTCCTTCGCATTTGTTTCCCGGGTTCGTGTTTCCCGGGCGGAACCGCCCCCCCGGCACTCAGAAGAAGGGGGCTCAGCGCACCGCGGTGGCGCCTCAGCGGTGAGTGCGGGACGGGCCCCCCCCCTCCTCGTTTCCCCGGGCGGTGCGGTGGGGGGGCGGGTGGGACGCCGGTCTCCCTCAGGGCCCTTCCCGCCTTCAGGACCCTCGCGCTGTCGGTGAGGGGGCCTTTGGCGCCGAGCGCGCGCTCCCCCTCCCCCCTTCCCCGGGCTGCGGTGCCTCGGGGGGGGAGGGGAGGGGGGGAGAGACGGGTCGGGCCGGCGGGAGCGGCCCCGAGCGGCGGCTCAAGGGCGCTGCCCCATAGGCGCCGGGGCTTCTGCTGCTCCCCCCGCCTCCACCCCGGCGAGCGCCTGTCCCGGGGCAGAGCCGGGCGAGCGCCGCCCCCTCCCCGTCGCCCGCCTTACGTGCGGCCGCCCCTCGCGGCCGTTGAGGGTGCTTCCCCTCCGCCGCCCCCTCCGCTTTTCCCCACAGGGCCCCGGCGGCCCCCGAGGCCGCTTGCCCGGCCCCGTGTCTGGCTGCCGAGTCCCCCGGGAAGAGGCGTCCGCTCTCCGGTTCTCCCAGTAAAAGGGCGGAGAGACCCCGAGAAGCCTTCTTGTGGCTGGGGAGAAAAGTGGTTTTGTGTGGCGAGGGGACAGTCCTGAGGTTACTTTGGTACCACCGCTACAAACCGCACTGGATGTGTTGAACATGATGCTCGTTAAAATGTGTGTATGTGGGTGGGAGGAGTGACCGTGCTCAGAGGTGTGTCCCAGGAAAAAAAAAAAAAACGGAAAAAAAAAACCCACCCAAAACCCAAAAAAGTTTCCCGAGCTGTTTGTAGCAAAATGAGCGAATGTTTGTTTCTGGAGACACTTCACCGGCTGTGGATAACGCTGCTTGTAGCGTGGTATCTTGCAAGCTTAGATCTGCTTTATAAAATTGCATGTAGGAGTAGCTACTACGGCATAGAGTCGAGGCTTCTGCTGCTCCCCCCAGCTTGTTGAATAAAACCAACTTTCAACAAAGTGTTTTCCTAGCTAAAGTAAACATGCTCACTGCTGTAAACTACTTCACTTTACCATGTTAACATTTCACTAATACAGCCCATCATTATTTTTTTAATCGTGACTTATTAGGTTTTAGTGTCATGTTTTTATCCTCTACAAAAACTGAATCTGAGAAGTAGCGGGTAGACATTTGGGGTTTGTATAGCTCCTTATTTGAGCAATGTTTTACTTACTATGTTCTGGTAATACTGATATCCAGATTAACTGTTTTTTGGTTTGCTACAAGTGTTGTATAGGTAACAGCTTAGGTATGCAGGCTTGTTAAATGCCTACATGAATTCAGGCATCTTTGCAGTTAGTTAGTCTATTCTGAAGTTGCCCAACAGTTCCCTCCTCTCTTACGATGACTCCCTATAATGGTATAGATGCCTTGGAACACGTGTGCTGTTGAGAAGCGAGGTAAATGCTCTCATCTACATTACCCGAGGTCCTGAATTTAAAGCTAAGGTCAAATTTTTCTACATGATCCACGCTTAGTGCAGGGACTGTAGATGCATCACTGAGAGTGATTTGTAAGGGTGACTTTTAATCTGTGTTTAATTAAGTTGTAGGTAAAACTAGTCAATTCTGCAATGGAGAAATTGCCCTGCAAAAAAGTTAAGGTTGAGGAAGGGGGAATGGAGCCCAGGGCAGTAATAAGTGTGTGTTAGTAATAAGTGTGCTGTGAAGTTCTGGGGGCAACAAGACACAGGTAGATCTCTCCCTGTAAAAACTAGGTGAGGATGTCATTATACCTTTTACTTTCATATGGGTTAGTTATATTGCATGTAAATGTTTCATGAATATACATTTTTATGTAAAGCTACACATATCTCAGAAGTTTCAGTCCTAATTGGGAAAATTCTAATGTGCATATTTCTCTTGTGAACTTGATCTTGGTTTTTGTTTTCTCATAATGTTGTTATTGGGATGCTTAGTAAAAGGAATCACTTCAATTCTGTAATGTGGAAGTACTGGAAAAAATTTAATTATAGAACAGTCAGTGTCTCTTGATTAGGTAGCCTTATGAATTAGTGTGGCTCTACAGTTTCTGTATAGCTTCAAGTTTAGCTGGAAATCTAAGCTTCCATTTTAATAATAAGCTTAAATGATTGGAAATAAGTCTTAAATCTGTGAATCAAAAAAAGCATTGTCTGAATAGTCCAATAAAACATTTAGGCAGAATGTGTCTCATGGCTTTGCTTGGTGATGAGTGTTTGGTTGTTAAAAGTTGATGTTGGAGGATGACTTGAAGAGGAGAGAGCTTCAGGAAGAGAATTTTGTGTAGTTCTGAGGTAGCATATTTTACCTTAAATCTGCCTTCTGTTGTAGGAAGTATGAAATTAGAAATAAATTTGTTTTGCAGAGACAATGTGTGATATACATCATATGTAGAGATAGCTGCATCTGGAACGATGGGATGAATAGCTGCATCCAGAATGATAGAAAGAATTGCAAACTGCTACAGAATAAGTCATTTGAAAATGTGTTCAAATGGGTTTTGTTCTCTTGGGTTTCCAAGTATGTGGTTTGGTTATTTTTGTTGGGGTTTTTCCTTCAGTAAAGCTGGTGTATTTCTGCTCATGGAAAAGAGTTAAACAGTATGAACTGGAGATCATAAAATAAGGAGTTTAGTTATTGACTTGATTAGTTTATTAGTATTCTACTTAATGGTTCGGTTACTTTATTCTCCATTTTCTGCAGAATGCTTGGATGCAAACTCTCTTGTTCTAGTCACTTATTGCCATTATCGTGTTTATTTTCTCAGTGTCTCTTTATACATATTGTCTGGTTTGTGCAATTATACTAATAGTCATTCTCCAGTTTCTTTGCAATGGCTTTCTTCAGTAATTGATGTCTAGTGCAGCTATTAGATTGACAAATTCTGCACTGCTTCTGCTTACTGTGTCCCCTACAGCTTACAGCTATTCAATTCTTTATTATTAGATTTTATTTTTCACTCAGCCTTTTTCTGTGTATGACTTCTGGATCAGTAAATGTGTCATTGTGAAGAACTGGCATTATTTATCTTCATAGGATAAATTAAACTTATTTAATGCTTAGGTAAGTCAGAAGTACATGATAGTAGCAACTATGTACCTGTGGTTTTCTTTTAACTTAAAAGTTTTCTGTCACGTCAGTGCTTATGAAATGTGTGTGCCTGAATTATATCTGGAATTGCTTTTAATTATATATTTACTGCAATTTCAGAATTTTACTAGTGAAATGTTATAATATTTTGTGAAAAGAATAGCAAGAAAATGTCAGTCTTCAGTTTTAATAACAAAACCTTAGCACAGAGTTGTTGAGCAAGCAGTAACGTATATTTGTAATTGTTTGACCAGATGTGGTAGAATAAGGCATGGATTCTTGCTGGTAGTCTTCCTTAGCTGAACTTTTACCGTTTTTCTCACATTTCAGATAACTTACATATGTAAGTTTACTTATTCTTTCAGTAGTCTGTGTGATAGAGACTGAAGAATTGGTTTTAATTTCTTGTGAATCCAAACTAAGCTTTCTGCTTATATCTGCTAATAAAAATAGGGGCGCTTTTTAGTAGTTGGGCCAGCTGTCACTGTCAGACAAGTAGTTGCTCGTTGGTATTTCTGCTTGTGAGGTGATCAGGGTAATAGTAACCAGGATATTCTGATTGCTGTTCCCTGTCACTTTCAGAAGATAGTAAAAATCTAGTACTTCCTTACATTTCTCTGCTTTACTCTTCATACCTTCTTTGCACTGCACTTATTTGTATTTTTTTTTTCTTCATGGGAGTAAGTATGCTTTGCTGCAAAGAATTGGTATATTTATATTTTTTTTCCTTTAGAGCATTAGGCAGTGGGGATGTTAAATAATTTTTCTCTTTGCCTTCTTATAGCGGTAAGAGGGAGAGGGTGGTTTTGTAGTTATTATGGTTTGCATGTTGTAGGGGAATGTTCTGAGGTTTTTAAGTTTTCATCAGTGTAGGGGTTGTGGTTGGAGTTTGGATGTTCTCCGTGTTTACCATGTAGTGAGCTATGGAGATGACCTTTTCCAGTTTCAGCTAGGCAGTACGGATTGCGTTTCTGGGCCTTGCCAGCTTTAGTAGTTCTGGAATCAGATACCTTGTGTGTATTTCCTGATTAAATGTCTGTGGACTAGAAAAAACATGATAGTTCCTCTGTGGAAAAAATCTGGGAAGAAAATTGATGTTTTATTTGAGACTTCCGCTGTCTAAAAACTTCGAAGTATCTATTTAAAAGGGGTAAAACGCATCTGAAAGTAGCTCCTCCCCAGTTTAGTTTTTAGGTCTGTGGAGAAACATACTGCTGCTCAGGAGAAATGAGAGGTACTATAAGGCAGATTCATGCTGTGTGCTGTAGGACACTGGTCAGAATAAATATGTAAAGTATAAACTGGTTGCCAATATATTTTTGACCCTGTTGGACAGAAGACTGAAGGCTGAAAAGCTAATTAGCGGATGAAAGGATAAGAAGCAAAGTTGCAAAACAAAGAGCTGATAATTTTAGATAGTCTGACAGAGGATTAGACAAAAGGTGATACAATAATATCATGTTGCCTGTGTGAGGGGAAGCCCTCTAAGCTGTCTAAATGAGTACCGGAGTCAATGTTTTAACTTGCATTTAATTTTTATAATTTCATCTTAGCTCTTGACAATGTTATAAAAGTACTGTAGTGAAAAGCAGCCTGACAAAGGTTTTTTCAGTTGCGTATTCATTTTTTTGGAAGTGTAGCCTGTTCTGTATTAGGAGAGATCTGCTTTTTTATGACATTTGATTTGGTACCAATCTACAAAGAACATAGTTTTTATGAATACTGTTAAGTTTATTCTGTAAAGTTGAGAGATTTCCAGATTCTAGCCTATGTTTTGCTAGTTGAAAATGCTTCTTCTGATTTCCCTGATCACCTTGTATCCTAGGATTGCAGGGTTTTTTCCTACTTAAGGATATCTCTTTTTTTTTTTTTTTTCCTTACAGCAGACATTGGTTGTGCCTTGCAGTTCTCTACTGTGTTTGTCACGTGGCAAACATAGACTTTGTGAGAGTTTCACAAGTTAAATTGAAAGTATGATTGTAAATCAAGAAGCTAAATGTTTGTAAAGCTCTATGCTGGCATTCTTGTTTTAAGACTGATCTATTAAGTCTGCACATGATCAGAATTGAGAAACACTCTGGAGTGCTCTAAGGCCTTCGTTACTGACTTTCCTGGCCCTATAATCTCTCTGCACAAGTTTCATGGCTGTTATCACATGCGTGGTAGGAAAGAGGTTCACCTCTAGGAGATAGAAGTAACTCTGCAGGGACTTGGCAGTCTGCTGTGGACTGAACATGCTCTGGCCCTAGGGTGATCCACTGATGTTCCTAGGAGTAGGCCCTCTTGTCTTGCTGCTGCTTACAGCCAAGAGGTAGAAATTACCCAGCAACCCTGTGCCAGCATGGTCCAGTAATAAACTGGGATGTCTTATGAGCTACGTGTGGCTGAAGAGATGTAGGTTGTCCAGCTTTTCCCTTGTACTTGTGAAAATGTTTTGCTTCTCTCCTGGGACATTTTTTTGTATCTTTAGAAATAATTTCATGACTTTCTGGAGATAATTGAAATGCCATAGAGTACGTTTTATCTTCTCACTACAGCCAACAGTACAATCTGTTTTTTATACAGCAGTACCTTGTGATTTAAAAGTTTTTCCAGAAGTTAGATTTTGTAGAAGGTTAAGTTACCTATGCATTCACTATCGTTACTAATACAGTGAAACACTGTTTTGAATGTCGAGGGTTTCCATTGCTTGCACATTGTGACTTAAACAACTGTAAGTTAATAGTATTAGTGGGTGCAACTAGCTTGAAGAATGATGTCTTTAACACAAACTTAAAGTAACAGTGTAGAATTTTGACTAAAATTCTGAGATGGGGGAAGGGAATGTCCCCTCACTGCAACTTCTTATAGATACCAAAATATACTTCATTCAGAAATGAATTATGATCCATCCTTGATGTGAAGCAGCTGAAAAGCACTTTAAGCAGGAGAGTGATGATACATGTTGAATGAAATAGTTGCAGTACAACAGTTGGCTACTTCTGTGACTTCTAGTCTCTTTCTTTGTGACCCTCTCTAGGATTTTTATGCATTGAGATTTTTCCCAGTTATGTTTGTATAATTATAACAATATTCTTATATTGCCATAAATGTAGCTTTTTAACTCTATTTTGGGAACATGCATATTCTGAAATTTGTGTTTGCTGTTTGTGTTTGTTCTTTGTTGTGTTGGTTTTTTTTTTGGTTTTTTTTTTAAAGTTCAGCTTGAACTACTTATAAGTAAGAAGCTAAAAGAGGAACACTTTGGCACAAGTGTGTGTCCACACAGGAAGTTTTACTATTACAGCTATTGTAATTTAAATTCATATCCTTCTGCATTTATTTGGGTTCTGAGAAGAATTTGGTTCAAATTAGCTTTCTAACTTTTTCTGTTTGTCAGATGGCTAAGATTCTGCCTTGCTGGATCTTAATTGCGTTGTACCAGATGTCTATTCCTGCAATTAAAAATGCAGATGAGTCTCTTTTTGATGAGAACAAGAATGAAAAGGAATTAAGCCACAGTGCTTGCTTGGGACTGTTTATCAAGATACAGACCGTTTTTCATTGGAAAAATATTTCAATACTTAATATTTTTTACATTTTTCTTACATTTGAAAGTTCTGAACATGGGTACTGTCTTTATACTAGTATTCCCCTGCTACTTATATTTAGTGTCTCTTCTGTGATTTTATGCAGGCACAGCTCATGTATTTCCTATCCACTTAAAATAAAATGGTATACTAAAGCTTAAATCAAGGGGAGTTGGGGTTTTTTTATGTGCATGTGTTTGTTTTCAGTCTAGCTGTACTTTTTTGCTTGAATAAATGTTTGGGTACTTCAGGATGTGCTTATCCACTTTCTGAGGCTGGTGTGGTTACAGCATGAAGAAAATGTGCAGTTTGTAGTTATTTTTCAGTGTTTCCATGAAAAAAAGGTTAGGAGAACGTTACCTGTTTCCAATGCCACTTTGCTAAATGGTATTTGAAAGGGTAAAAAATATTTTGTAGAGTATATAGTTCAGTAAGATAGCTGTCTATAACTTTCTTTCCTTGGCCTTTTTAATTTTCGAGTACACAGAGAAGCAACTAAAACTGGCCGATAATCTTCTCTTTTGTTGGAAGTTAACTCCTCCGGTTCTTTCATATTCAAAAGCCAACTTTCTTTTCCCTGGCCTTGGCCATTCATGTATGTCAGAAAATGGATTCAAATTGAGAAAGGCTTCCTGTTGATTGAAAAGTAAATTAGCATGTGGAGAAATGTCTCGGGGGGAAAAAAGGTAGAAATCCCTTGTATCAAATACTTTTAACATTGGCTAATAAGCAGTGGAAAAAGCTCCTGACAGCTTAACATAGTGGTGGCCTCAGGGCAAGAAAAGGGTGACATAATTGGTCTGTTCTGTCTCCAGCTCTAACCCTGTGTTTATCCAACGCTGGATAATGTTACTTTCACCAGTTTAAGTAACTAGATGAACTGGTACCGCCTTGTGTATGGATACTGCATATCAGCTTAACTTGCTCCTGCTTCAGCTAGCTATGTAAATAAACTAAAAGTAATTTTAGCTTTGCAAAGTTTTAACTCAAAAAATAACTGGATATTTTTATTATTACAGCTTCATATTGAATAAAGGATGGACAAACCTGAACATGTAAAAGTGAAAAACATTCAAACCTAGGAGCAAATTTAGAGTTAAGTTTCTAGATAGGGTGGGAGAGCTTGACTGTGAAAATCAATTGCCATGTATTGCAAGTAGGTAGCCTAAAGACAGACTTGTATATTTTTGGTGGAAATAATAAAAATTGGCCATCTATCTTTTAAATGCCACTTTCAGAGGAAATTAAATGTGAATGTTGAAGAACTGTTTTGTGCCAAACCCAAAAGACAGAAAATTTAAGGCCCTGACCTCACACATTCTTGACCAGGTTTATAACTCTTCTTGCAAGTAATTCTACATTCGGTTGGTCTAACTGAGCATGTTTACCAGAGATTGCAGTGTTGAAGACTAGAATTGTATTGCTAATAACTTTCATTTTGTTTTTTTTTTTAAAAAAAAAAAAGCCATTTAAAAATTGCCTAATTTCTTTGAAGACTGAAAAAACATTGTTGAACATAGAGCAGATTGTTGAAAATTAGTTTCCTTTCTCTTTCTGAGGTGCCTAAACAGCTGAAAAGTACAATTCAGACTGATGTCAAGCTATAAATATTGATGAAGCTGGACTTGGCAGCTGGCTATTTTGAGAGTTGGTGTTTGCAATTATAGTTCAGAATTATTTGCTGAACAACTTGGTTTTTGTTTTCTTTCACAATAATAGTGTTAAGATCTTGGACTTCTCTGCATATATAATCATGTTAATGATTAGAAAGGTGATAAATACAGAACATTCATTGGGAAAATTTTGGTGTGTAAACTAGCAAAGAGTGACGTAAACAAATAAAAGCACATTGTGATTTAAACTTCCTTCTCCATTGCCCTCCTCCTGGCTCGGTCTTGGTTCAGTCTGGCTATAGACGTCCACCCAAGGCTGCATTACAGCCTTGTAGTAATGCCTTCATCTGGAGCTTTTTTGTGTGCAGCAAGTGTGCCTTTCTGAGTGTCATGACCGCTGACAGAGGTAGCACCAGTATTGCTGCACTCGTGTGAATTTCCTAACGATGCACCTCTTATTGTAAAAGATAACAGTCTTTTTTTTCAAAAAAGGATGCTTCAACACAGGAAACTATAATGCAGGAAGACAGTAAGAAGCAAAAAGTTTGAGAGCTGCAGTATCTTCCAATCCTATGATGCATTTGAATGATTTTTAGTAGTGCTTTCTTGAACTCCTGTTGACTGCTAAAGTTGTTATTTAAATGTGTCGATGGATAAGCCACCCCTCCCTATTTCCCGTCCCGTCCACGTGGCTGTGTATTACCTTATCAGTTGTAATTTAGTTACTGCTGCTGGTTTTGATAAAGGTACTGTTATATAGGTAGGACTTCGGGACTGTAACTTGTGGCTCAAAAGGAACCTTGAGTTGTCTTTCATGCGATGAACAATCTGATGGGATGATCTGTTGGGATCATCAGCATTAAAGGAGTTAGCTATAGCTTTCAGGTTTAAAGTTGAGCTGTAAGTAGACTTCTCTCTCATTGTAATATTTTGTTTAAGATCAGCCAAAAGGTTTAAAGTCTCTGGTCTAACATTCCCCTTCCTTCTCTTCACCTCTACTCCTGGAAATTCAAGCCTTTCAAGATATTTTGCAACTGAAATAAAGTCTTGCTACTTCTGTACTGGTTTTGCTGTAGCAGTGCTGAGGCATTGGGAATGCAAGTATACATGGATTGCTGGCTTTGAGCCCGTTGACTGCATCCCCGGTTTTTCCACCAGGGCACAATTAAATTACCTGATAGTTGTAATACACATGGTAATGACTGTTTGTGTGCCATTAGGATGCGGAGCATCGCTACCATTATCAAGCAGGAGCAGTATTAGCAGTGTGAGAGCACCCTTTTTTGTGCCTGAAAAGCATTTGTTTGCAAAACCTAAGAGAACAGAAGATGAACAATTGAAAAGCATGATGTTTTTATAGTGATAATTTGTTTTCAACTTTGCTAAAAAAATTTCTTTCATTAGGTTGGCTGGGTAAATCTAATGCACACACTTTCACACTTTCATACAGTGTGGAAAAAGTAGCCTGTAATCTCAGCTCTTGGTGTTTTAATTCCTGAATGCTCCAGTCATCACCAGAATTCTAACTGTACTACTGACTGTCTTGAAGACGCTGTTGGTCAGTTAAGATAGAGTACTCCCAACAACCTCAGTTTTGATAGTTTCCATAAACATGGTGGTAGAGTGCTGAAGGACTTGAAGAGAAAAAGTAGAAATAGTTCTGAGGTTATTTAGTACATACACATGTGTGCGTATATGGAGATGTATGTATGTATATAAATGTGTGTTTATATACATTCTTCAGCTACACTGAAAAGACAGTGGAACAAAGCATAAAGGACTTTAGAAAACGTAGCCAGTTGGCAGTTTTGGGCTGATTATAGTTGGGTCGTGACCTTGATTATGGTTGAGAAGCGATGTGTAATGTATGATAGGCTGCTGAGGCAAACACCTTTTATGTTCACTATAGCCTTTAACGGATTCTTTAGCAAAATCAGTATAAGCAGGGAAGAAGTGAATTTTTATGCTGTTTTTGCAGGAGAAAGTGGCCAAAAGGTGTAAGCAAAATATTTTTTAAAATGCACTTTTCAATTTATTTTTCCTTTAGTGGGAGGAGGAACATTTAGCGCCTTGAATGTTGTTTATGTAAATGTTTTGGAACACTGGAAAGGTGACGATGCAGTGTTCTGTCTTCAGCTTGTGTTTCAAGACTGTCTTCAGATTCAAGAGCTAGAAACAGGATTTTCTAAATAGAAAGCTTATCCAGGCCTGCCTTTCCTTACCCTGCTTTTGAAACTGATGATTCAGTAGCCAGGTGATCAAGTGAATAAACTTTTTGCTTTTTTAAAGATTATGTTCACACAAGTTAAGAAATATTACTAGATTTCTCAAAAAAAGTTCCATAAATGTGATTTGTGCTTGTTTCTCATGTCCTCCTTGAGTCAAAAAAGGGAGACATTGTTTAACAGGGGAAAAAAACCCAACCAACCAAACACGGCCCACACTCAATTGGGTGTTCTTGAGCTGCTTATGTGTAATTGTCCATTAAAAAGAAACAAAACCCCCTGTCATTTTCAGGAGTGTTCTATTTTATGAAAGTGGTTTGCTTTAGTTTATATTTGTTGATATGCAAAGACTTACATGCTATGAACTTAGGTTTTGTATGTATAGGTTAATGATGTAACTTCTGTATAGTCCTTCTATTCTGGTGTTCCCTTAGAAGAGCAATACAGACTAATGTAGATTATATCTATTCCAAGTTACTTATGTTGTTGAAAGTGGCTGTGTCCTATCTACATTAACAGCTGAACCATTTTTTGTATACTACAAAAAAAACACATCAGTGCAGAGAAGTTACTTTGGCTGCACAACTCCATATTTTGTTCCAACACAGAATAATGGATGTTTTATCCTGTGTCATGTGTACTGTAGAACACCACAGTGATTTTGTGGAGTACTCAGCTGCCATGGCTGAATGTTGTTTTCTGGTTTTTAGTAAGAGGCTGAGGATTTCTACCTTTTCCCATTCCTCCTGGCTGCTTCATTTAGAGTCTTATCTTTAGTTCGGTTTTCCTTGAAGTGCTAATCCTGGATTTCCTTCTACCACTGACTAATGCAAAGAGAGAGTTCTTAACAATATGAAAGAAAGAGATCATAATTCCTTTCTCAAGCGCCAGTAGCATCTCTCCTTCTACCAAATTCTTTCTAATGGATTACGAGTTACATTTCCCTCTTCAGTCTTGAAAAATCGAGGGGATGGACTATTGCAGTGTTGTCCTGTATAATTTTTATAGTAAAACATAAAATTTTACAGTTAATTTTTTATACTGAATCATGGCTATCTCAGTGACAGTGTACTGTAGGCAAAGAACCCCATGAAATATTTCTGTACTGTTCTGAAGTAGAGAATGATTTTAGGCCAGCTTCGCGCTACCCTAATTGGGTATGCGCTAGTTTTGTGTAGTTATGTCAGCAGCTAGTTTTTGTGAGGTGATGTTTTTAGGCAGCTGAAGGCCTTTTGGGCAGGGAATGTGCTCTTGGTAGCCTTATCAGAATCATTCCACAATGTAAGTCAGAACTAAGTTTAAAATTAAAATTTGCTGGTTTCAAACATTTACCCACTTAACAAAGTGTCAGTTAAACCACATTGGGCAGTAAAGATCCCCCTTTTGTCTCCAAATGTACTGTTGCTAGTCAGAAATTGGGTGAATTAAAATCATGGCCAGAAGGCTCTTAGTTAGTGTTAGAAGCTCAGGATAAAAATACACGGTTTATGGCAGCTAGTCCAATGACAGCAACAGTTTGTTGCTAGATAATGCTGTACATTAAGCATGAGCAGTAGCCAACAAGATGATGCAGTGAATTTAAAAACATCCCACCTGTTGGTTACCTTCGCAAGGAACCTTTCTTTATGGTGCCTGAATACCAGAAACTGGAATAATTCAGGTTTTAGTGATGTTAATTTAGATGTATAGTGGTAAACCAATAGTTCTGGAGCTCTTTTCATTCCTGAAAGTTGGTTATGTTTTGCAAAACCAAAATTGAAGTATTTAATTCTAGCTGTGGTTAGGAGAGGGTGGTGGATTCTGAATGATTTGAAATGGGTTTGAGTGTTAGCCAGCTCAGTGCTGCTGATATGTTATTCTTTCAAAATAGGATTAAATATCTGACAATTGGTAGGTAATGGGATTCGTTTTTACACATAATGTTGAGTATTTGGGAGTTATTGTAGGATTATGTAATCACTTTCCTTGAACGGAAGTGTGTGTGTTCTCTTGGTTCTTCTACAAGAAATCAGTTTCACCCCGTATTTTTCCCAGTTGTGAATAGAAATTATATTTTTAGACTTTCCTACTGTTCTGTCATGTCTTATAGTGAGTAGGAAATTCTGTCACATGTGCTACCAGTGTTTACTGTTTCTCTAAATTTGGATGGGAGGTAAGGGGGAAGAAATTGAAGAAAACGTTTTCCTTATGGCAGCCTGTTCCTTTCAGTTCTGCGCACCTGGATTGGTCTTCCTACAGAGGCAGCTTGTGCGAGTTGACCAGGAAGGAGGTATTTGCTTTAAGTAAAGAAGTGGGTGCTGAGCAAATGTGGGAAGGTGTGCAGCACCCTAAAAAACACTTGGAAAAAAAGCTAGTCTAGGAGTCCTGACTGCACAGGATATTATTCTGCTTCATAGATTCCCTAACCCAGCTAAGCAGATCGCTGCACTTTACAGTACTGGAACTAGAAATACATGCAGAATGTTTTGGAGGTTACACTGTACATGCATACAGTTCTAGCCTGTCAGGACTTAATATATGTAAGCCAGGAGTATGTAGGTATAATGACCTGTTTCTGCTATGGCAAGATAATAAAAACTGAGTGTGATCTTTCAGAGTGCCTGAATTAATAAGCGTTGTAGTTAGCTGATTAATATTTGGTTATGAACTGTCCCACTTCCTGGAGGGAAGGGGGAGATCCCCGCTTTGTTCTGTCAGAGGAATGGTGTATAAATTGTGGGTGGGTTTTTGCATGGTTGGTTTTCCTTTTCCTTGCTACCTAATCCAACTGTGTCTGCTTTCCTGCTAAAGTTTTTCCTGTGCAGTCTGGACATGCAGGTGGGTTCGTCCTGAAGCCCTGGCTGCCAGCAGAAGTAGATACTTATTGTGAGGATTTGAATTAGGAGGAGGAGGCGTATGTATGATATTTAAATTCTGTTCTGACAGTGTGGTTGACACTGAGATTCTCCTTGCTGTAACATCTTTGCAGTGCTACTCAGCTACAGGTCACATTCTGTCTTTAATCCAAACTGTTTTTACTGGATTCTACTCTCTTGTGCCACTTTGACTTTGCTAATTACCGTTGTTATTGCTCTAGAAACATAGGCCTAAATTTGTCAGAGTAAGAGGAAGAAGAGGATCAGTCTTTTCTTGTCTTCTATCTGTTATAAGTTACATACTGATGAGAGGCTTTTCTCAATTAGGGACAGGAACGCATACTCATCTTTGTGAATAAGATTTGGTAATGAGATAGGACAGATTATTGGCACAATTAGTAGTAATTCTCTCTTTTCCCATGGAGACATTAGTGGTCCATAAGCATGTGGTGGTTTGGCTGGAACTTTGAATGCTTTTGCTAGATACTAATGCTACAGTATTTCAGTATCCAGCCTGCAACAACCCCTTTCTGGAATAAGCTGGTTTTTTGGCCACCTTCTGCAGTATTTCCTATTCTGCAAATTCGGACCCTGTGCTGTCAAAACTACACAGACATTTCATTAGTCTTGCTTTTTGGCTGATACTCTCCCTGGATGGAGGTATGTGTCAGAAACACATGATAAAACTGCTAAGTCAACAACAGCCTTCACCTGTAGAGTATTGTGCACTTGACTACATAGATTAATAATAGTATGTTAAATGGTGTGGCTGGATATCTCTGAGATGTTTTAGGGAGATGGATGGTAGTCTAACATTCCGTTGAGGAATCAATTTTTCTTTTTTTTTTTCTATTGCTTTGGAAATTCATGGGAAAAATTGGAAACTTAAGAGACAATATAGTGGGTTAGTCTTACCTTTGCATGTTTTTTCTGATATATTTCTGTAGTAGAAATATTTCTTTTATCTCCTACTGTCTAGTGAAGCCATGTAAATGCAAGTTGCTTTATGTAATCAGCTAAGATGACAGTGGTGCTTATTTTTTTCAATGGAGGAAATATTACAAAGTGGTAAATATTATGTCTTCTTACCTCAGAGTATATGTTTGCTTATTGTAAAAGTAATCAAGAGTTTAAGTTTTGTTACGCTTCTGTCTCCAGAGCCTCAGCTTCTAACAATGATTAAAAATGCCTTTGCGTGGTAAAAACATTCTCAATTTGGGCATGGGCTCTAAGGTTGCTAATACTTTTGGGACATCATAACATTAAGGTGATAATGTACTTAATGTAGATTTTTCACTTGAAAAACTACTTCAGAGTGATTGAGAAGACTGAGCATGTTGCACCTCTGCTTTGGTAGTGCTTGTACTATTTTGGTAGTGTCGTGTTTTCAGCCGAAATCACTGCAACTGGACGGACAGATGGCCCTTCTCCTTACCCCCCCCCCCCAAAAAAAAAGGAAGAGATAAGGAGATACAGAAGTTTAGAATCAACTAAACTACTTTAGTGAAGAATTAATATTAAAATAAAAAAAGAAGATAATAATGAAATAGCTACAATATATACAAAACCGTATCAAGCTCCCAGGGTGATAGTCCCGTCACTGGCAGGCACTGGGGAAGTCCCAGACTGGGCTCAGAAACTGATGGGAACTGGATTCCAGCTCTGGAGTCAGGAACACACTGATCAGGATCAAAGG
>BJBW01000309.1:55275-79065 GCA_004320125.1 Scolopax mira | reverse complement strand
ACCCTTTGATCCCTCAGCTTTTATACTGAGCATGGGGTGGATGGGATGGGATGGGATACCCCAGTTGGTCAGGTTTGGGTCACCTGTCCTGTCTGTTCCTCCCCACGGGTGGGACCCCTCTACGCTTTTCTGTTTCCGACAATCTAAGGGACAAATAACAAAAATTGGCTGACCTTGGTTGTTATAGCAATAAGTATAATCAAGGGCCTCTCTGCACACCATTCCTTGGCATTTAGCACAAACATTGGCCTTATCACTCTGAGCAGTTTTCTCCACAATATGCCGTTTTTTCGGAGAGTTAGAGGAGGCCTAGCTAAAATGTAAAATTCCAGAACACAAAATCGGTTTGGTTTTACTTCAAACAGTGACTCAATTTCTGGGTGAAAAATAAACGTTTCAGTTTTGTACCTATATGTAGTAAGTAAACAGTTCAAAACTGCTGCGAAAAGGATAATAGGAATAATAATGTGAAAATTATAACTTGCTGCCAAACAATAAAACTTTCAGCATGTATAAAATTTGCAGGGTCTACCTAGTTTAAATGATGGCATTCATTTTAGGAGGTATTTCTGTTATACCTAGGAGGAAATGTTAGCTATTTTTCTTCAAGTGGTTCCAGCGGCGAAGTTTACTGGTAGTGCCAGTAAATCCTTGTAAGGGGAATTCCCTGTTCAATACCAGTTTGAGGTTTCTGTTATGCAGCACTATGCAAGGTACATTGTTAGAATTCAGTTCAGGCCTGTATCTATAGTATTTAATGAAGGTTCAGAGCAAACTAATCCGCCAGCATACTAAACATGTATACTTCAGATACAGGTATATACTTCTTAAATGTTTGGTGGGTCACAGGGTAAGAATTCTTATTTTTTTTTCTCCAAATTGATGGATGGTCTAAGTTGTGTGGTGATGGGTGAGTAAAAAGTATGTGAAAACAATAAGCAGTATTATGTTTTTAGTGTTTTCTCCAAGGTAGTTAAAGATGCATTTACAGCATTGGTGCAGCTTTATTCTGTAGAAGCCTAAATTTGATAAAAGTTGAGATGAAATTTAAGTCTGAAGCTCAGCAAGTGAATACTTTTTGCAGTATGTAAAATTTCTTGCTTTCAAAGAATACTTTCCTAGACCAGGGTGGCAGTTGAAGTAGAAGAATACTGAGGAGAAAGGTACTTCTCTCTTTAAATCTAATGCTAACTGTAGCCTTTTTCCCCCATCACCCCAGTACTGCATAAATTACAGGGGAAGAGGGAGCCTGGATTACTTCTTTTGTGATTACAATTTTTTGCTTACCCTACATGATATTATTAAGATGAACATGGCTATTCTAAATGTTTTGTGAGTAAGAATTGCTGAGCTTTGGAGACAATTGACTTTAATTTTTATGTTTCTTACCTCGTAATACCCACAGTTGGGTGATCTTTAAAATTTATTATTTTTTTTTTTTTTTAGGGTTTCGTTTTTGCACTGAATGTAGCCAGGACAGATCCTTGTGGGCTTTGGCAGCCCTTGGAAACTGTCAAAGGTAAAAATCAACCAAAGTTCAATATTACGTTCTTGAAAGTTGGAGGTGAGAACATGAGCTTATACTAGTTCTTAACTAACTATAGGACATCTTGCTGTTTTCATATACTTTCTAGTGTACTATTTCCTGTGGGTTTGGGTGTGAAGTTTTTACTATAACTGTCTGATGTCATTTGGTTTTTGTTAATGAAAGTTGATGTATAAGATAAGATGCATTTTCTTTGAAAATTAATTTGAGATTTTAAAGTCACTGGAATTGGTCAGTGATTAGTTCCTACAAGCAATGAAGTTATGTTAAAGTTTTGTTTATCTTCTGGATGCTTGTGCTTTCATCCCAGTACCTCTCGACTTGCATTTAAAGTGACAAAAATACTCTGTTCATTTTCCATATGTTAAATTTTATGTTGCTTTTGTACATTCTTAACAAGCTCAATGTAATGCAAAGCTGTAGCAATTAGATATGATACACTACACCATCTGTTAAAAATTAATGCTTTTTGTCTGTGTACCTAGATAGAGACTGTATCCAATCATGTATCAATGCAATTGCATCAAATAAGTAGAGTCTCATTTAAGATGCAGTTCAATACAGTACTGCCTTGTTCTAACTCTTTTTTTTTTTTTTTCTCCAAGTGTGTCATGTATATAAGATCAATGTTTCTGAAGAGCACTTGAGTGCCTGTTTTGTTTTGTGCTCTTTTGATAGTTTGGGACCTTCCCTCAATTTCTGCTTCCTGTCTGTAATGGTGACAGTTTGCACAGCCTTACTGACCTTCAAGGGTTTTCCAGTGGGCCATATTCAATTTTGACTTTGGAACTCACAGGAATCCCCAAATGCTTGCTTTTGGCCATAAACAAACTTGAAATGCAGTGCTCTTATGCCGTTGGCCACAGGAATCTTTCTGCATCACTCGTGTGCATAAAGAACATAAAAATCATCTTATTGGATTGGATTCATTTGTTGCCTGATATATCTGTCTCCTGAAAGAAGCTGGAAGGAAATGCAATGGGGAAAATACAAGAGAAAGGGTAGGGTTCAGCAGAACTTCCTCTTGCAGTCTGTGGCTTAAGGAGTTCCTACATCAGCTGCAAGATTTTTGGTGGATTTTCTTTTTCCCTTATGATTTTTCCAATAAATTATAGAACCTTTTAGAACTTCCAGTTTCTTGCCATCTCATGTGAGTCAGTTCATTCTAACTGGGCATTGTATGAAATAATATGATACATATCTTAAATGTTAAAGCTGATAAAACATGTATTATGGGACAAATGAAGAATAAGTAAATAGCCACCCTTTTCTTTCTCTGTTACATTTGCTTTGTTATAGATTTCTTTCTGTTTTTCCTATATCTTACTCTCTTCTCTGAGCTATGGATAGTTCCAATGTATTTAATTTGTCCGCTGTGGGAGAGCTTGCTTATCTTTGTTCTTGTAGCCTTTCTTTTTTTTTAATTTTTTTTTTTACTTCCCAGTTGTACTGACTTTTTTTTTTTCCTTTGAGATGCACTGGTTGGTAGGGTTTTTTTTGTCTTCTTCCAGTAGTAATGTATAAAAACTGGTGTCAAATTTTGGCACTTTCCATTCTGCTGGTAGTGAGGAATACTTTGGAAGATAAACATGGCAATTTTTCAGAAGGTCATATTTGAGTTCTTCCAGTGATGTGTCCTTGCAGTGGTCTTGGCCTGACCTGACTGATCTTGTTTTATTTTTATAAGCCGTGTAAAATGTTTCTGTATCTCAAGCTCAATCTTGCTTGCTTCTCTGATTTGAAGCCAATTCAGTGCCACAGTAATCCTTCTGGTCGGAGCTGTTTTGGCCGTTAGTCATCAGACGATACATCTAACAATCCGTGGAGCTTCCCTATTGCTTAAATCTGGCTTTGCCAAACTCTGCGCGGGAGTTCCCGCGGCTCTGGAGCGGGTCTCGCCCTCGGCCCGGGGCAGTACCATGGACAGGGACCGCGGGGCCCGTCCTCCCCCCCTCCTGCTGCAGAGCAGAGGCAGCCCCGCACTCAAACACTTGTGATGCGCCCCAAGAGCTCGGCCTAGATGCACGATACCGCTCTTGTTTAGCATTTGATACCTAAGGTTTTTGATTATAGGCTGCCGTCAGAATATTTGTTGAGGATTTAGGTGAGAGTTCTGCTTTGTTCTTATTCTTCTTTCCCCAGAAGAAGAGATGACTATGCTGTATGTCTTTTACAGCTCTCATGCTTTGCATGTAATGTATGATATTACTGAACGTCCCAGCTTGTTGGTTATAAGATCTAACAAGTTGTATGTAACATTTTGTAGCCTCAGCACCTTTATGTTTGTAGAATGTTTTCTTCTTTCCTTGTGTCAATTTCATAGCCATAAAAGATGTCTACCGAAGCACAACATACAGAAGATGTTGGCAGTGCAGATAATCTTACCTTATGAGCAGGCTTTAACCTCGAAATGAAGGAGGTATATCTAGATGAAAAATTTCCAAGCTTTCCCATTTTGTTGTCATTACTATTTGCACTCCCCAAAGTTGTCACTTTCCAGGCTAGGAATTGCTCCTTTGATGGTGACAGTAGAGTGAACAGCTCTGTAGCTGAGATGCAAAAATGAAGTGGAAGGACTTGACGTGGATTTTAAGTGCTGGTGTATTTGAAGAGTTACAGCATCTTGAGAGGGACAGCTGTTACAGGCCAACAGCTCTTGGCTTTAAAAGAGTTTTTACTCAGTGTGAGCCCTTGCTCCTGGAATGCTACAGATCTGCTGATAGCTTACATCCTGGATTTTGAAAGTCAGACATTCATGCTGAATATGTGCTTGTGCATTTGATCTCCTAAATTGAGTAATTTGATTCATTACCCCTGAAAGATCGGTCATCCTCTAGAGTAGAAGATGTTCTAATCTTTTTAACTACAGACTCCCAAACTGTGTTGCATTCTTCCATAAATTATTGTACAATTCTAGGAATGGAATTTGGGACGTAGATTTTTTTCAGTTGGAACTGCACTAACACTGCCAATCAAATTTAAAAATCAGTTACCAACATTGAATATTGGAAACACTGGGAGCTGTTGACCTGCGTTAGATTGTAGATTTTGACCTAAAGATGAATGACTTAATCAGTTCCCTGAATTATTTAGGGCCTGAAATACAGTTATTTCTAAAATAAAGTCAAGGAAAAAAATCCCTAAAGTAACAATTCAGAGGTACTGGAGGATCGCAGGAAGTCCAGGAATTTTTCAAATAAATAACCTTTAGATTGTCTGTAAGCTGAATCTGTGAAGCTTATATTTGCACAAAGGCTATTTCTTAGTAAGAATTGCTCACCTCTAGTCCATTTGATTATTTCTTACTGACAATAGCTTTAATGAGTAAACACAGTGAATATGTAAAGTTCTCAGCAATGACATATTTTAAAATTTAAAAGAAAGTATATTCCTACTAGGTGCTTTTTTTTCTCCTCATAATTTAGTAGAATTATGTCTTCTTCTTGTCTCACTTGTTTGTAAATATGTGCAGAACTAGAACATTAAGGGTCATAGCCTAGAATTATTTATGTGCACTGTAAAAGATAGAAAAATCATTGTTTTTAAAATATGTCTTTCTTTTTTATCTTTTAGGCAGTATTTTGCATTTCTGCAGAGCTTTGCACAGATCCTGTTCCCATGCAAACTGATGAGGGAGAAATACTGGAGGAAGGCAGTCCCAAGGTCAGTGAGGTAAATGCCACTGTGTTTTGGAGGAACAAGAGCTTGCTTGGCTGAAATGGGGGATACATGGAAAAAATATTGACCGCTGGTGGTATTTTTAATAAATACCTGCATGCAAGTAAATAATATTTATTATCCTGGAGACATTTTAAAAATAAAGTTTTTAAAGGCCTTAAGAAAGATAGGCTTTTTTGCTGCCTAGTAAGGATTGGAACATGTGTTTTAGATCCCTCCCAGGAAGGAAAGAGGAAAGTCTTGTAAAGAAATACTAACCTTGATTGTATTCCATTTGTTAGAACTGGAAGGGCTTGTCAAGCTTTCTGACTTACCCATACACCCCCTTCAGCTGACTTAGAATTAAGCATGTGGTGCAGGTGTCAGTGTTTGTGGATCACTGACTGATCTATACTGAAGGGATTCTGCTACTTGTTTGCTTGTGCTTTCCAGCATGTGCTTTGTTGTGAGACCAGATAGCACATTGCTTTTAAAGGTACCTCTGATTCTCAATATACTCTGTTGGAACAAGAGGTTATCAAGTGTGCTGTTGAATATAATGTTGGTTATGTCCTACTTTTTGCTTGTTTCCTGAAGATACAGATGTTGAGTCGTGAATTACTTTGGTTTGCATAATGACCTATCGATTATCATATTCTTCAATAGGTTCATAAATTTAAGTACTTACTATCTCAATGAGTTAGTGTTAACTTTGCAACTGATTTGTGTTTAAAATATGGCTCCTAAATTTCATGAAAACCTGAATGTGTTAGCATGCTTGTAGTTTTGTGTCAGAGACTGCCTGAAAGACAACTAAAACTAAATTTTGTTGTTTTCTAGATGTAACTTTTTTGATAGTTGCTCTCATTGTTTTATGCTCTAATAGGAAAAAAAACCATATTTAAGCTCTAGGCATAAAGTTAGGAGGTGATAAATTATTATAGAAAGGATTGGGCAATTTTTCTGCATGTACTTTAGGTTTTGTGTTATTTTAAATAGAAAGGCTCACTAAATTAGGAGCTTAGATATGAAAACAGAGCGGTGGATGTACCTGCGGCCATCCAGGGTATTGAGTGCATCTTTCAACAAGGATGTGGGGGATAGACACATGAGAGGAAACATCATGGTACAACTAATTACTGATTTTATTAGCATGGTTACTGGCGCCTACTTTTCACCAGAGAGAATGTGTGTTTGTGTGTATATCACAGAAACCTCTAGATGTATGTATATACACACAGGCACCTGTGTGTAAGTATGTGTGTGTATATAGATATATAGCTTTAATTTTTTTGTGTGGCAGGTATTAGATTGAAGTAACTGTCTTGTGAAACTTACTCTTTTCCTTCTATGAAAAGTATGCTTTTCTTTGGCATTCTAAATTCTTGGTGTAATGGCAAATACTGTATCTCTACTCCAGCATTAAGTGTTCAAAAATTTAGTGAGCTTGAATTTCAAAACAAGCCCAGCATACACACTTTGATATCCAAAACCACAACAGACTGACTTTGGATACCAAGCTGTGTATCCAGCATTGCTTTGAAGCAATTCTCATTTGGAGAGCATGGGAGATTTGGGATCATACAGCTGATATTCAGTGTTATTAATTAAAAAGCTACACAGAATTGGTATATACTAAGAAAAAAAGACTCATGACTACATCTAGTCCTTGTCCCCATCTTGTGATGTATAGGACTACTCAATGAAGTTTATTTTTCAGGGTTTTTTTTTTAGTCTGTAATTTACTACGTTTACATGATCCAGTGAGCCATTTTCATATGGTTTTCTAAGAAATATTTTTTTAAGACTTGGGTAATATAGTTTAGGCCTTTTTCTTCTGTTGGGCCTTTTTTTTCCCCCTTACTGCCCCATCTCATTCAAGCCCATGACATGAGGGTTTTTTGGGATAATTAGTTTTGTGCTTTGAAGACACTGAGTAGTTATTCTATCATGTTTTATTTGGACCTTTAATTTCTTCCCTTTTAGCCATTTCAAAACACTAATCTGTTATGCCTCCTGTTCAGATCAGTGGATCTTTTCTGCGTTTTTCTAGGTGTTTTTCTTTTATGCCTGTATTTAAGTACCAGCAATCCTTTTGGACCCCACTCGGTTTATACTCTGTTTTCAAAAATCCTGTAATTTGCCTATTCTTTTGCCTTCACAAAAAAAATTTTTTTTTTTTGAGCCTGTAAATATTGACAGAAGCCATTGTCTTCTAGCATTTTATTTCCTATGAATGTTTAAGAAGGACTCGGAATACTTCATATATTATCAACTCCTTTGAAGCTCTTCTCTTAAACATTGCACAAGTTGAGTCTGCAACTCATAGGTTTTATGAGATTAGTTCATGCTGATTAAGCACATTCCAGCTACTTAGTGAGAATGTTTGATTATATCATATATGAGGTCAGATTAAGGCCCTGTTCTTAGCCTTTGTTTTGAATAATTTATTCTTAGCCAAAAAGAGACTTTTGCAGGTGATACAAAGATTGAAATCACTCTTTATGGTGATTAGTAGCATCTTGTATGGGCTGCCTCAGCATAACTGGAAAAAAAGTGGGCAAGCTTTCTGTTTTGCAGTTACTTCTTCAGTCTTGTAGGACTAACAACAGTATTAAAGCTATTGTTGTAAAAGGTAGAGGAATAGAGCGTAGAACTTATTTTTGTACAAACATGAAATATAAGCTAAAACCCACTTTATGTTCAAATGCAAAGACCCAGGCCTATGTGCTGGAATGCTGCTTTCCAGCAGAGTGGTTTTTGCACATGCTCAGTTTTCTTCTCCCCTCTCCTACTCCATAGGCTGCTTTTGGAGAAACTTACTGTCTCGGTAATTTTGTTGTAGTTTTTGTTCTTCATCTTAACTGTTTCCATTGTTTGATCTCACAATTTCTTTCTTGTTGTCAGACTGTCAGAAAATATTCTTTCTGTTAACGTGTCCTTAACACAGTAAAGACAGCTGGCACCTGTCAATAACACACTCTGGATTCCAATAATTTTCTAATATTAGTGCCACAAAGAGGGGAAACAACCTGTACAGAAGCATGTTTTTCAAGTGAGTGCAGAGTTTTCAAAAACATAGGGGTTTTTTGGCATTTTAGAAGTCATGTAGATGTTCTGTTTGACAGGAATGTTGGGTGCATTCTATCCATGTGATCTGTCAGGGAATATCATACAGCAAAGTATCCTTTCACTTTATAAAATAGTTGGGGGATGAGGTGTCTGGTTTCTGGCTTTTCAGGACCTCTCTTCTTCCCTTCATAAAAGAAAAAAAAAAGAAAACATTTCTACTTGGAACCCCAAACCCTCTACTGTTCTTTAGATTATGACTTTATTTTTTAATTATATTTTGTGGTAGGTAATTTGCCACTAATGATTCCTAAGTTTTTTCCATTAACAGCTTTGGTAGTCTGAAAATATCAACAAGCACTGCGCTTCTTGTTTGTGACTAATTTCTTTTCAGCTGTTTTCATCCATCTGTTAAGGATTACGGCACAGACAACACTTAAACTTTGTTTCTCAGTTGTTCCTTTGCTGAAAATGCTGCAGGAGGAAACTAAAATTTTATGCCTGATTTGAAGGATTTCTAGATTTCTTTCAATATTGGCAGGAGTTTTGAGCTTATGCTTCGAACTTTTTCTCAAAAAATGCATGTCAAATGCAAAACTTTTCCCTACCCTCCTTGTTGTTCCTTCATCTTTCAAAGTAAAGAGCTGTGAATTTGTGGGGAGGGAGGAACTTTGACCAAAATAATTCATAGAAGGGTATTTATGAGTTGTCATTTTGATTCAGTCTTGTAGAAGAGAAAGGAGGAAAAATAGCTAGTTCTGCCCTTTTAATGCTTTGTGTGATAAAAAATCTAGGTACAGAAGATTTTGATGAAAAATGTGGCTGCACAGAATTCCAAATAATGTTCAACTCCTAATAAGTACAGGAAAAGAGAAGTTTCTGTACGGTATGGTGCTAGATAAATATATTTTTATTCAAAGTTTTCATTAGTATTTACAGAAATAATTATTGATCTAAGTAGGCAGTCTTGTAGGCATTTCTAAGCCTAGAAATTAGGATGCTTTTCCATACTCTGGTGCCTTTTTCAAAAACCAGTGACGCAAACATTGGGGTTTGACCTGTTGTTCAGTCTCACTGTTCACTGCAACTTATCAAACAACTCTCTTGAGGTTCCCTGTTAATCTTTATTTCAAGTTTTTCCCCCTGCTGTTCTTGTCTGTCAACATAAATGTTCCCCTTACGTTACTGCCTGCCTGTTCTCATCCTGGTTAATTCTTTTTTTTCTTACCTCTTGGTGTCTAATTGTGAACTAGCATTTTCCCTTCTGTTTAAATCATTTTTCAGAATTCTGTTGTTATTGGCTATATTTTGTGTGTATGTTTTGTTTTGTTTTTATCCTCGAGCATTCACACAGAGGTGATTAAAAGGTTAAAGAGTATGTGACACTCAGGTATATAAGCTCTTGCTTTTATTTCATTTATGTTGAGAATAAAGAAACATAAGCCTGTCTGAGTAGTACTTGATCTGTTAAGTTACATAGTTTAATATTTGTAAATAGAAGCTTAATATTCAGAAGACAATGTTGTTAGGAGGGAGGGTTGCCAGTCAGGAGCTATCTTTCTTAAAAGCTTCAGTTTTTCCTTAACTGCATTTATGGGTAAGTTACGCTCTGGTCTTGATAGTGGACATTGCTTGATGCTGACAATAGTGCAGAAGTTAGGGTGGCACTTTCATTGTGTGGGATTTAGAATTAATGGAATAAAAAGAAAATCTTGGTTGGGTAGTTAAGACAGCATCCTAAACTTTAATGTCTGTATCTCTGGGGCTTATAATATTACTTGGTGATACAGAACTGGGTTTCCATTCAGATGGCACTAAATAATTTAAAACATTCAGGCTGAAGACCTATACAGTAGTGAAATGGACAAAATGCATTGTCAATCTAATTTAAAAAAGCTGTTTTCCATCTAGCATTGGCCTCGTACATGGTACTTTCAGCCTTGATGATTTCTCTGCAGTATGAAACCCTGCTGCTCTTGAAAATTTTGGCTTGTTATGAAGAGGTGAACTTTCAATCTGAGTGTACTTTCCTGTGAATACCTGACAAGTCAAAGTAGGTTTCAGTTTACTCATGTGGCTGTTGCCTCTCACTTCGGTCCAGGAAAGTTCTGTTCTTTTCATGTTTCTTCATGTTTGCTCTCTGCTGGTTTTCGTTCCCTAATAATATAGGGTATGTTTCCATAATTTTTCTGGAACATGAGTTTTAGGAGCAGCTAGTCTTTTTAATGCTGACCTGCAACTATACGAAGTTCTTAAAGTCTTTTAGAAGCAGAGAAATATTAGTCCATCAAGGGGAACAGAAATTTTGAGGTTAGTTTTTCCCTCAGAACTTTAACACTGTGGCAAACAAAAGAACCTAATAACACAGTTGGATCTTTCCTTGGGGTTGGGGGGCAGAAGCTGCTTGTGAGTTTATAACTTTGAATTTCCAAATTTCAAGGCATTTTAGCAAAGAGCTATAATTATGGTATGTGGTTTAACCCCAGCTGGCAGCTAAGTACCATACAGCTGCTTGCTCGCTTTCCCCACCTCCCAGTGAGATGGGGAGGAGAACTGGGATGGTAAAAGTGAGAAAACACACGGGTTGAGATAAAATTATTAAATTTTATTAATATTAAATTATAAAATTTAAGGGGGGAGGGGAAACAACAACAACAAGAGATAAAAGTAAAACCCAAGAAAAAAACAAGTGATGCAAAACAAAAACAGTTGTAGACCACCAACTAGCTGATGCCCAGACAGCCCCTGAGCAATGGCAGCCGCTGCCAACCTCCACACAGCCCCCTACCTTGGTTTTATTGTTAAGCATGATGTCATGGGGAATGGAATAGCCTTTTGATCACTTGGCATCAGCTGTCCCAGCTCTGTTCCTACCCAACTTCTTGTGCAGCCCCACAGCCTACTTGCTGATGGGGCAAGTCTGAGAAGCAGAAGAGGCTTGACCCTGTGTAGGGTCAAGTTACTGCTCAGCAGTAACTAAAGCATCAGTGTGTATTAACAGTATTTTCAGCACAAATCCACAACATAGCCCCATGTAAGATACTATGTAGAAATGCAACTCTATCCCAGCCAAAACTTATAGGTTAGTTACCAGTATGTTATCGGCGTCTACTGGCTTTATAAAACAGCAGTTAAAAACAAGGGAAAATTGTTGAGGACTTTGCAAAAAAGAACGTGGAATTAAACAGACAGGGCTACTTGAACTGTTTTAAAGGAATGCCTAGCTGCTTGCACTTGATCCTGAATTTCTTTTTACATGTCCGAGATTTTGCAATTTGGGTGTTCTGTTCTCTTCAGCAGCAAGATGGATTACTCATTTGAAACCTACTTACCCATAGTGAAGATTAAGATTGCTAATATGTAGGTACTAAACCGAAAGATGACTCAGTTTTCTGGTATCTGAATACCCTGAAGTGCTTTTGAAGCAGAAAAGGTTAATACAATGTTGTATTTTCTTTCCCTTGGAAAATAACATCATCTGTCAAATTGACTTTAAGGTCTTTAAGGGCTGTCATTGTACCATCCTTTGATCCAGCCTTTTCATAGGTACAGTTCATGATATGTAACAGCATGGAATGTCATTGCAGTGAACAGGTGCGTTTCTTAGATTTCTAAAGGAAGAAGTGTTTCAGTCTTAATTAAAACTCAGTTAAAACTCATCTTTTCCATTTTTTTTAAAGCTTGTTTCTTTTTCATAAATGTTTTCTTGTTGCTTTTTTACTCAACCAATAGCATCTCTTCTTTGGTTGATTACAGCAGTTTATAATAATTTGTTAAACAAAGAAAATAACATTTGTCTAAAAATAGGAAAAAAAAGCAGTTCTGCATTTGAGAGTTAACATGCTATAGTCCTGCTATGATTTTGGAGACAGTGAGGGACATTTGATTTGTGGCTTTGTTAGCAAAGGGTGTATTCTTCTTCTTCTCATGCAGGTATATTATTGGCATACAACTTGAGGGATTTCTACCTTTTCAGAATATTGCCTTTTAATATCTTTCCATTCTGTATTGGCTTTACATTGTTGACAGTAACTGTAGTCCATGTCAATGTGACATTAATTAGAGCTCTATATAGTCAGTCACTTAATACAAAATCTTGTAGACACGAAAGTATTGATAAGTGTTTTCAATCTTACTGTTTTATGATACACTGAAGGGATAGGTATTTGAGGAGAAATTTGAGCCACAGACAGTAAAAACTTACGTTACACTTCCAAAGAATTTGTAGTCTGATTAGTTTGGTTTAGTCATTCGAAGTGTAAAATACACTGGTCTTGTTGACTTCATACATTTGCAGGACCGTACAGAGACAATTTTATTTTCAGTTTGAGCTAGATGAGCTAGATGAAATTGTTTCAGTTCCTCAAAATTTATTCTTCTTTCATTGGGTGTAGAAAAAGTGGATATGGGCTTTGTGGAGAAGACCTATTTTATTACTTTTATTTGTTCTTAACACTAAAAATAGTACTGATGGTCTTCATAATTACAGTAGGTAAGAGACTGTGTGGACAACTAAGGGCAGTTGAACTTGAAAGGCATGAGTTCCCCTGAGGGTAAAAGCCACATTAAAAGCATGTCAGCATTTCCTGTCACTTTTGTAAAGTCTGTTTACCGAGACACTTGGATAGTAGACAAGACAGTGTATTATGAAGAAGGGAGAATGTAATCGTTGTCTACAGGTGCATTAAGCTTGTGTGGAATTGGGTTGCTAAGAAATCTTAAAGAAGTATTCTGAAATCATATTGGTAGGTTTCAGCAGGTACAGATTTTCCAAGTGTGATTCCTGTGGCATTTTGGTTTTCTGTTTGAAGGCAAGTTGTGGTGTATGCCAGCAAGAAAAGTTCAGGGTCTGCCCTGGAGGTAAGTGGGTATTTTAACAGTTTGGTGGTCTGTAGATATCTAATAATTGTAATAATCCTGAGAAATTTGGAAAAACTATGCAAGCAAGCAGCATTATCAAGCCCCCTTGTGACCACAATGAGTTTGGATTTTTCACTCTGATAACTGGAGCAACTGGAAACTAGCTGTACACTGTGAATGTGAATAGGCTGTATTCATTCCCCTTCTGACAGTGGTCAAAAGTGGAGGCATAATACATCTTAAAGCAGGGTTAATGTATACGTATAACATAATTGCTCTCAACCTCCAACTGTTTGTTGCTCAGGAGCTTTCAGGGCCACTGGCAGTTTCTATGTGTTTAGAATCTTCACGTTAGATTTCTGTGAACTCAGAAAAGAAAGTTAGTTTTTCTTTCTCTTCCTTGCCTGTCTGATTAGATCTTGTAAAGCAGAATAATTTCAGCACCTCTTTGTGTGTGCCTGGTTTATTTCACTTTCAGTCACTTCTAATAAATAGCAGAAAAAAGTATTTGTGGCAGTGAAGGTGACTGAATGTGTAATGCAAAAGTGTAATTTAATTTTCAGTAATTCTGATTATCACCAGCTTTCTTGAGCCATTAAAAATTCTTGTTTGTGCCTGTTGTCCTTTTGTGGCAATGCATCATCTAGCTTTCTAAATCTAAGTGGAAGAGAGCAATTAACATGTTTTTCTCTCTGTCAGGGTGTTTAACGATGTGTACATCAAAATAACAGCCACTTACAGATGTCAGTTTAAACTGCTGTAACTTTTTCATGTGTGTCTGTACCATAAATAGTAAAGTAGCTGTAAAATGAGCTGGCTAAATAGAGTCATTGGTCTGCAAAATAGTGGGTGAACTGCTTAAGGGCTTTTGGGTCAGATTTTTCCCCTAAATGGAAAGTGTAAAAGGTTTGTTATAGAAGTGTAAAAGGGTTTTTCAAAGACGCAGAAAATCGCAGGAATTCATGATTTGTTAAATGTTAATCTTTAGCTGAAGAATAATTTGGAAGGTTAATTAAATAAAAGACGGGAATTACTCATGTCTTACTAAATTCAGGTATTTTTTTTCTGAGATCTATTGTATGTACAGAACACACTAATAAATGGATGGAGTGCAACTGTGGTGCAGGATAAGAGTACTTTTGCTTACATGCAGAATGCTTTATGCTTTTTGTATCTGAGATTGCTGAACTATTATCTGAAGATCTTCAGAGTTGAAGTTTTCAAGTGACGTTTCTAGATATCCTGTCATACCATAACGTGAGTGGATTAAACTTGGTGGTGGTGGAAGGTGTTACTGGCAAAATACTGCATCTTGCTGCAAACGTTCAGATTTACCTTCAGAGCAAGATTCAGAGGAATTACAATGTATGTATACTGAAATGCTTTGCAGCTAAGTAATGTGTGTTTACAAAAATTATTTTTTTAATCAAGTAAACTTTCTTATCTATACAGTATGAAATGTATAGATACATTGGCTTGGGTCCTGACCTTTTTAGCATTTCCAAAGTGTGAGTAGTGTTTTCATGATATTCATAAAACCATTTGTTTTAAGATTAGCATGGAATTAATGTTAAGCTCCTGGGTATTTCACAGAATATTAGATAACATAAACAGTTTTAAAATTACATAGAAAATGGGCCGTAGGTTATTTCTGCAAGTGCAGGTGATTAATTAGTGACAGTTGGAGGTAGAAGCAAAACTTCCAGTCTTTTAACCACAGCTGCAGGTTTGGTGCTTATTTAGATGAAACATAGATTACATATTGTAAGTTACATAACTTCTCTGTTCTTAATGATTAATTGAGCCCCTGTTGATAATCTGTCTTATTGTTCTATAAGGATGATGCAGATTTTAATGATGGTATAAGTTAATGTGTTGGCATTTATAGTTAATGTTGCAATGTTTTGTTGAGTCAGGAATTAAAGTACTTTTAGGCTGCATATACCAAACATAGATATTAGATTAGTGATTCTTAAAAGTAACTCTAAGCAGTTTAAGTTCAAAATTATTAGCAAGGAGTACTGGATGTGATATGCGACTTAGCAGTAGTTAGTAAGTTTTCACTTATCTTTATACTAACAGGAGAACCAGGTAGGACTGTGTGATGGTAAGAACATTGAAATGCTCAGTCTAGATGCTGATGAGAAACTTCAAGAGAATTGTGAGTAAGCTGGGAGATGGTTCACATCTTGTGTTGGTATTTTTTGTTTATCAAGCCTGCGTTCAGGTGAAATTGGGGAGGGGGGAGGTAGAAATAGGTTCAAATGAAAATTTAGTAACAAACACGATGCTGTACGATTCATCAAAATCTTGAAAGAGACCAAAAATTTATATAACTTCTCATTCATATCTTTTCTCTAAAACCTTCCTGTGTTGTTCACAAAAATACTTTGTTCTTTCTCATATTAGGAGACTTTTCTATTATTTTATTTTCTTTTAAGTTAAAATTATTGTTTCAAAAGTGTTTTTTTAATGCTTTCATTTTTGTATTAAAATTGAAGCTTAATCTAAAAACTATATTTTGGGACTAATTTTGCTAATCAATTTGTGCTATTCTGTGCATATTGTGAGATGCTAGCTTAACCCTAATTTATTCTGAAGAAAATTATTAAGGTGTTTGTAGCTAAATTGCATTGATCTTTATTAAAAGAAATTACATTAAAAACTTAATCTGTTGCTAATGAGTAAAATTTTCCCCATCGAAGTTTGTCCAAAGTGCTCATAATACAGCCAGACAGAGATGTTACTCAGCTTTCCCTTCATTTGTAGTAGTGATAACATTTGTGTTAAATCCCAAATTGCCTCTGAGAATTCTGACAAGTTCTTCTAACTGCTTGGCATTACAGGGCTTTCACCACTGTTGGCAGCAGTAGTCACTAGTAACTAATTGCTTGGATTTTGACTGTTAGGTTGTGCAATTCTACTTAAAGCAAGTATTAGTGAGACAAAAGAAATGCTGATGGCCTGTTTGCAGTAGTGCTGTTGCTGATGATGATTGGGAAGGTCCACTGGTGTTAAAGGAGTAGTTGTGACAAAACATCAAATTTATCAGTCTTAAACTGGGCCTCCGGTAGGCTGGTGTTAGGATTAGCAGGTAATATAAATTGCCACAACCTTCAGAAAGCAGCTTTTGACTTTGGCTGGTCCTCACCTGAGTCAAGGTGTACACTGGGTAAGGTTTTCAGTTCATGTGTGCTTGAGATGCTAGCGAATGAAAAAATTCATCTCCTGTTCACTCAGGTGGCTGGTTGCAGTCTTTTTCTATAAAATAAAAAAGAAAAAAAATCACAGCTATGAAAAGGAACTGTTGAATGAGTGGGAAAATTAAGCTGCATTAGTTTCTTTAACTGGTGAAGACAAAATACTGTTTAAAATTAACAGCTTTTCACAGTGAGTATGGAATTTCTTACAAGCATCTATCTCTTTTCCTGAGAAAGTGTTTGGTTTCTCCTATGCTCTGGTCAGTTTTGGTGGACTGGGATAGCTAATGAAGGTGTTGAAACTTGTTAGGAAAATGTGCTTTCTGACATCAGGATTCAGGAAATATTAGGCTTTTGCCCTTGAAACTTTCTGACCCTTCAAAGTGTGGCTGACTTTATCTAGGAACTCCAGATTATGTTTAGTCATTAATGAAATCCATTAGGGTCTCATTGAAGATATTTTTAGAAAGAGTAGTATGAAACTGTAGTAACAGGTGTTGTACTTCTGGAAAAAACCAAAAGTAATAGTTTATTATGTCTAAGCTCCTTCTGGTATATTACATTTTCTAAAAGCTAAGAATTGAGTCTGTAATTGTGAATAGCTTTTTTTAACTTATATAGAACAAATTGCCTTTTATTACCTAGAACACTTAATGTACAAACTTTTGTCCAAATTTGGATATTCACAGTTGCCTGTATTTTTAAGGAAAACAAACTTTGAAATAATAAAATATGGAGTTCAGCAACTTGTGGTTCCTTCTTAAAAAACACAAGTTTTCTACTGACTTTCACCCCTGCTGTTTAAGGTTCTATTTCTGGTTCCTGCTTCCAGCTGCCAGGATCTTGAAGCCTTCTCCATTGCTTGCCAGGAGAAACAGGTGTGGAGTGTGCTTCCTTTGATTTCTCCTCTTGGAATCAATGGCTCCCTCTGCAGTCCTTTTAGGAGACACTAAAGTGTCTCAGATCCTCAGCCGTTCCACCTTTTTCTTCTTTCCTTGCGAGGGAGGAATACAATAGGTACAAAAGTTTTGTCTTGCCTCCACCTTCCACTCTTTTGCTACATACTCAGGACAACTTTGTGTGGTGTAAGTCAAGAGAGACTAAAGACTTGACTAGGCCTGTTCAGAATGCTTCCAGGTACCCAGATCTGTTCTGGTTGCTGTATGCTGTGTATGCCTGAAAGTGAGTGAGGACTCTGGGCTCCAGCTTCCTTCAATAGAAGAATTAGAGGGTGATGATAAAGTGAAGAGAAACTGAGAGACTTGTGGGGAAGAAATGTGTATAGGAATTTTAGGAAAACTCTGGCTGGAGGAGAAAAATAAGAATGTTTTTGGCTAACTGTGGCTATTATCTCAAAAATAACGCTTTACATCTCAAAAATAATTAATGAATAGAGAGCTGGGCCTAAGAACTAGTTTTAAGAAAATGTGAATAATGTCTGTGGAATTTTACTGGGGCTCATTGTTTTCAGGAGATTCTTGTCACAATACAATGACTTTTAAATGCCAGGGAAAGCTGGAAATTGATATTACTTTTATATGTTTTCCTAGAATTTTTAGAATGCTAAATAAACTACATATCATTTTCTAGCAAAAAAACCCCACAAAATTATAACTGCAAATTTCAAAGTGAAGAATACAGATCACTGACCATGAAATTGTTTAGTATAAGCAAAAGAAAATCAGAGGCAAGGTTCTGCAAAGATGAATGCAAAAATTGCTGCACTGGATCAGGCCCTTGGAATGAATTTATGTGTAATTTCCCCTTTCACTTTGTAAAAATGATCTCAGTGCCAGAAGTGGAAAAACCTGTATTCTGTTGTTTTGTCATCCTCTAATACACAGCTAAATCTTCATACATAAGGATATATAAAACATAAAATCCACAAGGACTTGGGAAGTTTGGTGCTGCAATCTATGTTTTTACAACAACTAATTTTTTGTCTGCTTAATAGTATATTTTCCAAATAATTTTTAAGGTTTTTTTCTTAGACCTTTCCACACTGAAGTGCGAGTTTTTACTGGGTTTGAAATTGGGTAGGTTTATTTTTTTCTCCTATATATTACCTCTCAACATTAAACTGAACCTGCTCTTGTGTTCATAGGATTGCTGGGAAATTCAGGAAGCTCAAAGCAGGGTATCAGCTGTGACGTCAGATGAGGTCACAAGGGATTTCGTCCAGTCTGTCCTTAAAACCTTGAAGGAAGGAGACTACAGAATTTCCCTAGGCTATCTGTTCTGGTGTTTGGCTATCCTCATGGTGAAAATAGGTCATCTTATGTCCAGACTGGACTTTCCCTTGTTTCAACTTATGCTCATTGCTTCTTGACCTGTTATAGGGCACCAGTGTGGAGAGCCTGACTCCTTGCTGACCCACTTGTAGACACAGGCAGGCTGCTGTTAGGTCTCCTCAAAGCTGTCTCTTCTCCAGGCTGAACAAACCCAGCTTCCTCAACCTCTCCTTGTAGGGAAAGTGCTCTGGCTCCTTGAGCATCTTGGTGGCATACTGCATCCACTTTACCGATGTATTTATTGTACTGGAAGACCCAAAACAAGGTGCATTAGACTGTATCTGGAATAATAAGCACTGAGAGAAGGCGATAATCAGTTCCCTCATCTACTGGCAAGGCTCTTAATAAAGCCTGGGATACTGTTGACCTTTCCTGCCAGGGTACACTGCTGGCTCACGATCAGCTTGATATCTGCCAAGACCTTTTCCACAGAACTGCTCCCTAATCAGTCTCCAGCCTGTATTGTTGCCAGGGCTCTCAGGTGCAGGGCTTTGTGTTTGTCCTGTCTGAATTCAGACAATTCCTGTAGCATCCGTTCCTCCAGCCTGTCTAGGTCCATCTGAATGGCAGCCCTGCCTTTGGACGTGTTGATTGAACTTCTTCAGTCAAGTACGATCTTAAAATTCTGACCAGAGTACACCCTACCAGCCCTTCAAGTTGTTGGTGAAGTTGTTTAATGCCCTTATCCTAGGGTAGACCCCTGCAGCATCCCACTTGATACCAGCATCCAGGTAGCATGAAATCCAGTAACCATTATCCTCTAGGCCTGACCAGTCAACTGTTTCCTACTAGTGTAATTGTTCATCCATTCTGTAAAGACATCTAGCTCACCAATACTCAATGTCTTGAATTTCCCACATCCTCTTTTAGTGTCTTGATGCATTTTGTTAGCTTTTTTAATCAGTGAAAATCTACCAATTAATCTGTATTTTGTGTATTGAACGGTTTCCGTGTTCGTAAGTACTTTCTCACTCTGTAATTTTCTTGGTGAACTTCTTGTGAGAAACTTCATCATTACCTTACTCTAAGGCACACGAAGCTCAGCGCTTTTTGTTTCAGTGATGACATAATCATACCATATCTTCTTCCGTTTTTTATAATGCAGATTTTAGTCATTTCAGATACTTCTGCCTACTGTCTGAAGCAGAGCAAGCTAATTAACATTCTTAAAGTAGATGGGAGTTTCTACTTGCTTTAAAAGATAGTATGTTGAGACCTACAGTCTTGTTTCTAGCTCAGGTGATTTGTTGTTCTTAATTATTTGCCCACTTTGAAATGGTAATTTTGATAGATATGCATGCTAGATGACAGTGTGTCTGAAACATTTCTGTCACTAGTATTCTTCATATAAAATTCATATTAAAATAACATTTTTATTGGCATTGCTTCAGCAATTGCCTTGTCCTGGAGCTCGAATAGATGTTCCTGTTCTCACTCAAATTTATTGTTTATGATCCAATAGGATAATCTCCCATTCCTTTTTAAGTTTTTATTGATTTTAAAATTCCCATTTTATACTTCAGTTTTTATGATCTTTCTTTTTTTACAGCATCATTAAATTGAATGTCTATTTTATATGGAAATTTTGTTAGTTTAGCACTATACATGCTGCATGTAGTTCTTTACTCCCAAGGGCTGTATTTCATCTTTCTTCACAGTATTGGCCACAAACTGTTCCCTTGCTTACTGTTCATATGAATTTTACTTGTCTCATACCAGCAACAGGATAAAATACAGGGGTTTAGGTTGTGCAAGGGTAACTCTTAAAAGTTTACCCTCACTCACAGAACGATGCTGTTTTGCAATGTGGTTACAGATCTGTAGTTATTTTACCAGTTGTCACACTTGTGTTTTAACACCCACAACAACAGAATTAGTGGAACAAATACCTTTTTCTTCAGCTGGATGATTTTGGATCCAGATGTTAGAAGTCTTGAGAATTGGATATGGACTGAGGTTTCAGTGTGTCTGATATGGTGGGAACGTATATAACTCTTGAGTTATTTACAAAACTATAATGTAAAATTTTCTTGCTTTCAAACATTGCTTTTAAATTAAGATACTGTTTTAACTGTGGGTCTCATGGGTACATGTTTACAAGTGTGAAATTACCTTACACCAATTTGATTGACTTTGTCTTCTGGATGTCATTACCAACAGCCATCAGTTTCTTGGTTCATTTGTGACTTTGCTTAGGGCTGTGTCTGTGCAGGCAAATAATGTAATTTCTGTTATCCTTGTTACATGTCAATATGCAATTAATGTTTTTTCAGTATTTTCGACCTGTCAACAGGATCAATGTACAGATGAGTAAACTTGACTCTTTTGGGGAGAGGGCAGGGGCACAAGGGAAAGTGGCTGCTGGATTTTTTTGTTCTGTTTGGGTTTTTTGGCTCCTTCAAAGTCTAATTAAACCCTGTTATCGTTACTGACTGCATAGTGTTTATTCTTTCTAGTTTAATGTAGTAGATTGTGGATTTGTGTGTGATTATGATTTAGTTTTATGACTTACTGGGTATTGCAGTGTGGCCTGTTTGCTGGCTTCAAATGAAGTAGAGTGTTGCTCGCTGTATGTCTGGATGTTTATATAAAATACTAGGTGCATGTGTTGAATTTTTGCGTAAAGAGAAGAATATTTTGCTACCTGTGCAAGAAATTCTGGCCAAATAAAGTAATTAAATGAAGAGTGCATAATTAATTAATGATCAAATATAATGTAATTCTTCTTTCTGTCCAAAGAAATTACTGAAAACGTATGTTAAAATTGTGTTTTAAAAGCAAACAATTAAACAGAAAACTTCCTTAGTGCCCTTGGAATCTTTTAACGTGTGAGCCAAAGGAAATGCCTACCTTATGTTGTCATTGGAACAGCATCTATTTGAGGTTCCCTTAGGCCTCTTTTTTTACCCTGCTAAGTAAGCTATGTGTGTGCAGTAAAAGTCTCTTTTTCATATAAAAGTTATTTTTCACAAGAAGTATTCAACTTTCGCAGCAGTTTCAGTGGTTAATATGTTTCTTTGAAAATTCTGACTTTTCTCCATAGTTGTTGATAGACATAACTTTTTCTAAATTCCTGCTTTTATGTAAGGAAGAAGCAGTAAAAGTCGTAGTTACTCAGAATGACAAAGGAAGTCCCTAACAGAGCAAAACTTAAAACCTAGATACCCTGACTGAAAGTCTTCTGCTATAGCCATTAAATAATTCTTCCTCCTTTGTAAGATTTTCTGATTGTGCTATAAAATAATACTACAGCAATGGGATTGGAGATGTACGTATGTTGCTACAAAACTATATGATCTGTTCTGGACAAGCCACTGGTAAAAAGGCTCTCTTAAATTGTTGCGTATGGAAAAGGGCCACTTTAGGTGATGTGCATTTTTGCTCCACCGATTTCTGACCTGCAATGCTTGCCTTTGCAGATGGAACATGAGGATTTTGTAATGGAGGGGCATGGCAAGACTCCACCTCCTGGTGAAGAAAACAAACAGTGAGTCACACGTTTATTTAAAAAGGGCCTTACCATAGTAAATGGTGTGAAGCACTCTTGTTTAAATGTGCTGGGAGCATTGGTTGTTCGTTTGGTGCTTGCCCTTTCGGTTCCTTAAATTCCATATATAATAGTGGATGGTGGCTTAAAAAGTGGGATGTTGGCTTGCGTAAAAGCATAGAAATATGCATTGCAATTTCAGAAGGTAATTCAGAAGTTGTTGTGAAAGGGATAATCATTCTGGAAGCTTGGCACTGAAGTAGTGAATTTGTACACAGTGTTTTTATACAACTCTTCTTCATGAAATAATGTGAAATGTGACAGACCAAGGGCCTTCATTTTGGTGTGCATATAGTAGATTGGTCCTCTGAAATATAAGCTTTACTCCTTTAGTATGCGTTTTAATCAAGGAACAGAAACTGTAAACAAAGTACTTGTTCAAGGACGAACAATTTAAGATGCTGGTATGCAGTCTTTAGGGAAACAAGCTTGATCAGAGAAGAAAATGACAAATTTCCATTAGCAAAAGGCACATAAAAATGGCTTTTTCATATGACTTCAAACTGAAATCCTCTGATGGTTGGGGGTTTTTCCTGGGTTCTTGCTCAGGTGGGAGGAACAGAGCCTTGTCCTAGAAGTGTTGCAGTGATGGTTGTCTTACGTATTCTTTTCTTTAGGTAATGCAATAGTAATTCAATTTTGATATCATAGTTAATTTTTTTTCCCTAACCTGCCTTTCAGAGCAAGCAAGAAGGTGGTCTTTGGGAAATCCAAATCCACATCACAAAACTTTTTTTTTTTTTTCTTCCCTTATGCCTAGTTGGATGTTTTCTTGTGAGAAGGAGGAGGTTCTCATTGATCATCAGTACATTTGTTGCAGGAAGGCTGGGATTTGACTTGGAATGAAGGTCTTCCTTGCCTTCTAGATAAGCTAGCAATTGTAAGTCCGCTGCCTCTGCAACAGTGAGAAACCTTTTCTGAAGTAGCCAAGATGAGTTCACGGAAGTTCTAGTGCTGAACATGCACATTCTTTGCATCATGGAAGTGAGCCAAACTTCTCAAAGTAATTGCTGCTATTTCTTTCTATTCAGACTGCCCAACTTACTGTGGTACCAAGAGATACAAAGCTTGTTGAAGCAGAAACTTTCAGAAAGTTCCAGAAGAAAAATCAGGGCATAAATAAAAAGTAGGAGTTAGATTTCTGCTCTTCTGAATCTTTCTTAAGATATCTAGTAGTATAATGAAACACATTATTGCAGTGAATAATCCGAGGGATGTTGTATTGGATTTATTATAGCCTTGTGTTTGCTGTCTTTATTTTAGGTGCAAGTGGAAGCTAGAGTTACTTTACAGTGGACCTGATTTCTAATTAGAGCTTGTAAAGTCCCCTACAACATCCTCTCTCTCCTCTAAAACTGTGGTTATTAGAAAGAGAATACGAGATTGGTCATAGGTAGGATTTCTGGTTTTTTAACGAACAAATTTATATTCAAGTGGCATCTGGTATCTTGTCATACAGACCTTGCCCTAAGGAGTATGATTCCCCGGAGAGGGACTCTTTGTCAGGACAAGGGGCAATGGTTTTTAATTGGAAGAGAAAAGATTTAGATTAGATATTAGGAAGCAATTCTTTACAGTGAGGATGGTGAGGCACTGGAACAGGTTGCCCAGAGAAGCTGT
>BJBW01000309.1:0-55244 GCA_004320125.1 Scolopax mira | reverse complement strand
GGTGTCCCTGCCCATGGCAGGGGGGGTTGGAACTCAATGATCTTTACGGTCCCTTCCAACCTAAACGATTCTATGAATTCTTAATAATGTTAATAATATTTTGATAAAAGTCTGAAGGTGCAATTTTACTGATGCGACTAAGATGAAGATACCTTCCTTCTACAATGATTCTGTGTACCTGTGTTTACTGTTGTCCTCCTACTTGTTTTGACATAAAATTGGAGCTTGTTAGTGAAAAGTAGATCATATGTTTTAATGTAGAGTAAGACATTCACTGCAGAAATAGCTGTACCAGCTGAAGATGCTTCCTTCCCTTTCCAGCTGTTATTTAGGCTTTACTGGTTCTACAGTTATGCAGATGAGACTTTGGTTTTTTTGAGTATTGAGGAAAGTTTCTAATTTGCTTTCCTGAAAAGTTAGCTGTTTTAATTTAATTGCCTTTCACAGCAGCCTGGTCTGGGTAACTCTGTACTGAGATTGCTGAGGAAGTAAATATTCAAAAGATACTCTTTTGGTAACTGACCTGAGTTGGGAGCTAACTCGCACCGGAGTGCTGGAGCAGTCTGCAAGTGTTCTAACTTCCTAGGCAAGCCCAGCAATTTCTTATTATTTAACTGCATTTTAAGGGAATGAGAGTTTGAGTGGGCAATGAAAGAACAGAAGCCAAAAACCCCAAAAAACAAAAACCAGAAAACCAAAACTTGCTTCAGTCTTACCTTTCTTTTGCTGTACTGAACATTTCTTTTGGGCAGACTCACTGTACTAATTTTAAGACTTTCTTTTTTTTGATTGACCTGTAGATCATACGAGAACTGCTGATTGGCTGATATTTGTTAGCTTTGTGGGGAGCATTTATCATGTTAGACTGAATGGAAGTCTTTAGAAATTTTCAGTGGATCACTTACAACATTAATAAATTTTATTTCAACTGAAGCTAATTATGAAAAGAGAAGTTACTCATTCAAAATCCTTAGGACAAGTGAAATATGGAAATATGAGATATCAAGTCCTGTGAAGGATTTGCAGCGTAGGCATGGTGCCTGTGTCACAAAACTGTTGTGGTTGTTGTGCCACTTACTCTCAAATTGCTTTAAAAGAAACAAGCCTGCCTGGGCTACTGGAGCTGATAATGGCCGTCTTGGACCATGCTTCTGCTCTGGAGGAGGACTGGTGGACTCCTTGAGAAAGTGTTACCTCTCAGTTCTTAAGTACGCTGTAAATTCCTCCATCTTCTCAGCTCTCCAACTAACTGTTTGTTACATTTATTTTGTGAAGTGGCTAATATTTTTGGTAAGAAACCTCTCTCCCTCCATCCTAATGGAGAAGTCTGGGGAAAGATTAGTATCATCGTATTTAATTGCAGGTGGACATTTTGTTAGAGGCATTTCTCGTATTTTCATCCATTATGAAGAGGTTGACCTGAATTGCTGTGCTTAAGGAGTAAATATTATCTCCCCCCCCAAAATATCTAAATTTTACATGGTAGTAGCTTCTTGTGACCTTACCAACTGTAATAGAGCTTTTACTTTTTCACTGCTAGAGCAAAGGTTTACAGGCAACTTTGATCCAGAAACATCTTTCGAAAGCACTCAAACTTCTGTTTGTGCCTTTTTTGGAGTAGGAAAAAAAATTCTACTCAAGTCCTTAAATTGAGGTGGGGCTTCTAGTTCTAACAGTATTAATTAGCAATTCCATCTCTGCTAATAAATTATCCCCTGCTGTCACCATCATAAACTTATGCACCTTGATGTAATAGTGAAGGGGATCGTGTAGTGAAAAATTACTCCTTTTTTCTAAGAAAAATGTAAACATTTTGCTATTCCTGACTGAGGCATGGAAAAGTCTGTTTGAGAGTAGCTATTCAGACAAAAAGTGAGTCAAGTTCATACTCATGTTTACTAGCAAGGTAAGCCAAGCTATTGCTGCTGTCTAAAGTAACTCAGCTAGCTATTCCCCACCTGCTGTTCTGTAGTAATGGGAGGGAAAAGTCTTCAACTATCTTGGCAACTTGTACAACTGGAACTGATTCATATTATAAGAAATGTAGGAAAACAAGATCACTTCCGTAATTTATAAAGTGTCATTCGTTAGACCTACTTGATAGCCTTTTCCCCAGCTTGATGGTTTAAGGTATAGATTCCAAGGCAGGAATTCTTAATGAGACTCTCCAAAATGGCAGTAATGCCAGGAAGAGATTGCATGTGAGGATCACAAGCCTGCTGTTTTAAATTTGGTAATGTTCTCTTACATTTTTCTTTGACATTTCAGCAGGGGACATTCAATATCCTCCTGGATTTGTATGACTCTACAATTAAAAGAAAGAGGTAGTTAAAATGGTCTAAGCTGAAAACAGGAATCATAGACTAGTAAAACAATTTCCGTTAGAAAGGACCTGTGAAAATCATCTTGTGCAATCCTGCCCTCAAAGGGGGGCTAGATTTGAAGATCTGATATAATTTCTAAATTCTATTAGGCTTCTTGGAATTATTCTAGAGCCTTTCTGGGCAATCTATTGCAATGTTTGATTACCCTCATGATGGAGAAAATTTCCAGATATTCAATAAGAATTTTCCCTGTTGCAATTTATGTCCATTGCCTTTCATCTTCCAGTGTGCACGTCTGAAACTCTGGCTCAGTCCTCATTAAAACTTACTTCTACATTTGCTTACGTAGCAGAATTATTCCCCCCTGCCTCCAGCTAAATTTTGTCATTTTAAAGCTAAGCGAAACAAACTCTATCAGCCTTCTCTTGTACATCAAATTAAAGAGACACTCTTTGTTTTCAGCAACCTGCCAATATTGGGTGCACATATAAATATCGCTGCCACAGTGGTGTAAAACAGCTAACCTTACCCTATCTTATAGAGTTTCTGAAAACTGTAAAAAGGTTGCAGTAGTATATCCTGAAGATGTCTGTTTGGTTGGTGAGAATGACAGATGTTGTTATGAAGTAATACAGCAGTCTTTTGGAGAGTTTCTTCAGAGTTAAAATCCCATGAAAGACCCCAGTCATAGCTTCTGTCCCTGTAGCATAAAACACCGTTCTTACCAAATTTAAAGTAAACACTTAACTAAATGCTTGCCCGAAAGCATTGAGATCTGTCTTGAGTATAATTGCACCTTTTTAAAGTTTAATTTACTGGAAGTATGAACCTAAGCAGAAGGGGGTTTTTTAGAAGACTTGTGATGGGAGGATTAGGGTTTGGAGTAGCATCCAAATCCTAATTCAGATTATCATCTCAGATTTGGGGTACCTAAATTTGGGTGTCATCCCAAATTCTGTTGAAATTCATGGCAAGGTGTATCTTTCCTTGAAACATCAATGATTAAGTTCAAAAGTAAAGGCATAATTGGTTTTTTTGTTCTGATTTTTTTTTCTATGTGTATTTAGAATAAGTAGCCCAGTAGAGAAATGTCCCCCAGCACTGAAGTCTACCATCCAAGCCTCTGTCCAACATCTTAACAAGCCACCCCAGAGATGTGCTCTGAATGTAGGCCATGCCAGACACTTTTTGTCATGGGGTATTGAAGTTCTGTTAGGGTATCAGAATACTCTTCAGCCCCAGTGATAATTCAGGCTAGTTCTGGTGTTGGCATCTGAGTAGGGGAGTTCTAACTTTGAAATATTTCTTTTTCTTTCATGTCCTTGGAGATTTCCAGGGTTATTTGAGGGCGTGACACTATTAGACTAAAAATCAAGATCAAAACTGGTCCGCCTAAGGTTTAAGGAATATTTTCATCACCTTCATATTGTAGGATTCTCTCACTGCAGTGGAGTGAGTGGTAGGACAAGTTTGCATTTGAAGACAGCTCTACCTGTGTATATAAGGGTGAGGGGGGGGCTGAGGCTTGGAGAAAAGAATTGCCCTTTGTTGTGCAATTGAGTGGGTAGAAATGGATGAGAGAGGAGTGAATTCTGTGTCTGCACTTAGCCATAAGACTGCTAAGTCAATAATGCTGCAAAAGCTGGCTTCCAATACAGCATTTATGAAAAATGTAACAAAATTATGCAGAATTTACACTTAAATTTTAAGTACTTCAAAACGCCAAAAGTTCCATCAATTGTCTTCCATATTTTACCATTTTAATGTTACGCTTAAATCTTTTGAAATTTTTGTACTTAAAATTAGAGGATGAGTATTCTAAGCATAAATAATTTAAAATTAGACGTTCCCTTCTGCAAGTTAGTCTTGAAAATATTTTCAGTTCTCATTTAATGATTTTTAAGTTTCCTCCCATTTTACCACCTCAGATATTTTTTTTTCTTTCAGACCATAAATTAGAAGGGAGCAAAGCATATGGCACTACATAGTTTATTTTGTCACGAACGGGTACAGTCTTTCCATGCACCTCAGCCAACCTACACCATTAGTGTACTGTTATTTTGCAAGTATTTTCTCAGTATGTGGAAAAACAGAAGTGAGATGGGGGTGAAAGGTGGGAAGTTACAGGAGATCACACAGAAGAAAAATCAACTTTAGAAGTTAAGTTCCCACTTACTATCCCAATGTGTTTTACCTACACTGTTGCTGAATATTGACACATAGGAAAACTCTGTGGACAGTGTGTGTTCTAGGTGTAAATAATTTGGCACTTTTCCCTGAGATTTTATAGTGCTTTCTTACAGATGTCTTGTGCTATGAACAGCCTAGTTTGTCTGGGTTTTCCTCTGACGGGTAAGAAGTCTGTATTTCTCCTGTGCAAAAAGTGCACAAAACCTGCTTCTGAATTTGCAGTCTCATTTGATCACAGGACCTCTTTACATTTGTTGTCTTTACAAAACAAGAGAAAAGTGTATTTTCTGTTCCAGCTTGCTTGATTTATAAATATGATACTACAAAATACCCAGAGTAGATACTGTCACATATTATACTTGATACCATTGGTTTCTCTCGTTATTACTGTTAGTAGTAATTCTGATTGCTAGCAAAAAAAGGAGGGCAGTCTGATTTTCTGCTCTCTTAAAGAAGTTACTGTACTTTGAAGGGGAGAACATTTGCACACTGACCAAATTTCTAAAATCCCAGAGCCTCATTATTTCAGGCACCACCAATCCTTCCATCCCCCAGTCCTGTAGTTCCTTTCCAGGAACTACTCCAGTGCCTTCTCAACACTCTGACATCTCAAGTTCGATGTCCAAGAAGTCTTTCTTTGGGTCTGGTTGATTAGTGGCTGTTCCACCTCCCTCTCCCAAGTTGCCACTTCCTCACTTCCTCCTTCTGATGTATCTGGAGGTATTCAAGAGACGAGTTGACATGGTGCTCAGGGATATGGATTAGTGTTGAGTGGTGTTTTGTGTGGTTTGGATGTGGTGCTGGTGTGTTTTTTGTTTTGTTTTTTTTTTTTTTGGTTTTTTTTTTGTTTTGTTGTTGGGTTTTTTTTTATTGATTGGACTAGATGATCTTAAAAGGTCCCTTCCAACCCAGATGATTCTGTGATTCTGTATCATTTATGTGGATGGCTGGACATTGCTCTCAGCATTTCATTGCTATTTGGATGGCAATGTTGGATAACATCTTACCATAGGAGTGAGATAACATACTTAAAGGACAGCAAGCAAAAAACAGTTAAGGGCTGTTAATAATTTTCAGCTCTGTCTAAATTAGTGTTTTGTCTATATTCTTGATGTAAAAGTGTATTTTAATTTAGACAAATTTCTGTGGTATCTACACCGAGTTAGTGCCACACATTTTTATTTGCTAAGGATTCACTCTCAGTGCAAATCAGTGGCATCATAAATGTGTATGAGTTACAGTTCTAAAACTTTGGGTAGTTTTATTTTTTTTTCCTTTTGCATCAAGTTTAAGTTTCTTAGTGCTTTTTTCCCTGCTTCATTCTCTACAAGAATAAATACATTAATCAAATCTTTGTTATTTTTTGTATGGATACCCAGATGAATGGTTGAATCTTCCTTTCAAGGAGATGGAGAAGGGAAAAAGGTCTAGTGGTTGTAAGCTATAATAGAGTTTGTGTGCTCTTGTTTTTTCCTGTGTTCAGAAAATAGAAATTTTAATGACTATCCACTCTGGCTTAAAGATAGCAGAAGTTGAATGATAAAAAAGCTAAATAAAGGATAAAAAAATTAAATGGCCTTAAAGTCCAAGAACTTAGTCTAAGTTGTAGATCTGATCTAGACCCTTCAGGGAGTTCCCATTACTAGTTAAAGAAGGGTAAGGAACAAAAAAAAAAGGAAGCTCTTTATTCCATGTAGAAGATACGACTGACTTTGTATGACTAAAAATACAGTGCTCTGTGGTCAACATGGTATAAATTAAAAATTTGTTTACAGAGATATTTTGGAGCTCTTAAGCTCCGTTGCTCCTCTGGCTTGCTGTCATCTGGAGAGCTGGTAGAATTCCTCTTACTCCTACCTAGATAGATAGAATTTGCTGGACTCTTTGCCCTTTGTCAAAGTTGATCATATTTGGAGGTCATATTGTTTTTGAGGTTACTGCATGCATTTGAATGTTTGTGATGGCTACAGCTAGTAGAATTTTCTTCATGGATAGCTATTCCTTTCCTGACATTTTGGAATGAAGGACTGTACATGAAGGCAAATTAGTTAGGGAAGATGTTCAAGTCACTTGGAAAGATCAGTTTACAGACTTTTGCAGCAATAAATAGTGCTTTTATTATAAAAATGAGTTAAATTGGGGAAATCTTGTCTTACAGTAATAATCCACTGAACATGCATTCCTTTTGTATTCTGCTTTTACTTTGGGGTTTTCGTGTTTTTCGTTTTTCTTTCTTTTTCTTTTTTTTTTCTTATTTAACTTAGCATATTATGGTTCCTTTAATGAGAACAAAGGAAAATGGGTTGGTGCCAGCTTCAACCAAGATGCCAGAAATTCCTTTGCTCAGAGGTTTCCGGGCCAGTGACTAAACTCCCCATACTAAAACTAAAGACAAGTTAGAACAATTTGTAGAGAGGTACTGATCTATCTCACCATAAATAAATAATAATAATAAAAAAATATAAAAACTCTTGGTGCAGTATGGCTTCCTTTTAGGTGGGGCAGTAAAAAAAAAAAAAAAGATTTGTCTAGAATAAGACTAACTCTTTCAGTCCAAAAAGCTTCCCTTTCTTTTGTGAGACCTCCCGTAAGTATTTGTAAGGAATCTGCTTTGCATGAACCAAAGTGAGTAGGGTATACTGAATTTCAGTAGAAGCATTTCTAAGGGCTCCACATGAAGAAGGGGTCCAGTTGGGTTAAAATGTTCATAAACGTGAAAGATAAGATTTTCATTAAATGTTCCAATATGGTCAGATGAAAACACTTGCTGCTATTTGTTTTAAAATGTTGAAAACTTCAAGGCTTAAACAGGTGGAAGGAAAGATTTAAGCAATGAGGTTATTACTCCTATTGAAAGTCATCGTAACAGATGTTGTTGGTGGAAGGTCAGTTGAATCAATCATCTAACTGGCATGACAATTCACGTGCTGTAAATAACAATTAGAAAGCAGCCACTTGATGTATATATGAGTGAGTGGTATCCTATACCATTTCCCTAAATATCTTTTTATTTGAAAGAAGTATTACCTTTTCACTAGCATAGGTAGAATTGGATAAAACAGATACACTTCCAATTTCATTGGTATTTTGGCAGTTTATGGGATTTTAGAAACTGAAGAGGGACACCTGTTAGGATAGGATAATAATCTTCAAAATCATGACACTTCTGAGATGATAGTAAGGAGGAGAGTAACCAAATTCTAAGAATAATAATTTGCACAAGTTCCCTTGCACGTTATGTTACTGGAAAGTACTTGTTGAAATTTCAAGCATATGGATATAAAAACCTAGTCAGTGTTTAGAGGGGGACTTGATTGAAGGGGAGTTGATGTTTGGGGTCTGTTCTTTCAGTTCCTAGCATAGTTGGTCTCATACAATTGCTTTCCATGCCTGTATATTTCCCAGTTAAGTCTGGAGTTTCTTGTCCAGTTTTGGTCAAGTGAAGGTGAGGAATAAGAATGATGAGAGGGTTATAATTACCAATATGTTAAACTTCAATAACTGCCTGTAAGAAAGACCAAAATTAATTTTTCCACTAGAAGAAGGGCTTCAGAACAAAACAAAAGATTATCAGTTCTGGTTATGTCTGTTAATAGCTACTCAGCATGTGTGTTTTGGGATTAGCTGCAGCATATGCTGCTTTTTTTAATTTTTTTGGTTCTGAAAGAGCTGGAAAAAAAGTTACAGGAAGAGATCTGCTTAGGTCTCAATATACTGGCATCAAAGGAGAACTGGCTGTGTGGGGAAACTGGGATTAGTGTGGTAAAGCAGAGGTTCAGTGATGTGTGACAGAAATTCATAGGAAATGAGCTTTCAGTTCCGTTGTTCATGGAACAACTTTGTTAAAAGGCAGCTAGAAATCTTCATCTTTCTCCAGTTTGGAAAGGGCATTTGAGGAGATTGAGGAAGTGGAGGCATAGTGATGGATTATTTATAGGCTGAACAGCTAGGGAAAGTATTGTGGCAGATTGAGGAAAAATTAGGTGGAAAAGTGGTTGTTTGCAAAGTTGGATGAATGAATTTTCCTTCTGACTCCTTATCTTTCTGTGAGCACTTCATTAATGTATAGGTTGGTTTGGCCTTGAAGTTATGTATAGTTCTTAAACTTAATACACTGTGAAGTTTTCAGGTCTTGTATTCTTTCTTTTGTCCCTGGCAAGATATGAATGAGATCTGAGCTTTAGTATGGCTCCAAAGCACTGATGCAATGTAAGTTTTGAATAATAATGATGCTATGCTCCAGTCCTAAAATGTATTGATAAGTGCCTTTGTGTAAGGGATGCAAAAACTGTTGTAACCTTTTTAGAAACCAAGCAATCTTATCCTTTGTAGGATGCTTTTCATTGTGGTATTTTTCTCTGAAGAAAGAATTTACATTATACTTTTGGTTACTATAGTTAAAATTCCCTTCCAGTTCTGTTCCACAATTCTTCAGCATAAAATGTCACTACTCACTAAATGCAAAGGAGGGGGTAACCGCAAAACAAAACTCTGGTTTTCCTTGGGAATGAGTATTTTGTCCTTGAAGAATACTTGAACATTTTAATGTTTTGCACTCCTGCAGAAGGAGAGGTCATCTCTCTTGCACAATGGTTTATGTGCAATAGCTGTGAAGACTTTAAAAAAAAATACTATGTTGATACAGCCAGATTTAGCTATTGTCTTTGCTTTTAACAAGTGTTGGCCATTCAGCCTGTCTGTCTGTTCAGAGAAAATAATTTTAAAGTGATTGGAACTATATCTTATGCAGGACCAAGATGTCTGTGTCACATTCCTAGTTGTTACCAAGCCTAGAAAACAGGGTGCTTTAGACTTCCAATTGTAACCTTAATATTTTAATTGTACTCTTGAAATAACTTATGTGGCAGTTGTTAGAGCACACAAGGAATAGTTAAGACTTTTAATTCTGTTCCTGCTTGCTTTTTATTATTCGAAATTGTGCAACTATGTAACCTAGTCATAGAATCATATAATCGTCTAGGTTGGAAGGGACCTTTAAGATCGTCATTTTAGTCCAACCATCAACCTAACTCTGATTAAAAAGAAACCATAACAACAACCCATCACTAAACAATGTTACTGAGAACTAGTCAACCTGTCTTTTAAATACCTCCAGGGATGGTGTCCCAATCACTTCCTTGGGCAGCCCATTCCAACACTTAATAACCCGTTCCACGTAAAAGAATTTTACCAATGTTCAATCTGAACCTCCCCTGGTGCAACTTGAAGCCATTTCTTCTTTTCCTATCACCTGTGATTAGTCATCACACAGGTGCCTCTCCCCTGAGAATTATGCCTTTAACTTCATCCTGGGAAATACAAAGGGACCTTTCTGATCATTTATGTTAACTTGAAGAAGTGTATTTGCTAGGATTCTAATCCAGGCTGGTTGGTCCACTGGTGACTTGTGGGGGAGCTGGGGAGGAATCAGCTTCCAATTATCTTGTATCTGTAGCTGCACCACCCTTGTGGGATTGAGGGAGGGAGGTCTAGGGATATCTAACTGAGCTGCTGTAGGATAAGAGGGCATATAGGCTTTGCTTGGGGAAAAAAAATAATCTGTGCTTTTTGCCTCTGATCCTTTAGGAAGCAAATTCTTCACCAGCAGGAGAAAGGACAGTAGGTGAGAAGGCATTAATGCTGTGAGAAACTTGTTAATAGTTGAGGTTTCTGCTGAGGAATTGGGTCAGGAGAGCTGAATTGACTCTTTCGCTTTCATACTATCAACTATGAAGAACTTCTGGGGAAAAAATAAGTCTTAAATTTATTGCTGCCTGTATATGGACAATGCAGAAAGACCAGAGGGTGGAGTTCAGTGTTGTAGGATGGTGAGGGAGCAGCCTTCATAGTAAGATCTGTAGGACTTTGAGCCCAAACAAAATGCCAGTTCATGAGACAGGGAGTTTTGCATAAGGACTGAATGAACTCGAATGCTTTTAAAATTGAGTAAACATCTACAGATCAGACAGACCAGGTCTCATTTTTGACACGACAACTGGAGAGTATAGTTGATACCTCAGTTGATCGAGTGGACACTGGAGCATGTACATAATGTTGAAGCCTAATGTATTGGTTCTTATCAGAAGGTCGTCAGAACAGATGAGCCGTTGCTAGAACCACAATGCAGCTTAATGTGAATTAAAAACCCCACTCTTTTCCTGTCTCAGTTGAGATACGAGCTCAGGGAATCCATGACTGTAAGCATCTCTCTTAATGTGTGTGTGTGTGCATGTGTATGTCTGATCATACTGGATACTGTCCTCATAGGAGCACTGTGAAGCTTCATTAAAGTTTTTAAAGTGCTTTACGATCCTCAGATGGAAGGTGCTTAGAAATGAAGTGTTTGTAATCAGATAAGTTAGTAGCACATAACAAGGATATAACCTATTAACACTAGCTATTAACAGCGTTGTTAGCATCAGAAAGCTTAATGGTTAGGTTTTAAAATGCAATTGCCCTCCGAAAAGTAATGTCCGGATTTTGCATATTCTGTGTACTTTAATGCTCCACTCCATTGTTTTCTGAATTACTGTGCTGCTGCTTTTTCCACAGTTTTGGTGGGGAAATGCTGCCTTAAAAGAAAACAATGCACACACACATCCCAATCCAACCAACCAAAAATAATCCCCACTGCCAACCAAAACAAAAAGGAGACAAAACATGGGTAACTTCCACTTTGTGAGTGGAGTCCGTGGTTCTTCATGGAAGACAAACTAGTCAAGGCAGAAACCGAGGCCCATGGCCCATACATTTCTAACAGAATGTATGGCTGAATAACCCAAGATACTTGATCTATGGTGCAGTTGTTTAAGAATTGCCCATAGCAGTCTCTATAAATATTTTTGGTTCACTGATTATTTGCTTGTCCCAAAATATTTTTCTGATTAAGAAAGCTTTATCAATAGAATATTGACAAGGTGAAATTTTATAGCAGTGATTTATGCTTGATACACAGCAACTCGAGTGCTGGTTGCTTTATGTCATCAAAGCTTCCAAGACTTCAGAGTGGAGAACTGGCAAGCCCTACTGAAGTTCAGATGATTTAGAAGTAAAACAATTTGGCTTTTGAGAGGGAGGAAAATTATCTGTAGCTTAGTGCATATTGTCACTCTCAGTGTCAACATGTCTAGAACAGGCAGCTGCAATACTTCATGTAATTTTTCAGAAGGGCGATAGCTGTTTCATAAATATGCATATATATTTGCTTTTATGAAACTTTATGTGAATCAGATGCCTAGCAGTTGGTTTGGGGTTTGTCTTTAGATATTCAGAGCAATTGTGGGGTTCTCTTTGGGTGTTGCCACAAATAAGAACATATTCCCTGAGATTTCACCACATTTCTTAAATTGCTGCCTTTGGTTTAGCCCTGCCAGAAAGCACGGTGAGCTGTTACATCCAGCAGCCTGACCCTCTGCTCTCGATTAGACAGAGCAACCTGAAAAGCTATAATCTAACTGCTTTTGTGAAGTAAAAGTGTAAGTACCTGTAAAGGCAACACACATCAGCTATTTGATGTTTCACGAGCCTGCAGAGATAGAGGTAGGAAGCGTTAGGGTGCAGCCCTGTTGATGGGGGACCCCCCCCCATCACCCCCCTTGAGAGTTTCTGTATGGGGCAGAATGGAGCAAAGTGTGTCAAAACCTGGGCCATATTAGCCATTTGTGCCTCCTGATCTTTTGTTTTGTTTTGAAGCGTGATGTTTAGCTGCTGACTTACATAGCATGATAATACACATTAGTGATTTTTATTTTCATTCATAAGATGTGTGGCTTATGCCCCTCCAAATTCATTTCTACTGAGGGCCCTCCCCCAACTGTTCAACTTAGTTTCATTCTATGGTGTTTTTTCACTGCTCATGGGCTGTTGGTTTTTGTTTGTTGAGTTGTTTTTTTTTTTTTCCCCCACTGTCTACATAGTTACAGTGCAAAAAAAAAAAAAATCAATATCTGAAGGGAGCCTACAGGAGAGCTGGTGAGGGACTCTTTGTAGGGAAGTGTAGTGACAGGACAAAGGGTAACGGTTTTAAATTGGAAGAGAGGAGATGTAGATTAAATACTTGGAAGAAATTCTTTACGGTGAGGGTGGTGAGGCACTGGAACAGAGAAGCTGTGGATGCCCCATCCCTGGAAGTGTCCAAGGCCAGGTTGGATGGGGCTTTGAGCAGCCTGCTCTGGTGGGAGGTGTCCCTGCCCATTTCAGGGGGGTTGGAACTCAATGATCTTTAAGGTCCCTTCCAACATGAGCCATTCTGTGATTCTAAAACTGTACAGAATTACAAACTTGTGTACTTTAAGGGTTCAGTCCCGAGGATGGTTCTGTGAGCAGTTACCTCACTGCCAGCCATGGGTCCCTTACACCATCCACTCACGCTTTTGTTACCCGTCTTGGGGTGATTCGGGAGCAAGTGTCCTCCCAGCAGAATCACACTTGCATTATGTTTTCCATATTCTGTTTCTGAACTACTTCAGTGTTTCCACACATCCAAGGTAACCTCATGCAGATCTTTCTGTGCAGCATTGTGCTGGGATTCTCTCTTTCAACCATCTGTGGAAATTGTGGGAAGAGACTATCGAGTGGCAGCCTGATGATTGAGTGGCAGCCTGAGTGTTAAGAGCGAAGGCAGCAGGAGAGAAGAGGCAGTTTGCTCTGCTGTCCTGCAGGTCTCCACACCTCTGAACCTGGGTCTTGGGTTTATTGCGTGCGTGTCGTGCGGACAGCCCAGTTACAGCTGGGATTTGTGGTGGGCTGAGGAGGAACCTCTTCTCCTCTACCTCAGTTGGGATAGGCAACTTCTTAAAAACATGGTTTCCTCTCGAGGGTAAGTACCAGGGTCGTAGGTGCCCTGGTAGGCTGCAGGTGAGTGTGTGGCCAGTGGGATTTGCACATTTCATCACTCACCCTTGGGTTCTCCAGCTTTAATGTAGAATTAGCGTAAGTGCCTGCTTTATTTTTAGCTAGTTTTAAAGAGAAAAGCATCAGCTGAGTTGCTCTCCGTATTCTCACGGAGAATACGTGAGAATTCATCTGTTTCACCCTTTCTGCGTGTTGCCTTCGCCTGATGCACGGAGAAGAATTTGTTGTATCCCACCTTCCCAACACCCCCCCCACCCCCACAACCTCGGTGCAGGCCGGGCGCTGTCCCTTTAAGGCGGGAAGTAGGCTGGCCCCGCCCCGTGATTGACAGCCGCCTGGAGTCACATGACCTGCCTCTATTTGAAGGTCACAAAAAAGCTGCTTCCTTTAGAGAGAGCAAGAGGGAGCGAAAGGGAGGGAGCGAGAGGGAGAGTGAGTGAGGGAGTTCAAGCCAAAATGGCCGACAGAGTCTCTGCTGGTTTCTGAACATTTGAAATAAAAACTTAAAAAAAAAATAAATTACAAAAACAACAAAAAAAAAAGAACAAAAAAACCAACAAACACAAAATCATTTTTTGGATCTTTTTTTCATTTCCATTTCTACCTTGTATGCCTCAACTCGCTGGATTTAAGCACTGCTGCACTTTATGAGGTTAGTGGTACGTTTATATTTTATTATTATTATTTCTGTTTTTACCTATAAATAGATTTTTAAGAGCCTGAGCTCACCGGTTTCGTCCGTGTTTTTTTTTCTAACAGAGATACTTGCTTCCGATCTTGTTTGGGTTTACGTGTAAAGCACTTTTTAGTGGATTTTTAGGGCTTTTTTGGAAGGAGCTCTCCGTAGAAGTGTATTGTAGATTTTTGAAGAGATCTGTAATGTAAAACACTTAGGCAAATTATAGAAGATCGTTTGTGTTTTCCAAGCCGGTGAAGGACAAGATAGTACTGAAAATCTTGTTTTATTTAAATAGAGGCTTTTTAAACAGTGGTTTCTTCCCCACAGCACCCGAAGCTCTTAAATCTGCTGCAAAAATTTGCATATATAAAAATGGGTTTGCATTCTCTCTGCTGCTGGGTCCGGCAAGGGACAGATGGGGAAGTGTTCTCACCGGCCCGCTCTGCCCGGGGAGAGAGGGGGGAGAAACAAACCAAAAAAAAAAAAGCCAAAAATCAGGCACCCAAACGCGCACCGTCGTCAGGTTTGGGGGGGGTGAGAGGATCCCGGGGCTGGCGGAGCGAGGGCTGGGGCCGGGGCTCCCTTCCCCCTCCCCGGGGCGCTCCTCTTCGGGGCCCAATGCTCCTGTGCCCCCCCAAACATGGGGCACCGGGAGCGGCTGGGAGCGCCGGCTTCCGAAAGGTCTGGCCCCGTCCGGTAGCCCAGAAGGTAAAGGGGGGGGGGGGTACCCTTCTCGCCTTAACGGGTCTGGCGACTGATAAAATGTGGGGCAGATATTTAGGAATGCGCGCTTGCCAACCTAAGAGCTGGGTGCTGCTGAGGTATCTATCGTAGACTTTTGCTCCCTATTCTTTAGAAAACGGGTGTTTACCTCACGTTAGTAAATGTAGGCTAAAAAGCTGTGTTTAATCGCATTTTGCCCGTCTTCTGTGTTAGTAAAAATTTAAATCCAAGTTATTTTTGCATCTCCCTCCAGAACCAAGCAGAATGTTAAAGGGAAATAGCTGAAGCTTGCTTTCAGAGAACAGGCCCCTCCTCCTACATTGTAAGAGTGTGATGTAATGCTCCTTTCTGTGAGGGTAAACGAAAAAAATGTCTGGTGGTGTACGTTATTCTTCACCCCTTCCTGGTAGGCCTTGTACTGTGATTTTTTTCTTTTGTAGCTGGGTATTTAAGTAGCAGATAATTATGCAAATAATCATGTGAATGTACTTTCACATTGCGGTGTATGTGTGCATTGATTATATTTAGCAGGTCAAACTTGTAAACCAACAAGATGGGTCATATCTTATATTTCTTTGTGGCCTTACATCCACACAGTTAAATACAAGTGGAGGAGACAGGATTTGGATACTGTTACTGAAAATATATCGAAGTGTCCTCGTTATAGTCTTGTTGTAGTATATATCAGGGTGGCTTTTTTTTTTTTTTCCCCTAACCCCTCCTCCACTGACTAGCAGATATTTGAAATAATTCTGCAGTATGTTAAGTTTCTCTTGGAAATGAAAGGTGTTTTGTAATTTTACATTACAGCAAGCCAGTAAAAATAAAGTCCACTCAAATTTGGTATAGTGTATTGTGCCGATAATTTTGGTCTTAAAAAGTTTAATACTAATAGATAACTCTGTCTATGAAGTAATACATTCTCCCTGTTTCGGGTTTATTAGATTCCACCGTTGTATTATTGGCGTGTATTTGTCTGAGGGAATATTACAAAAATGTTCTGTGTCTTCGACGTGATACAGCCTGATGGCTTCTTTTACTGATAGCTTTCGTGGGCTTAAGAGATCCTGATGTAGCCAGAATATGTTGAATGTAACTGTTGATTGACAGACTTAAATTAATTAGACATTAGAGGTGTTTTTAACTGCAATGTACTGTAGTACATTCTCAGGTTTGGTACGTAGTGGACAAAAATATTATGCAGTTTGTGTGATAATTGCTATAGCATAGGATGGCTGAACTCGGGAAGTAATAAAAAACTAAGTTTTATCCTGAATTAGCAGTACTGTAGGACGTGGTCTTCCCAGAATCTGCACTTCAGAAAAGTACTCGCCTTTCCTGTGTATTTTTCGTCTTTGTGCATTACTGTCTGTTATACACTTCCAAATTGTGTAAATGTTAGTATAACTTGATAACTAGGAAGATGGAATACAGAATATTTTCTAATAACTGCAACTGCTTATACCCGTGGAAGCTGTCATGGATCAGACAAAAAGCAACTATTGAGAATAATAGAAGTGATTGCAGTATAGAGTTTGTCAAGCATTTAAGTAGCTTTGTGAGAAAGTACACTGTGAATAGGAAGGGCCAATTAAAATCCTCATGTAAATACGTCTTTGACCCATCTGATTTTAGTGTAGGGTGTATTGTGGGCCATGCAGACTGTGAATTGATAGGATTTTAAAAGTACGGGTCTGGACAATTCTCAATACTGTTTGCATGCAGTACATTTGTGCAGGACAAAGGAAAAAAAATACTTATTTAAAATTTTGAGAGACTTGAGTTGCAATTTCTAGACCAGTTTGAAGCTTGCAGAAGTGTTGGGGTGGCAGAGCCTTTTTTTACTTTGTTCAGTTTACAGTGATGACAGTGGGTTTGGAAGCATATTTGAATTTTCTATTTGCATTTGTATGTCTGGTATCTACAGGAATCAGTCCCTTTCCAAAGTAGGCTATTTCAGTAGGTTGAAAACTACAGTGAAGTCTGTAGACAGCAGAGCTGCTGGAGTTTTTTCCACTACATCTAAGAGATTCTTGAGAAATAATTGACAGGTAAAGCCTTATTACCATTGAGCTTCAATATACAGGAGTCTGCAGTTATAATGGGAAAAAAATTCAGGGAAACCAAGTGTCTGAAAATTAGTATGCTTTTTTTAGTCTCTCCTGCTGGGAAGAAAAAAACAACAAAAAAAAGAAACTTCATAGTATCATACCTACTATGCCAGCTTGTTTCAGCTTAACATTTTGAGACCTTTGTCTCTTATTAATAGACAGCTGAGTAGGGGAGAAAGCATCCAAATCTATACATGAAGAAGAATCTACAGAATTAGTGTATCACTGGAAGAGAATTTTTATGTGTATCTTTCCTATAGTACCACTGCAAAAACTTATTGTGTGTGCCTTGAAGCAGAATTCTTTAATTCTGGTCACTACTGATCTACTTTCCTTTTCATGCTCAGGGTGGAAAGTGAGAAGTTTAACTTACAGTTTATTTTGAAAAATATTTATTGGAATCTGCACATTTGGTATTGTCTTCAGCTGGCAGATGCTTTATAACTGAAAAGTCTGAGGTTTTTTTTTTTGTTTTAATTGATTAAGAAATCTGCTGCCTTCTTAAGGTTTGGTTTCCTATTTAAACAGCTCAAGATTTAAGGCAGGAAAATAAGATGCATAGGATGCTCTATGTCTGAGAAGCTATGCTTTGTGCACTACCAAGGGCATCAGGTCTTGTTAGAAAGTCTTGTTAAGGGTGGTGTGTAATGCCAGGGCAAAAGTAAGATGTCTTTTCCCTTAGAAGAATCCTGCTGGGGACGCTGGTTAGATTTTAAGTGGCTAAACTCTAAATATTTAGCTATAATTATTGCTCCAGAATTAATTTGATAAACAGATGTAGAATTCAGTTTAGATGAACTTTAAGAAGTTTAGAACATCTTAAAGCAAGAGAAGTACAGTATTTATTTCAAGAAACAGCAGCTTTAGTTGCTAATATCACTCTGGCATTTAGTTGGTATGATTACATGTGCCATATTTCAAATATCGTTCAAACAAGATACCTAAAGTTGGGTGTCAAGATAACACTTTTTGGCCATTTCAGCATTGAGACCAAATTTGGAGGCATCGTGGAGATTAAAAAATACTGTATGCTGAAAATATTTATTTTGTTTTAGTAATAGTGCTGTAATTGTTGTGAAGGGCCCAAGAGAAATGGTGCCTTTCTGCTGTGCTAAATTCCAGCTCCAGAGTTGTACATGTAGCACTTTTCACTGCTTATTTTATTTTTCTCCCTTGTACATAGGCTTCCAACTCAAGAATATAAGTTTCTTTTTCCTCTTGGTAGAGACAGAGCACATATTTTGGGAGCAGCGTGAATATAGGCAAACCTCAATTTTTTTATATGTAATGCCATCAACACACTTCTGAAAGGAGTCCCTAAGGCTTTATGGATGTTGTCATTGTAAAGGTTATTTTCCCATCTGTGTACAGTTACCTGGCATTACAGTTCAGGGCTGAAATGCTCTGGTGCTGCTACAATTATACATTTATAAACACTTCTGAAAAGTCATGTCTTCATAACTGGTTGATGTGATATTTGGACATTATAGGTTAAACAAATTGAAAGATAAACCTTGATCCTCTTTCAGAATATTGTTGTTTCAGGACTACTTTTAATCACCACATTTAGTTGCGTGTGAAAACAAAACGGGATACAAACCCAGGTGTTATTTCATGTACCCAAGAGAAGATACATTAATAAAACACGAAATGATCTTTAAGGGCAGAACAATCAAACCAAGGGTTAAGCAGCATGGGAAAGTGTGGACTAATATACCTGGAGAGAAAATACAGAGGGGAGTCTTGTTAAAAACCACAGGTAGTAAGGGTGAGAACTGAGTACTGTTCCTTTCAGTGCTACAATCTGAATTTAATTAAATGGATGCTTGTGTACGTTAGGCAGAGAAAATTATTGAAAAGTACTTCGATATTGATAGGTGGAGAAAATGCTTAGAAGTACAAAGCATGTGTATTAATACCATTTTATATTAAATTGAGACTTTTAGAAGTGAAACATAGTCTTGGAATTTACTACAACAACGAAGCCAAAACAAAGCATCAAGATACAACTGTGTTTTAGTTTGTGCCAGCAGGGGAGTGCTTCACTTCTTAGGATAGTAATTTGTGAGGCCTTCAGAATATTTTGAACAGTGGGGGAGGTCAACAATTTTTGAGGTAGCTCAAATAAGAGCAGCAAGGCATAATCGAGGGAGGTAGGCTAGCAAAAAGACACTTCAGCTTTTTTGTATTTATTTTTATGGATTTTTTTTTTCTGCAAATGAATAAGTTGTAGTTTAATTTGTGTTAGAAAACCATTATTTTTGACACTGAGCTCCATCATAGTTGAACATGCTTTGAACAGGATAGTTATTTCTGCAACCAAAAAACAGAAAGGCATGAATGAACGTGGCCATTCTTTTAATTCCTTAAGGACACGCAAAACTCGGCTGTACATGCTTAAATTATGAAATAAGGGTAGAGCTCATCTTTCCCAGTGTTCTTTGTAGGTGCAGAGTTAAGGCTTCCTGAAATACAGATATGGGTATAACAGCTGAACCCAAAAGCTGATTTGAACTGGAGCTGAACGTTCTTTTAACTTTTGAATCAGAGGAGAAGTATTTTCTGAGAAAAATAAAACAATGGAAAAACTTATTTCTAGTATTTTTATTCCTTTTTTTAAGCACAGCATTTGTTAAACAGCACAACCATAAACTACAATTCCTCTGTAATTTCACAGTGGCTGTTGGGCCACCATGTACATGAGAACACGCAAAACCTCAACTACAGTGAGACTGCTGGAATTTATTTTTTAAGCATGTAAACATCATAACATTTTTTAGATTTTGAGCTTTTGGAGATAGTTGACCTATATGAAAACAGGAAAGTTAAATGTCTATTCTGTTAATGCCACTTAACCATTAATTAGAGTTGAGCTCCGTTGTCCCATTTTAATGTGCTCTGTGGCAAATATACATGGATGTGTTGTCATCTTCATTCAGCCTACATTTGTGAACTTGGTTACACCTGAGCCATCCAGTTCTCCAGGATGCAGCATCCTATGTTACTTAAATTTTCCTTAGAATAAGTCTTCAGTGTTTCTTCCACGTTTTTTTCTCGTGGTTTAAATTTACTGTTTGTAGCAGAAGACATTGCAACTTAATGTTAGAGTCCTAATGGAGCAGTGTTCATGTTCTTGTTGCAGCTTCTGCGTGAGCATTTATATTTTTAATTGTATATAATTTTAGTTGGGTAATCATGCTCTATTCAGGGTCTGATTTAAAACACATGGTTCTAATTCGGTGTTGATATTCTAGATATACTTGTCTACAAAACAGCTTTCTTTGGCCAAGAAGGTGACTACTAGTGAGAACTTCATCAACTGAAGTGAGACTGAGATATTCTGATACACCACTTTGACAGCTAAATATACAGGATGTTTTTGCTCATCCTTTTGCTGAACAATTGATAGAGAGAATGATTTGATCACAACATGCAAGTTATTTTGGGTATTTTAATTCTTGGAAATTCTAATCCTGTAACTCTTGCTGAATTTTTTTTTTTTCCCCAGGCTATTTTACCTCTGACTAGAGAGAGTTTGAGAACAGTAAAAATGAAAATTGATATCTTCTATATGCAAGGGAGGGGAAGGCAGGAGCCAAAACGTAACTGAGATAGCTTATATATATGTGCATCAAAAGCTGCAAAATAGAAAATAGTAGTTAGATCCCCATGTGAATATTTAAAAATATATTCTCCTGTATTCTAGTTAAGACTATACAAATAAACCTTTCCTATTCTGTTAGGCTTTACTTCAATACTACTGTCCCACTGTTCTATTCAAAGGAGCTTCTGTGGTAAATACTATAAAAAAATAAATTAAAAACTAGCTAAAAACGCAGTGCATAAATAGAGGATATCCAGTTTAGGTTATACGTTCTCTATGTAGCTCTGTTTCAGTTTGTGAATGTGATTACAAGTTCATGTGCACTGGTTAAAATCAAAATGTTGACTAGGTTCAAATTTCTTTTAAAAATACTTGGTTAACCTGAAGTAAAATCCTAAAAGGTTTTTTGAACCTAGTATAAAAAAAATGCTCCAGTTGGTGCTACAGTATTCAGTTACAGCAATAATAATGGGAATTTAAAACTAAATAGTTGTGTTACACAGTGAAAGAAATTTATTCTTTTGCAGGTAATGCTAAAGTTATCTGTTCGATACATCTCAAGCAGGCCAAAAAATGCTGAGAGAAAGTGGATGAAGCATTAGAGTTATTTTTGTTTCACTTTGTCTTTACCTGTGTCCCATAATCCTGTTCAGAGCAGATCTAGATTACCCCGGCAGGAATGTTCGCTAACCAATACACTGTACTATTCATGACTGCATCATCTGATGGAAACACACTGATGGCTGTGATCTAGGAAGCCAAAAAGAAAATCTCATCCAGGTGAAGATTTAATCTTCATAATAAGTTGTTTAGATGTACTTCATGCTGGTATTTCTCTGACTTTCCAGGGTTTAATCAGCAAATATGTTATGAAAACTACTGAATTACAGTAGAAAATTTTAGTAAATTACCTGGAAAGGGAGAATCATGTCTTACATGCAGGTAATTTTTTGGCAGTTTGAACCAATTTAGTCCTTGTGCAGAAGCTGTCTGAATCTGCATTTAACCACCACATCTTTGCATGGTAGCTGTTCTGGAACGGCTGTTTCTGATTAAGTCCTTGAGCGACTGTTATTATCACAAAATAATACAGTATTCTAAATTAATTTACTCTCATGTATTGTTAATTGGGAGACAGTTCTGTTTTACATTTACCACTTTCTACAAATAAGTTCTTTGTCCCTATACAGAAAAACTAGGAAGTTTATTCTTACCAGGTTTTGGGTAAAATACGGTGAAAAAGGCAAAAGCAGGTGGAGGCTAAACTTGGGGAGTCTAGAACTTAAAATGGCAGTTTAATGTTAGTTCTTTGAGCTACCTCTCTGGGGTTAGGCCATGAATAACTGAACAGGTTAGCTTTTGGAAGGCCAGCCAGTCTTTATCAAGATTTGGGGACAAGGGTTGTTTTGGTTTTTTTCCCAAGGGTGGATTTAAAGGCAGCGAGTGTGCTGTTTTAAAGGTGATGAGCTATATTTGTGTGTTTGGATCATTGGAGCTCAGCAAAAGCTGAGGTTAGCTTCAGTCAGTCTCCATTACATTCTGCTTCAGTATAGATAACGTGAAGTGAAACTCTTCAAAATTGACTTGGAAATACGTGGTCAGCTTAAAGATCAAGGGTAGTTACATAAACTTTTCTTAAAAAAAGTTTTCTTTTAAATGATGTTTCAGGTAGTGCTAGGTAACTTGATTAAGCTTAAATCCTTTTTCCTTTTCACATTCCTAGGCCATTTTTTTATTGATAAAGTAATATGCTAAAATGCTAGTTGCTGTAATAGGTTAAGCTTAAGCATTTCATCTTCTGTGTGTTTAATCTTAAGCTTTTAAAAGCGGAATTCGTCACTGCCTCAGTGGGTTAATAAGAACAAGACTGTAGGTTGTTCTGCATTGTGAGTTTAATTATAGCAGATAACTTCATTTTTTTCATCCTCTTTGTTAAAAAACTTTAAAATAGTCAATTATCTGGTTTTCCAACTTCCTACATCTTTTGATTATTTTTTGTGTGTGTGTTTGTCATATCTCTATGTATATCCATATATGTAATACATGCATCTTGGCAGTTAATGCAGTTAAAAACTCTGTGTTAACTGGTATCTGGTAGACTTTTTTATGGGCCTTATCCATTAAAGGCATAGTACAAATTGGTCTCAAAAGTCAATTCAGGTTTTTTGTTTGGGAAAAGCCTGCACAAAGAAAGCAAGTGCCATTCCATAGGGTTAGAGTGCAGAACTGAAGAGGAGCATCAGAGAAATTTAGAGGCTTTTCAAAGGCCACACAGAAAGTCGGTGGCAGAGCCAGGCTTAACTCAGAAGTTCCTGGCTTGTGGCCTGGGGCTGAAGCCAGTTGTACACAGCTGTATTGAATTGTGAATGGAATGATGCTTTCTTTTTCCTTTATGGCTTTATAGGAACAAAGTTGATTTAACTAAAATTATAATGTGGGTAAAAAGATGGAATTGTGTATTTCACCTTCCTCAAAATTTCAAGTGCTAGAAGTTCTGTGTTAAAACTTGAATTCAGCAGTTGTGGATTTCCACTGACCGAGGAGTGTGGTTAATGTAGCCGGGCCTTAAATTGTAACAATTTGAGGTCAGACTAATGGCTTTTGCTGAGGAATTCGGGGCTTAAAAGCTGCTCTGCAAGCTACCTTGAGAAACAAAAATGCTATTAAAAAAAAATTCCCTGAAAAGTACATGATCTTCTTCGAAGTTTTAAAATTTGCAGAAGTAAAAACCTTGTTCAGAGGCAGTCTTCCTGAAGTAACTGTTTATTAAACAGAAATTCACATTCTATATATAACACTTGTAGAGCTTTTAATCAGGCTTTAAACATTGTTATCCTTCAGTGCAGCGTGAATGAATTAAAAACCGGCTGTAGTTTTGCTGACTGGTGTTTTCTTCCTTCCTGGAGTAAAAGCGTAGCTTTGAGTGGCTTTTATTGAATGATGAACAATTTTGGTTATTTGTGGAGTTCCCTTTAGGGATGAGGTTTTGATCTGAAATATTATTATGGAATGAACGTCACCATTACGAATTATTTTTTCTGTAATGTTAAAAAAAGTTGGCAGGGATTAGTAAATCTCTTTTCACAGCAAAAGGGACTTTCTTTTTCCAGGTAAAATGTCATTAGTTCCAAGCTCTGGCAGCAAAGTAGAGTTTGGTGTTTTTTCCTTGGGTAGATTTGCTTTATCTGTGTACCATTTCTTCCTACAGTATAGGCCCTACCAAATGTATAGTAAGGATATTTTCCTAAATTGCTAACATGGAACCTAGCTAGTGAAAACAAACTAAAAAACCCCAGTCAAACAAAAAAACAGTTCAGTGTTTTACCAGGAAGTAATTCTCATTTTGCCTTTTGAAAATGTCAAAAGTGCTAAGTAGTTCCATAAAGAAATCCAAGTATCGAAAACTTAATAATGAAATATTTTACTTCAGAGGGGTTGAAGCACCTGAGCCCTCCTTTCCATCCTAGTCCCCACTCTGCAATAGTGCCCCAATGCCTCCTGGCCTGTGAAGTGTGACTGTATCTCACAGTTCAGAAAGAGCTCTTACTGAGTGTTGGGCACTTTGAGGCTGCATCTAAAATTTTTCATTGGTAGTTAACATAAATCAGAATAATTAATTTGAGTATTACATTGGTCTACTTCTTTAGTTACTCTTCTTCTTTATGCTTCCTGCTATAACCGAGCCAAATTGAAAGTGCTTTCTGAGTTTCCCTTTCAGTTTCAGCATTTTGAGAGTTTTACAAGTTCCAATTCCCTTTGGTTGTAGCTTCAGAAGACATTTAAAACCAGATGTCTGTCAGGTTTGTTGCACAATCCTGGGGCACTTTAGAGATTGATATTGTTGTGGCAGTTCTTGCTTTATTCACCTATTGTAGCTGGTAATATGTTGTAATTAAATTGTAGTTCTTCCTAACAGATCTGACAGAAGTACTGTAACCATATAGCAATGAGTGGCTGAGTTTAGACTAGAATTGCCACCCTTGCGCTACCTGAAACAGTCTTACAGATTAGATTCTGGTAGTGGTGGGTGGGAGGACCCATCTGAGAGTGTTTCATTCTGAGCTGTGTTGCCTCATGATTTAAGTAGGTAGAAAGTTTCAGTGACAGAATAAAGTTCTCCTTCCTGTCTTTAAAACAATGTGTTAGTTAAGAGCAAGCTTATCAAAGGCTGGTTTAACTAAGGATATAATTTCCATTGGTGCCAAATGTTGTTGGGTTTTTTTAAATATTCTTTAGGAAGAGCATAAGAAAATTGGTGACTCTTGGTACACTTCCCCATCGAAGTCAGCTGTGTACAAATTACAATTACTGACTCCTGTAAGTTCAGTTGGTGCTTCCAGCAAAGCAGACGGATTTGATTAAAGCCTAAAGGTCTGGTTCTTCACCTGAAATTTTGAATTTTATGTGAGTGATTGAATTCTGTATCACATTTACTATAATGTCATGCTAGGCTTTTTCAATACAGTGGCTTCATAGAAAGGTAGATGCTTTGCACTGGCAGTATGCGTGGAAGCATCAATAAGCTGACAAATCAGATTTGAAGTTCCAGTGTTTAAAGGGCTTTTCTTTCAGCAGGAAATAGTCTCCCACATCAGCTTATGCATTTTAACCTTCAACTTTATATAGCAGTGAAGAGTTGACCTGTCTTTATGCAGAGGCACCTTTCCTAAAGAGGATAGACAGAAGGTTTAACTGAATAGATTAGAAATATAGTTTTTTGTGGAACAGTGAATATCTTACATTCCTGTCATATATCATACACAGTTTTTGCATAGTGTATAAAACATTAAACTGCTCTGTTCCACATTTTACAAAATTCATTGGTGGTAGATAAAAAGAGGTAGCTGTTAATTAAAGATAGGAAGTGTCTTTAGATCTACTGTCAGCAGAGGCAAAAAATATTTTTGTTGCTAGAAACATGGAGAACTTAAAAGAACCCATATGCTGAATACTTCAAATTGTTTTGTGTGGCTATTTTCTCCGTTAGAACTGATGTTGAAAGAGAGTGCATATTCTTAATCACAATATTACTCTGAAAATTATAATATCTAAATTTTGTGCTTTTCTTTGTGTCTTATGACATCACTGCTGAACATGAGAAAATTGTGGTTTTCACTAAAAATATGCTATTAATCTTACATAATGCAACAAGGCAAAAATTACCTAGAAGTAGCAAACATTATGTGGGTTGAGATTTTAACAGGACAAATCATCTTAGTTTTGGAACTTTAGAAATGTATTAAACAGTAAATTTCACTTATCACTATAATTTCCACCTCGGCGTTTTCTGTGTGAGTTTACATATTTTTTTTTCTGTGGTGGTGTAATCTTTTGTAATCTCTTACATGGCAGTTCAGTAGTTTCCTCATTTTAGATTATTTTCTGGATTACCTCTTGCTTTACGATTTATTTTACTCTTCTATAGCAGAAAGACTGGTGCATGTCTGGAAGATTAACTGTAGCCATGTTGTACATGGTTAGGAAGTTCCTGTTGTCTTAGAATTTTTGTATGTTGAAGCAACTTTCTGATGCGAATTTCCATGTTGTGAAGGAATCTAAGCTTTCTGGAACACAAATATTATAGAGCTAACTTAGTTTAAAAGAGTCAGTTCCTCTTTTGATAGTAATGTATAGTTAATTTAAAAATATTTCCTTCTTGCTTTTTGAGAATGAATGGACACTAAAGTTTTCAAGAGAGACATTTCTCCAGTCCTCTGACTATTTACTATTTTTAAAAAGATTACTAAGTAGTCTTAAGCCACTGTATTAAAAAGCAAGAGCTATTTAATTGGGATGGAAGCTAGAAATTGATCTGGTTGTGTATCTGTGAGTGACATAAGCAGCAAGTAAAATTCATCACTTAAGCTGTAAATTACCATTCCTGGAAAGAGACAAGAAATTATAACCCTCAGTCAAAGTTTCAAAAAATCTTATCTCCTGCACTCTTTACAAATAGGAAAAGCTCTTGGATGAGTGGCTGCTGAGCTTGGGCAGAAACCAATTCCACAGAAATAACAGCATAGTGAAATTCTTTCCCTGGTGGGAGGCTATCCTTAGTTTAGACAAATGCCTGAGGATACAGTGAACAGTTTTCACTTAAACTTTCTAATGTCTTTGCTTAAGAAATAAGGAAATGACTGTTTATTTAGCAATTAGCAAGAGTTTCATGTCTAGACTAGGTGGTTTAATCTATGCTTTATTTCCAGAAGGCATGAAATAAAGTTAACTTTTTAAAAATGCAGCTAGGGAACAGTGCACAGTATCAGGACTATAAAAATGGATGAATCAAAAATAGCTTATTGGATTATTAAATGTGAGAGGTGGCAATCATCTCTGCCTATTAATGTATTATTTCCTAGAGTTTGTTTCTACCTCATAACTACTGTGGCTAGGTAATTTTTAAGAGGTTGTTAAACAGGTATGGTGGTATGGAATGCTATTCTCCACAATTTTACATTCCTTTTGAAATGGAGACATTTCTACTTTTTTTTTTTTTTTTGAGTTGCCACTATGTTAGTGTCCTGGGTCATCTGCACAGATTACAGTTAAGGTGGGCTACTGTGTTTAGTGGAGGCTTGTGTTTTCCCATTTAAATCAGGAAGGTGTGCAATTTAGGGTGACAGCACTTTATTATAATGCAGTGGCCATTAACTTTTTATGGCTTTGTTCCTTGGATGGCAGTCACTTTCTGCTTTAGTTCTTATTTTTAGCAAAAATATGAATAAACAATAGTATTTCTAGCGTTAACCGTAGTCTTAACCTAATTTACCCTTGGAGTGGTCTCTTTTTAAAGATGTGTTTATCATTAGGCAGCAGCAGTTTTCTGTGACCGTGCAAAGCTCTTGATTGAATGTCTAATATCCTCCCTGATAATGCTTACTATGGAGAACTGACAGCTGTCTTTACCCTTCCAAACATAGCTTGCCAAAAAACAAGTTAAAAATACTAAAAACCTAACACCACCACCCCCACCTTCAAAAACACCCCCAAAAACCACTGTACAAACAAAAAGAAGTATTGACATGTTTACTTAAAAATCCTTGTTTATCATTTTAGTTAATGGAATCAAGTAATTAAAAACATGGGGAGAAACTAGAAATCAAAGGGTTTGAGATGCCACAAACTTTGAAATAGTGAGACGCATATACAATTCTGTACATGCATTATGGGCCAATACATTGTGTTTGTAGACATGGAAAAAAGGGCTGAGGTTTTGTCTTTGCTGCATTTGGAAACTAATTTTTAAGAGCTTTCTGAAGTGTATTGTACATATTTTCCTAGATTACTAAAACAGAAGGAATTTTCTTTGATACTTATTCAATCATATCCTAAAATGTAGGCCTGAGATGTAATATGCTTAGAAGTTTAATGTTGGCCTCTAGAGTTATTGTTTAAGACTTTGTTCTTCACGAGGAAAGAAGAGTGCACAGCTCATGTCAAATCAACTGTTCTGCAGTTAATTGTTCTTCAAAAACACAACAGCAATTTTAAGTATTAGAAATTTAGGAAGATGTATAGCAAAAAAAAATGCAGCTTTTATTTACTGTTATGTGTTGGTCATCTGTGTCTCCCCCCCCACTATTTGGGCAAATAGCAAACCTGGATTGCAGAGAATGTTGGGATGATACTGTTAATTCAGGACAGTGATCAGCTTTCATATGAATGAAGAATTCACAATTGTAGATAAGAAAAATTAATGTTCTGGGTAATGAAGAGTCCAAATGGTGGCTGTTGACACTGCACGTCTTGCTGAGAGTATTTAGTCCTTGCTGCCATTTAGAGATCTTAGGTAATGATTTTCTTGGAATGTCAGATCACAATGATTCCATCTTATTTATGTCCTTAGACCTCAAGTGATTATAGGAGGAGACAAGTTTGGAGAGGCTTTGAATTTTTTGGTTGCTTAAGTAACTTCATGAGGGAGGATTATTATTAGTTTCTTGTAGTTCAAAACAAGTCATGTCTTGCACTTGTTCTGTGGTGGTGTTTTTGTTTTTCCTGTTTCCTACACGCAGTTTCTTGACAATTCTCTTATTTTCATTCTGTGTGCCAATGAATAGTTTCAGCTTATATCTTAATTAGTTACATGAGTCATGACATGAAATATTGAGTTGTGCTGTTTTGAGTAACGATTTTATTGATCTTGTTTTTGAATGGAAAACGATTAATGAAAAGGATGGCCAGCTGGTTGCAGTAAGAAGGATGAGAAGTGGGCATCTGGCAAACTCTTCCGTACCAGGCTCCGCAAAGAGTCTTGCAGAACTTTCAAATGTGTTAAGCTCACAGAATCAGACTTTTTTTCAGTGCCCTGAGGTAGGCATCAGGTCTAGCATATCTCTTTATTTTGAGCAAACTGCACTAAAATAGAGTTCAATTTTCTTTACTGACTGAGAGGGTATTATATTCTGTAGTAAAGCTCCCACCTTTCATTTATGCACTCATTTTATGACTGCAAGTCTCATGTTTTGGCCTTCAAAATGTCTAGTAATGCAGGGAAGAGAGGACTTGATGCACTTGTGATTTACCTAGTTTCTTGAGTAGAGCCTGCAGCCTCTCATCTTCATTGAGACTTTAATGAGACCTGGTTCCTTACCTTTCTGCCTTAACCACAGGTGCAAGCTGGAGAACAAGAGGGTATGGTCTGTTAACAAAACTGCTCTCTTCAGTGTCATGTATACATCTTAGAAATAGCACTGCAGCCTATGAATGGTGGTTTGCATCTGGTTCTAAATGCTGTTTAAAGGACACAGCTGATTTGATTTCATTTTTCAAAGTAACTGTTACCAGCCTTTCAGCCCTCATACAACAGGAGGGAAGAAGTTTGTGAGTTTGTCTGTTGTAAACAGTGTATCTTAAAATGCCAAAGTTGATGTTTTAATTATACACCTAAAGTGATAAGTTTATTTAAGCACTTTTTAATGTAAATCACTAAGCTTAAAACTTAGCACTGCTGTTTCACCAGATTTCAGTTTTTCATAATCTGTAGTTACCCTATAAGCAACAAATACGGAATAATAGCTTTATAAAATAGGATGCTTTAGTGATACAGTATTTACTGTATCTCTGCATTCTCTGCATGGCATGGCAGATCCTGACTTTATTGTTGTCTGCATTGGAATCTTGTCCTTAAGTACAACCATGATCCACAACAGTATAATTCTCATGAATTCTTTGATTGCATACTTCTGGTCCTCTACGACTTACAGGCTGTCTCTTAAAAGTGTGAGAATATGCTGCAACACGATTACACATTTGCCATGAGATATCCATTACACATAATACTAGATAAAAGCTAGGGATCAGCAGCACTCATTAAAATCAGTGAATGTGGCAGCACATTGAAGCAAATCAACGTCAGCCTGCTTTAGGATGGTTGGCTTTCACACTAGAGGTTTAAGTGTTACAGATTAGTGTCTCATGATAGTTACAGTCATTGGAAAGAGTAAATAATTGTGAAAGAGTAATGTTTGTAGCAGGTCAAGTGTGAACATGTTAAGGTTTAAGATCACCAAAGTATGTGATTAAGTGATGACTATCATATAGTTTGCTGAAAACATTAATTTTGGACACATAAAGGTTACCCCCTTTTGAGAATGAGTATTGAGTTCTGAAAATAAATTTTTTTTTTCCTTAATTACTGGAGTATATGATTGAACGTTAAGAAGTAGCTTAATTTACTTTGTGGGGTCTGAATTCATATTTGAATTGTGTCTCAGCTTTATATTACTTGTTAATTTTGTAAAAGTACTGATGAATACCACACCCATTTTTCTAAGGAAAGTTACCAGACAAGAAAAATAAAATTATACCCAAAATCTCATGAGAATGTTTTTTTTTCTGTGTTTGGAGGAAGCCAAACTTAGTATTATGATGAGAATTTTGCCTGAATGATCTTTGCAGGATTGAGCATGACCGAGACTTTATAGTAATGGCAATCAAGGGCTGTACAGTTCACATCATGTTTGGAGTATTAATTATGTCCTTACTTCTAATGGAGTGTTTCTTAATGGCAAGAGCCATTTATTCTCCATACTGCTGGCTTGCCCTATGACTTTGAACATAGTTATTTATTCTTTGCTTGGGTTTACTCACATACAGAATTAAGTTTTACATACTTCTTAGTGTTATTGCAATGCCTAATTAATATTTATAAAGACCTTTGACATCCCGTGATGAAAGGAGCTGTGTGAGTGTTCAGTAGTGGTGTTATTTTATTAGTGAAAATAGGGGAGGAGTCAGGAGCGTGCTAGTTCTTAATTCCCAGCGAGCATTGGAGTCATTCCGTAACCTCCAGCAGGTCATGCAGCCTGTTGTTTTGTAACACGTCCTGGGAAAGCTCTGTGTTGTGCAGCATCTGTTATTAAGTGTCATCCTTCCCTCCCCCAAGTCAATTCTAAATGGGGAAAAAAAACCCAACCAACTATCTATACAACTTCACTGAGCTGCTAAACTTAGTTGGTATTTCTTAAGGAAATATATCATTAAGCAGAGGGTGAGAAGGTAATGGATAGAACAGTTCCATTCTACAGTCAGCGTGAGAACCTGAACATGTGTTGGGTAGTCACAGGCCAGACTCAATGTTGCCTGTTACAGATTTTTATCGTCCTCTCAGTTTATTATACCCTGTGCTTAACTGTAACTTTGCTGTGAAGCGAGTGTATATAATAATCTTTATTGCATTCTAAGAACTCGCTCGCTCGCTAATCCGTGGTATTTAGCTGGTAAACAAGCTCTTACTTCAGAGCAAACGCTGTCTGCATTTGAGTGATGTGATTGCCAAGATGATAATCAACTCCTACAGCATCTAGTATTTGGCTGTTACGTGACAATATATATATCAGTCTCCTGTGTGGCTTTTCCCTCATCTGACAGAGGAAGGTTATGATTACATATTGTCATTAAAATGACAAGATGCTGTTGAACTTTGGAAAAGTATATATCTGTTTTAAGACTTAGCCAGCTAACCATTTGTCTAATTATATGAGGCGCAATAGCCTTAAATGAAGACATTTCATGCATGCAGATACAGGGTTTTGATTCTATTTCTTTTTTTTCATACAAGATGCTACATCTGCATTTTACTCATTGCACAAAACATATCAATAAGGCTTAAAACAAGGGGCTTCAAAACTGATATTTAAAGTACTTTAGGAAGGAACCAACTTGCCAAGTGAAGTGTGAGGCGTAGCCGAATACAAGTGCTGGTTTGTTCATGTGTGTTGTGGTGGATTCAAATTGAAAGCACCTGGATCTTTGTCGTGTTTTATTGCAGTCTGGTTGTACAGCTTGTTCCTGGGGGCTTTTTATTTGCTTTTAGTCCTGCTTTAGCACTCGGCTCAGTTGGCATAAGCATGATGAGAGATTGTGTTTGTCTCTGTTGAGGATAAACAATGGTTTATAGCCTTCAAGAACAGCAATTATGGGGAAAAAAAAAATACTCCTGTAACCTTAGTTATAAGCCTTAATTTATGGAGCATGCTTAGCAGTAATGGAATACCAAGAATTTACCTGCCCAACTACAGCTGAATATGCTGAATATATGCAGATAGATGTGTTTTGAAGAGACAGTAATTTGGCAAGATTTATATAGCTTTTCCCAGACCTGCAAAATACGTTACTTTTCCATCTGCCTTTAATTTAGACATCCTGATATAGATCATGACAGTCCTGAAACTTTGTAACTGAATATTTGCAGGAAGTGCCTGAATGAATTTTCTTACCTGTTAAAAATAAATATTGCCTCAGGTAATAACTGGAGTAGAAAACACAAACCTTAAATACCTTTGCCAAGAAGATCTGAGCAAGCTGTAAGAGTGGTTTTTTTCATGTATTAGAAGTTCAAGCAACCTTACAACCTTAACTTGCTGGTTCTTCCAGCTTGGCCTACAACAGATGAATAATAACTTTCTGTGGAAAACCTTGTTCTTAACTTCCCACTGATAAAATTAAATGCATTCTTGCTTTAGTATTTTGATTTAGTATAATTAAAGTAATGACTTACAGTTTGATAAATGTTATTTTCATTACTGCAGTGCCCTGAAGCGCTGTATATGGAAAAAATTTACAATATTATACAGATCTGGAGGTATGAAATATGTTTGTTGGGTTATTAACTTCCATAAAGTGTTTTGGTTTTTATGGCGAGTGAATTTAGAGTATTTCTTTGGAAATGGAATAAAAGTAAACAATCAGATTGCTTATAAAATGAAGTATAAATTATGCCATTCTGATGATGTGAGAGTATCCTTATAATATCCCCAGGCAGGTGGAATTCCAAGCACCTCATCACTCAGTAGAAGCTGCTTTTAAGCAGCATGCTTCTGTATGGGTTGTTTGGTTGGGGTTTTTTTTGTTTTCTGTGGTGTGCATTCCCCCCTTAGTAATTTAACTGTTACTAAATAGAAACTGCTTCACTCATACATATATATTTATATTTTTTTCTTGATCTCTCCTCAAGTGCCATACCACTAAAGTCAAGAAAACCTCCAATATTTTAAAGCATGTTAAACCACAGCAATAACACTGTAATGTGGTATTACCTATTGTTTTCAATATTTCCACCTTCCCTTCCAATTCTGTCCTGAATCTCCAGATAGTTTGGATCTTTACCAGGCTGACTTTTGGGTCTCATTTTTTTAATGACTGACGGGGAAAAAAAAAAAGACGGGATCCAAGAAGTGTTCAAATTTGTTTTAAATGTAACTGCTTCTGTTCTCAAAGATTTTGTATGATCTAGTTTCTTACTGTATACATGGCCTGTGCTGGTGCCACAAATGATGCTCTGGCAGAAAACGTTTCCCTTAATTAAACTACATTATACTTTTTCAGTATTTTTTCTGAAATGTCACATTCTGACATTAAAACAAATGTCATAATTGTTGTGCGTACTTTGGCATAGTTACCATAGCAAATAGATTTGTTTCTTGGGACTTTTTTTAGTGTTAAAAAATAATCCTATTCTTGGCATTTAAGACAGAAGTTTGCAATCTAAGAAGGTACAGAGCTGCTTTTGTTCAAATTATTGTTACACTGTAGTCAGTAGTTAGCATTAGATTTTCAGCTGCAGTCAGAAGTTGAACAGTAAACATGCTTTTTTTTTTTTTCTTTAATAGCACTTCTCATCTATTAAAGTGGCAGTAAAGCTCATCAACTTCACTTGTGTCAAAATTTGTAAGCAATTCAAAGCCCCAGTGAGGCATTGGAAAAGCTGCCAGTAGAGCTTTGAGCTTGACTTGTGGAGTTGAGTTGAGCTGTGAGACTCAGCAGTGTACTGATACAGACACCTGATGTGGAGGGTAGCTCATTTAGGGGGTTTTGTTCCTGCTCTTCTGCAAAAGACATACTGGTAATTAGCTCCCTGCTCACTGGACCACTAAGTACAGAAATCCATCTTTATTCCACTCTCAGGTTGTACTTTTTTTTAAAAAGGATTCCAGAACTGGATTGCCAGTGTCACTGGTACAGAAGTTGGTTATGGTCAGCACTGCAAAATCTGCTGGCAGCTGGGTAGTATGGTGCCCCGGGGGAAGTCAATGCTGAGGGTGATCATGTTCAACATCTCTATTAATGATCTGGTCAATGGGATAGAATGTGCCCTCGGTGTGTTTGCAGATGATCCTAAACTGGGCTGAGTGATTGACATCTCTGGAGGGTAAGGTTACTGTTCAAGGGGAGCTCGGTAGACAAGAGAAAAGACTCTAACAGGAACCTCTTGAAATTCAACAGATGTAATTGGAAAATACTTCACCTGGGACAAAATAATCTTGTGCTATAGCATGGGTTAGGCATCCACTGACTAGAAAGTAGCTCTGCAGAAAAAACACCTGAAGTTCCTGGCTAGGAAAAGGTAGAATGTGAGTCAGCAAGATGTTTTTGCTTTTAAGAAACCAACCATGTGCTGGGCTGTATTAGCAAGGCCAGTGGGGAGAAGTGATTCTTATCTGTTCAACATTTAGAAGTCCACTTTTGACATACTGTGTCCAGTTTTAGCTTTCACACAGGAAAGACACTGATAAGTTAAATGGCCACTTAAATGGCCATTAGTCTTCTGGAGCACATCTTGCTGACAGTACTGGATTTGTTCAGCCTTAGAAATAGAAGGCTATGGGGGCTAAATGTTACTGCTGCCTTCAGCTGCCTAATGAGAGGATAGAGAGAGCCAGGCTCTTCCTGGAGATGGTGCATAGTGATTAAAACAAGAACTAGTGGACACAAGTTGCAGAAAGAAATTCTAATTGGATATTAGGGGAGGCAAATGCAATGGATGTAGTAAAGAAGTGGAATAAGCTCCCCGCAGTGGTGGTTCTGTCTGTCTTTGGAGGTACTCAAAATGTGACTAGGTCCTGAGCAACCTGCTTGATGGTTGCTCTGCCTTAGAGTGTGGGAGTAGACTAGATTCTAGGGGACTTCCAGGGGTCCCTTCAGTCATAATTATTTATGATTCCAGTGATGAGACCAATAAGAATATCATTTGCAGAAAGTGTTACTTGGTTCCAAAAGATGAATTTGTTTAAAAGATAAAAATAAATAATTATTAATAATAAACAAAACCCTAGAAAGGATTGTTTAGGGAAAAGGTTCTGTGTAACTTTTCTTCTGTTAATTTTCAAATGAAAAGATTTTTTTTTTTTCCTGATGTGCGAACCATTTGAGATTATAAAACTGGTAGAGTTTATATCACTTAATCTTTTAATACAAAGCGATACTGGCAAATACTTGTGTGTTCTGTACTTGCAGACTAATGAGCAGTCCTTTACCTGACGTGGCACTTTTCCCAGATAGCCTGCATTAATTTCAAACTGTGTGTTGTATGGCAAAATAGGACTCTTGAAATATTTCTATATGCAGAAATAGGTGAAATGTTCTTTTGGTTGGTGTAGTGAAAAGAAATGTCTGGCATGCAAAGGGAAGTTCAGCAGTGGTTCCTACATAGTGATGGCCCATCCAGAGCTTTGATATCTTCTCTCCCCATCTCCCCCCCCTCAGTTGCAGAAGTGAAAGGACTTCATTCAATGGATGACACAGAAGTATTTTGCCAGGTAGTCTTTTGTCTTACTTGCTGAAATCATGACTTCAGTGAGACTTGGGTTTTGGAAAAATACAAATTACAAGAATAGATCATTTGTAGTAGAATTGTACTACTTGAGGATTCCTTGCTCTTCCCTTGTCAAAAACTGACTTGTTTTTCTTTAAGCCTGTAGCAGAGACCCATTCTTCATTGAGATTTCATTGTGGTAGCTGTTACCCATTTACTATTCTATATTGTTTGGTTTTCATTTGTTTCTCTGTGTATTTCTTGTGGCTTTCAGAACCACAAAGATATTTTTCTTGGTAAACAGTAGTAGATAGTGGAGCTTTCTACATGTGTGTGTAGTTCTTAGAGAAAAATAGGGTTATTTGATAATCACATACAACCTCAAAGTCTTGAATAGAATGTGTCTTGCTGAATGAGTGTTCTGATATGATAGATTACTCGACATCTTAGTTACAGTCAGATTTCTAATGGAATGTTTTGCCATTCTTAGGCTATTTTTACCACATTTCACAATCTCTAAACACACTTTATCTGTGTCTTTGGTATGCACAAGTGTGCATTCTATGAAGAAATTTCTGATCTGTAAGAGTGTGGAGCATTTGAAGACTGAAGTAGGGGAGAAAACTCACTCAGTTCTTATTTTCTGGAACTTTGGCTTTAGTTCTCTGTTTCCTTAGAACTTTGATATTTTTCTCAACTGCAGCTAACATTTGGAAACTTTAGATCATACCTGGAAGTGATTCTTTATTGTATTTAAGTTATAGGGCTGGAAAGTAATTCTGCAAAAGTTGTCATGGTTTAACCCCAGCCACTTGCTTGCTCCCCCCAAGTTGCTATGGGGAAGAGAATCTGAAGAGTATAAGGAGGGAAAACCTCGTGGGTTGAGATAAAGATGATTTAATAGGTAGAGCAAAAGCCATGCATGTAAGCAAAGAAGAACAAGGAACTCATTCACTGCTTTCCATCAGCGGGCAAGTGTCCAGCCATCTCCAGGAAAGCAGGGCTTCATCACACAGAATGGTTACTTGGGAGGACAAACACCGTAACTGTGAATGTCCCCCCCTTCCTCCCTTCTTCCCTCAACTTTATATATGAAGCTTGATGTCGTATGGCATGGAATATCCCTTTGGTCAGTTGAAGTCAGCTGTCCCAGCTGTGTCTCTTCCCGACTTCTTTTACCCCTATTCTACTCACTGGCAGGGCAACATGGGGAGCAGAAGAGGCCTTGATTGCTTAGCAACAATTAATAACACCAGTGTGCTGTCAATACTGTTTCCCATCTCAAATCCGAAACGCAGCACTGCACCAGGTGCTAGCAAGGAAGTTAATTCCATCCCAGCTGAAACCACAACAGGACTACTAGCAAGAAACATGGAACATTAAAAACATTTTAGTTGTTTTGTTTTGGGTGGTTTTTTAACACAATCCAAAGTTTTCTTATTAACAGGAGACTCTTAAAACTGAAATTGAACCCCCCTTTACTCCCAAAGCAATTGTTAAAGTGTTGAGAACAAACCTCCTTATATGAGCATTTGTTGTTGTATTGTAGGGCTTATACTGTCCAGTTCTTTAAAGTAAACTGCTCTTTATGGTCAGAGTTGTTTTCTATTATGTAAATAATTGCATATATACATATAGAATACTCCACAAAGAATTAGTCTTACTCTATTAAAAAGTCTAATAGCCGTCTATAAGGAGTCTTTCTTTAGAAAAGGCTGTGTTTAGCGAAGTCATTACGCCACTGTTTTAAAGTTGGTTATTTTCTACAGCAGCTTCAAATTACTGATGTTTTGCTGCGATAAAGGCATATCAGTTGTTCCAGATATGCTATTTAAAGTAAGCAAACTTCTTGCTGTGACACTGTTTTGGTTTTCAGCCAAAAAGGAGAAAAAAAGCAGCTTACTCTAACTCCTTGATGAGTAATAATCTTTTGCTTTTTGAAAAAGCTGCTTTACAGAGCGTTTCTAAAAACACACATCTTTTCATTTTATACATGGCAAGGTCTATGTTTTGTGTGTATAAAATCCACAGCTAGCCCTGGGGGGCAGGGATGTGACACACTTTTATTATTGTAATTATTTTATGATAACGTGCGTTATACTGTGTATATATATGTTACAAATATGAAAGTTTTAGTTTCATATTCTACTGAAGGGCTGAGTTCTGATATCTTGATTTTATTTTCATTCAAAAAGTGTGGGACAATTGTCCTTTTACAAACTGCCTGATTTTAAACTACATTGTTTATGCCTCACGTCAGTATTGTGGTAGTTCGTTGATGCTGTAAACTTAAATCTTAATTCAAGCAAACAATTTATTTTTTTCCCCCTCCTTGAAATTTTTATACTCTGGGTCCTTTGGGGTGTTATTCTGAGGGATCAGGGTTTTTTTCCTTATAAACCTCAGAATTCATGTGGCCTAAAGTAATTTTCATGTGCTGTTTTTGTCAGACTCTGTCTCCTGTTGTATGGCTTATGTCTGTCTAGTTAATGCATGCAACCAAGCATTGCTTAACAAGAAAGGTGTCTATGATGTTGTGCATCTTAACATTTTTTTAAGAAAATTCATTAATCCCATTTTGAATCTTTTGATCAGCAAGTTTGTTGTTTTTCATATGGCTTAGTTTAGTGGCAGTAAATTTAGGGTCTGTCAACCCTGGCATTTATACCATGCTGTGTTATGTCTTGCTTCTGCTTGATGCCCTGTTCAAATGTGCTGGAGTGCACTTGTGTGTTTGGACACACCATACTTTTCTCATACTGTTGAAATAATGGAGCATGTCTGTTACGTGGGATACATTGAATGAAAGGAGAAGTAAAACTGTATAGATTTCTATACTCTAGGAGCAGTGCTTTTAATTTTGCTTCCTTTTTAGTCTCAGCCATCCAGCTTCCTGATAAGATTTTAAAAGCCTTCATCCACCTTGAGCATTTGAAGCAGTAGGCTGCCAGTAGTCTTTGCTGCAGCAAGAAGGGCCTGCACCTCAAGGTGCAAGATCTCATTTGAGAGTTTGTAGTATGCTTTGTCTTCATTGCTCATGACCATTAGTTCTAATGAGCTTATATTTCTTAATGCATTTTTATATATTGTACCAATAAAGCCAGTGTTACAGTTAGAATTGCACAAATGCAGGTAACAAAGCTTTGGTCGCATATGCAGAGTATGGGATTAAATACAGTCTGGAGGAATCGCTCCTCTTAATATATTAGAACAATATAGGAGTCTGTTTCAAAGGGAAGTACACTCGCTTTTACTAGTATATCCTCCTATGATACATTTTATAGACTTTTAACTGGGTGCAGTGTGGAGATCTGCAGTTTCATTCAATTGCAACCAATTTAACACACTACTTTGAAAGGAGAAGGTCCCTTGCTGCTTGTGCACACTAATTCTGATGTTCATCTGGTCTAAGCTAATTCCATTACAAAAGAGAGGAGAATGGTGCAGATGAGGTTTTGTGGGTTGAATTTGCTTGCCACATAGTTAGCTGAGTTCCAGAGAAGGTCTAAGTAAGGGAAGATCAGAAACAGCTTGATGAGGAGAAATAAAGTGGAAGAAAATGAAGCCTACTTCTCCAGCGGCAGCAGCAAGCCGTTTGTGAAATAGCAACTTACTTTTCTCTGAGAGGTTTTGTCTCTGTATAGATTGACAGGAGCTTTTGCCTTGGAAACTTAACTGGCCTTGAACTTGTTATAAAGGTGATGTGCAATGCATCTGAGAAATCAATGTGTGATGCCCAATTCTGCTGGTATCAAGATTGCATAATTCATCAAACTACTGAGGAAGCTTCCTGAAGTGCTGAGAAGCTGGATGCTTGTAGTTAGAGCTCCCTGGAAATTCTTCTTGCTTCAAATCTTGACTAAAGTTGGATACCTTAATGTAGATTAAATTTTTGGTTTAGTCCCTCAAGTTTTGAGGCTTTTCATCTATTTCTAAATAATTAGAAATGTATTTGTGGTCTCATATTTTGGATCGCTAGAGGCCTGTCTACAAGAAAGAATTAGTTAATAGCTCAAGTGTTTCCTCTAAGGGAGATGGGTCAATGCACACAAATCATCTTGCATAAGGTGATGGCCTTTTAGCTCTGGCTCATTATCCCTGAAGCCTGTAGAGAAAATGTAATAGTTTTTAATATGACCTTGTAGCTGTATAGGTAAAAGCTAAAGCGCTGCTGATCCTACAAGTGTATTTTTGGAATCCCCCATATTCTGGAAGAAGATACACAAGTCAGCTCACAACTTGGAAGCAGATGTGTAAATCATCTTACACTTGCAACAGTGTTGAGAACAAGATGCACCTATAGAAGTTTACTGTCATTCCTGTGTTGTGTTACAGTATAGATAAACCAAGTTAACTGCTGAAAGAAAGTCTTGGGGTCAAGAAGAGGGAAGATGACTCACAGCACTGGTATCTAGTCTGCATCTTTACGCATGAGGAACTTCCAGACACTGTTGCACTGTTCTCCTGTAGCCCCGTGGAAGGAACTGGGTGTTGCGTACGCTGAAGTGCCGCTCCTGAGTTTCTAGGAATTTTCATGTATTACATTTTGCTAATATTTTTTGTGCAATTTTAGTTTGAGGGTGACTTTATAGGATTGTGGGGGTTTTGTGTAGACTAATACTCTGCGTGGTGCTTTATCAAATACCTATCAAAGTGTGTTGCTAGCAGATAGTCTGTAATATATAGTGCGTCATCTCGTCTCACAGTTCACTTTGTGATACCAAGAACTTTGAAGACAACTTCTCTCCTCTCTGCCTCAAGCCCATACGTTGCAGGAATAAATATTTTTAAAATAGAGATTTATGGAAAAATTAATACTAGGATTTTGCAGGAAATTAACATTTTCCAAAACTGGTAAATTGTTTTGGGGGAGGGCATACTTCTTATATTTAATACATACCTTTTTTCTTTTTTTCCCCCCCCTGAAATGGCCATCTGGTTTAATAACTTGAACTTTACAAATATTGTCTATTCCTTCTGTAATTAACTATCTGAAAAACTATCCTTATTATGAAACTGTTGCTTCTGCTTTAGACAGAAGAGGTTGTCTTGTTGCATCTATTTGGATAAGTTACTGAGTATACTGCATCATAGCTCCTGGGTCTGCTTGGTTTGGTTTTGGTTTTTTAATGAATAAAATAAAATTTGAATTACAACCTATAGTTTCTCTTCATTTGTAACCTGTTAATATGCATTACTTCAAATACTCGGAATTAAACTCTGTAATACGCCTTTTAAGTGCTTTTCTATAATGTTGATTCTAAGATTTTGTGGGAAATACTGAAGTGCAATTAGGTTCTATTTTTAAGATCGACGCATGCTTTCTTGAAGAAAGTTTGAGTAAAAAGCTGGCTGTTGATTGTTATTTAGCAAACTTCCTCTTCAGGGTTGTGGTGTGTCCGTGTTCCCATTACTACGTGCCGGTAACAAAAACCGGAACCGCACCCCATTGTATTACTCTAAATTCACTCTTTTGGAGTTGATGGATTTTCTCCTGTGTTAATCTTGTCAATGTAAGCAGCTGGTTGCTGGAATGTTCATGATAATCACACACCCTCTCCCCCCCCCCCCCTCCAGTGTCCTCAACCAGGCCAGGAAGAATTATCTTGTAGCTAATGAGAAAGTTAATAGGCAGTGCTGTCTTCTGAATGAATTGATGAGGTACATGAAGGCTTCGTTTATGTTAATTTATTAGAACACTTAACACTGCAAGTTAAGTTTGTGTTTAACAGTCTTGCTTACAACTGGAAAGGGAAAACATTGATTGTAAAACTTCAAATATTAGTGAAATGCATCAAAGAGTGAAAGTGGGAAGATGGTAGATGTGATACACAAAATGGCAATAAGCTATTTCCACCCTCTCACCCCCTCAATTCAGTGAGCTTTCAGTTTGGTGTGTCTATATCATCAGTTCCTCCTCTGTCATTTGGAGAGTAGAACTTCTTATTTCCTACATGTTTATGAGGTTGTAGTCATGCTTTGTCAAGATCTTTATGGTCTTCTGTGTGATGCAGCCCAAGTTCAGATAGATCCCTTCCACCTGGGTAGAACTTAGTGTGTGCTTACATGAATTGAAGCCTAAACTACTAAATATTGATTGTTGCTATATTGTAGTTGTCGATGGAATATTAAATGTGAAGAAATAGGGGAGGATGTCATGCAAAACAAAGCTTCTCCACAGCCATAGGATTACAACTATTTGGCCATATATGTCTGAAAACAGGGCAGGAGCAGTAGCAATCTCTTGTCCTGAATTTACCACAAAGACAGATGACCATAACTAGGTGTTTACTCTTGGGCTATGGATCTTCTGTCTTTGGCTTCTTTTACTATTAGTGCTGAATGTCATTGCAAGCCATAACTTTAGCTTTGATTGGGAATATTGTGACCTTTTTCTCATTCTTTTCCATTCCTTGCTCTTCTGCTGTCAAAACTAAGAAAGGTGTTTATAAGTAGAAGTCTGTGTGCCAAGCGGTTACTGGAAGTCATTTTGTATTTTGATCCTACCCTTTTTCAGCAGCTCTTTTAAGACAGCTCTTAAACTAATGCCTGCTGCAAGAAAGTCTTTTTGGAAATAGTCTACTTGTAACTGGCACTACAGCCCACAAGGCACACATTGCTTGACAGTACAAAAGTAGTAAACATTATTTGAGGTTATAGTAAGTTTAAGTTACAGTAAGGGTGTCACTGGAGAGCTTTTTCATGTTGCTTACAATCTGTGGCTGAAAGAAAATGGAAAATTTTGTTTCAATGCCATGACAGACAATGCAGTGTATACTAACCTTCCCAATGCTTCACATCTTGTTCTTCAGTTCTACCACTGGCACATGTGAGGCTTTTCCTTGCCAGAGTTTAGGGCTGAGAAGTGTGCTTTGACATGGTACAGAGAACAGATAAGAGCAAGAACTTACATGGCTTAAGCAATAGCAGACAGTGCATAAACCACTGTTCTGTATGACGTGAAATGCTTACCTCAAACTTTGTTCATTGCAGACTGAACTTGCTGTTATATATGACTTGCATTTAGTAATAAATCTCGGGATGTTGGTACTAAGGGCTCATCTTGCCCTTATTCTTCTTCTCCATCAATGAAGGAGGAGAGCCTAACTTTAGGAAAGCAGAAAAACATTTTATCACTGTCCATAGAACCTTTTCTCTTTAAGACAGCTCTTGAGGACTTCTCAAGTCAGCTCCTTAATCAGGAAGCTGTTAACACATGACATCTTGAAATATTGTTGTAGAAATTGGTAAGTTATGTAAATGTCTCTTTGTACACTGGCTTGATAGTATCCAGTGAAAATGCAAATAAAAATATTACCTATGCCATGTAAATGCCATGGAAGAAGAGTCTGAGTGATGTGATAGCAAAACCAACTCAACTTCTTAAACTGTGGTCATAAAAGAGCCTTGATTTGTGCCTTAATGAGAGAAATAGTTCAGTACTATTATAAGTTCAAGTTCCTTTTATAAAGCTGCTGGATTTTTTTATTTTAATGAAATCTTGGTTTTTTCGTTTTTTTCCCATTTGTAAAGTATACATCTCTGGTCTCTCCCTCTCATCGGTCAGATCTATCTCTTTTTATTAATTGTCTTTTTCTTAATCTTTCACTAGAAAAAGGAAATTGCTCCAAGTGAGCTGCAAACTTGGTCTTAAATTTACTTTTAAGAAGATAAAGGGAATTGGTTAATGAAAATGTGATTCACCATAGAAACAGCTCAACCAATAGCATATATGCAGTAAATTAACCATTTTTTGGTTTCATATTTGGTACAAAACATAGCAACAGGATGATAGCTTGACAACAATAGCAGCTGCACATATTTCTCTCCCATTTTTGAAAGAATGTTCTTGTCGAAAAAATAGATTCCCTGGAAAGTAATTTATATTACAAGCTTCATCACAAAAATTCTGTGGGTGGGTACAATAGGCTAGAAATTAAATTAGTGATTTGTATAATAAATGATGGTTTTGATTTGATGTGACACTTCTAGTCTCCTACAAGTGACATAGCTACAGGCAATAGAATAATCTCTTCCCCTTGTGAAGATAAATGTTGTATCAGACCAAACCATCTTATATTAAATTACAACTTCTCTTTTCTTACCATATGAAAAGATTCATGAGGCTGTTCATTAAATAATAGCACAACCCAATTAAAAGGGTGCTTTGGCTAAAATATCTTGAAGATACTTTCTAATATCAGGCATGTAGTTAATTTATACAGGGTACTATATAAAAGACCTAATCTGAATAAAGGAATTTTCCTTGATGCAGCAAGTGGAGTAATCATGGCCACACTGCTCTAGAAGGTGCTTTTCTTGTATCATTTAAACTAAAACCCTCAATTGCAAATGAAGTATGATAAGAGGGATCTAGTATCTTGACTTCCCTTCTTTGGGTGGTGTAAAAGGGATATAACACGTTTAGCTCTTCTTATACAACTTGATTGTGCTCACATTTTTTTCATGTTTTGGCAGAGAGAAGGAGCAAGAAAGGGAAGAACAGTTAATGGAAGACAAGAAAAGGAAGAAAGAGGATAAGAAAAAGAAAGAATCTGCTCAGAAGGTAGGATATGGTATTTGAATTCTTTTATCCAACTGGAACATAAAAATAGTATTGGAGGTAGCAAGATGTTAAATTGTATTTGAGCTTAAAACCTTGATTGTTTAGAATGATGCTTCATTAAACACTATTTTTTGCATAATTTTTCTGAAACTTAAGTGTTCAACTTAAACATTTATTCTCCTTAGTGTATCATGTGAAGTAAAAAATAGCTTTTTGATATGAAGTATTAAACTGAAGTTATCGAATATCGGCTGTCTTGATCTATGCAACTCCTGCTGTTTTGAGGTTTTTAGGGATGGATGAGCTGCTGGGAAAATTCTTGCAGTAAAATTGACTACATATTTTCTAGAGCAAAAAGATACTTTAAGTCATAAAGGTAGTTTACATGAAATATTTACTACTGAAGGTTAGGTTTTACATTTTCGGTAGTGAATAACATTTTTGCTGAAGTGTATCAGTTTGAGTCTGAGCTGTGGAGAAGTGATAGATCACTGAAAATTCTTTTGCTCAGAAAATGGGTTTGAACAATTGGTGCATTAAATGCTATTTTGCTGAAAATCTAGTAGATTTAACTTGACATGTGAACTTTAGTCCCTCACAGCTTTATCCATGCATTTTACTGATAAAATCCTTTCTGCCTGGTTCTGGGCTTCCCAGTACTTGATAGATGTAACAATTCTGGAGCGGGTCCAGCAAAAGGCTGTTAAGATGATTAAGGCACTGGAGTATCTGACAAATGAGGAGAAGCTGAGAGAGATGGGACTATTCAGCCTGAAGAAGAGACAGCTCAGCAGGATTTTGCCCATCTGTGTATATAAATACCTTGTGAGAAGGAGTAGAGAAGGTGGAGGTAGGCTTTTCTCAGTGGTGCCCAGTGACAAGGCACAAGGAATTGTGCATGAGTTGAAATGCAGGAAGTTCCAATTAATCATAAAGAGATGGTTTTTTGTGCATGTGTGTGACTGGCAACCACTGGAACAGGTTTTCCAGAAAGGATGTGGTGCCTCCATCTTTAGAGATGCTCAAAGCCAGGTGCAGTCCTGTGCAATCTGATTTTGATGACTTTGCTTTGAACTGGGGAGGGAGTGGGGAATAGAGGTGGGAACTGTGGACTAGATCTGCAGAGGCTGTCCCCCTTCCTACCTCAATAATTATATGAAATTGAGAGCAAAAGGCTTTACTTCCTTTGTAGTCTCTGTTTTTCAGTTGGTTCAATAACAACAGATCCTATGAAAGATCAGATGTTACCTTATGTTAGATTCTGGAGGTTTCTGCTGTGAACAGCCAGCACTGTTTTCAGTTTAATTTTGGCCTATCTGGGGTCTTTTGAATTGTAAAATCATTTAGGTTAGAAAAAAAACCTTCAAGATCATCAAGTCCAAATGCAAACCTAAGACTGCCAAGTGTACCGAGTGCCTGGTAGTCCTGAAGTGCCACATCTACACATCTTCTAATTCCCCCCAGGGATGTCGACTCTATGACTTCCCTGGGCAGCTTGTTCCAATGCTTGACAACCCTTTTGGTGAAGAAACTTTCCCTAATACTCAACTTAAGGCCATTTCCTCTTGTCCTAAAAACCTGGCTTTATAAATCTGCCTTTTTCACCAACTGGAGTCTGTCAGTTTAAATTAGGTGCAGATAAACTGGTGTATTTCTGTTTGTATCCAGCCGTTGTGTTGCTACATTCTCAGTAATACTGCAGAAGACCAGTAGCTACGGAATGTTTCTACAGTGTCTTTTTACCTCAGTGTCGCTGCTGTTTTAATGTTCAAATAAGAACAAGGAAAAGCAGACCCTGGTAAATAAAGACTAGTGACTTGAGAATTATGTGCTGATACTCAACGACAGAAGAGAAACTTGAAAAGATTGTACTGATTGTCTTGATAACAGTGCTGTGAGTGTTTACTGAGGAATTGGTGCTTTCAATACAAAGGAGATTTGCCAGCTTTCCTGTGTGGTCCCTCACCTACTAAGTTATTCAGTATGATTGAATGTTATGATATTTTGCCAAAATCTTGGGAAGGGTAAACACAAAAGCTAATCTCCTAGGGGCCAAACTTAACAGTAATACTTGGAGATACCCAAGATTAGTAAATCAGACAACCAAATGAAAAGAACATGAATGTGTGTGTTTGTTCTTAGTGACTGTGGTGGTGTTCACCAAATAAACAGTAGTGATTTAGGGGTGCCTTTTTCAGACAGAGTTTGTTTAACGTGAAACAGTTGTTTCTGTCTGGATTTTCTGAAACTTAAAAAATGAAAAAACCAAAACCAAAACAACCTACTTCAACTGAGGTTATGCAAAGCAAATTCAGACTAAATTCCTGTGGTTGGTGTCCCAGGGGCTGTTTGGTAGCTTGTCAGAAGGCTGTTTGATTCCACCTTCCCGTTCACTGTAGCTGCTCCTGCCCTGCCAGTGCTTATAGGCTGCCCACAGAAAGATAAAAGCTGTAAATCTGAGATTGTCACGTTTTCTTAGCTTTTGTATTCTAGACCTGAAAAAAAAATAAATCACAAAACCGGATCATTTTGACTAGGAGAGAAGCAGTATAGGCAGAAGTCATTTTGGTTTTTTTTCCTAAAGCAAACTGTGGTTATTATGTAGAACTGTAAAGATTTGATAAAATGGGATTCTTCCAATTAGGTAAGTTGCTCATTTACTGAACATGTTTATTGTTGACCAGAGGAAAACCTACCGGTGTTACCAGATTGGATTAATGAATAATTCTTTTACCCTCTTCCTTTTCCGTTAGTAGTGAAGCATCAGAATCATTTAAGTGTTTAACAGAATTTTTGTTGTGTTACAGAAGACGATGTAATTAGACACATAGGAGATTTTTTCATAAGTGAAAATTGTTATCTGGCTTGGTACAGATTCAGTTGTACAGATTCATTTCTAGTGTCTTGAAGACTTTCAGATTACATAATTCTGTGCAGTTGTGATGCTTAAGTTTTTTTTTTTAAATTATAATGAATGTTTCACTTGCGTATTGCAGAATTCATCTTTGCAAAGTAAATGATGCCATAGCAATTCGGTGCAGTTTATCTTTTTATTCTTTACCATACAAAGGAGTTCTGGCTTGGTTGGTTTAAACAGTAAACTGCTTTTTACTTTTGCTTTCATTATTCTATACTGTCATGGTGTGCTTTCCAGAATTATGGACTAGTTCAGCAATTTCTTTCAAGAATAGGTGTCATCGAACCTAACACATGATGATCTTTAGGATTTTTTCATTATTGTGTAGTGGAACTCATGATCGACAGGTTCAAACCATGCCACAATACACATGATTCCAGAGAATATACCCCGTGGTATGTTTTTCTCTACTGTAGCTTGAAATCTGCTATGCTGAAAGAATGTAGAAGTACAGCAAAACCACATATTGAGTACATTGGCCAGTGTGATGGCTCATGTCAGTAATCAACTTCTCATTGTGTTCAAGAAACTTTGAAGTCTGGTGCTTTATGGGTGTTTTTTGGTCCTTTTTGTAATTGTGGCAATGAATCCAGTAAGGTTTAGGATTTCTTCTCCTTGGAAGAGGTGTCATGGGAAAGGTGAAATGGGAAAGATGGCAGGGACAGGCTGTTTCTCTCACCTGTGGTTCTTCTGTAGGAATTCTGTTGGTAGCCCCAACAGTCTGCTGTAAGGATACTCATATAGAAGAAAGTATTTATTACACTTTAACTGTAATGCTTCAGCTCAAAAATCTGGAAGAGCTGTAGTGCTATAGCACATGTTTATTTGTGCTTTGGAAGTCCCACGTTTGGGATTGGGGGGGGGGGTGACTAAAAATCATCATGAATGAAGTAATTACTGTTTCTGCCAGGGACTTTTGTTTGCATCAGGCAAAGGCATTAGAGGAGCTGTAGTATTTTTGAAAACTTCATATTTATAACTAACTGTTCAGACTTGTAGTTCATCAGCTGATTAGTTTTATGCAATAACAAATACTGTTTTCATGCTAATAAATTAAGATTGTGATTTAGTGCAGCCTGTTTAACATTTGTTTTGAGGTTCTTAAAACTCTATTTACATTCTTGCTCTTAATTTGCAGGTCACAGATCAAAAAACCAAAGGTAAGAAATTTTGAACCTAACGGGTATTTTTTATTGACTTGAGCCAAGACTCGGATCTTGATCAAAACTGTAGCAAAAGGGGAGTTATGAATCAAGATGAACTACTAAAGATCTCTATTCAGAAGAAATAAATGCTGACATCATTAAAATGGAGAACCTAAAACTATTCATGTTGTTGTCAGTGTGAAAGTACTTGGAGAGGGAATAAGAATTGTGGATAAAATAGGTTATCTGAAATATTCAGTTTTGCAAAGGTTTAATATAACTAACCAAAAACTGAAACCGCTTCCATAAATGGAATGGAAGTCAGGGAAAGTACTGCTTATGGTGAGGTATCAAAATGAATGAAGATTACTTGTTTTGGGAAATGTAAGAGAGATTCAGGCACCTAGAAGTCCAATGGATAAGGCAGGACTGATGAGTGAGCATCTTGAAAGTTAAGTGTATTTAGCTGATCTATAAATATGTTTAATCTTGACTTTTGTGTCAGTTTTTTTAAAAATTGTGGGGAGTTGCTGTTATTCACAAAAGAGAACTAAGATAATAACTTTATTTTACAACCAAATTTACCTTTTTTAGGGTTTGGGGCAATGAAGCCTATATAGAGAAATTGGAAAACCCTTAAGAGAAATAAATTGTGGGGAATAATCCTTTCATGTTGCCAAAGAAAGACTCACTTGATCTCACATTTGGAAGAGGAAAAGTTTTAATTTAAAAGTTTTAAAAGTTTTGGATTTTTTTTTACTGATAATGTTCACTTTTCTGGGGAGAGGTTTCTAAAACCCCTTTCTTGTATTAATCTTCAACAGAGGTTACAGTAGATGTATTAAATTTTTTTTCCGTGCCTTTTGGAGTCTGATGTCTTAGCAATTATACCTTCTAGGTACCTGGCTAAGAATTTCTTTCCTCTATTTCAAAAAAGCATCAGTAAGGGATTCCAAGTCTAGAGTCTCTTAAGCAATTTTTATGATGGTGTTAGTTCCTTGAGGATTTGGTTGTGGTTTTCCTCCTCTCCGATGCATAATAACCCTCAGAAGCAGCGTGTCCTTGCTTAGAGGGGCACCTGGTGACCAGCTGTGAAACTTTAGGCAAGCCTAAAGTACAAACATTTTATGTAGGACTGCCTTTTGGGTGAGAGTCAACTATTACTGCCTTACTTAAGTGTGGTATAGAGAACTCATATTTGTCAACTCTGAATCCAAGAGGAGGATTGGGGTTTTTTCCCCTCTTTTTAAAATGCTCATATATTAAAAATGACTCATTGCCCAAGGTGGTATTCTTAACCAAACTCATGTTGCCAAGAAATTTGGGGCTTAGAGCGAAACACTTCTGAGGGCAGTTTCCTCCTGGGCTGCAGGTTGCACGTGGAAACAAGAGGTTTGCCATTACTGCTTATTCCTGCTTCTTTAACTAAATTGCTCTTCAGTAAAGTTGAAGTTGTGTGGTATTTCAGAGAAGATTGAAATTAGGAAAGAGTAGCAGCGAGTTCTTGTAGCTAACACAGGCTTAAGTGGAAAATTTTCTGAATTTTTTTTTTTTTTTGTTCTTCCTGTTTTTCAGTGCCCGAAGTGACGAAACCAAGTTTAAGCCAACCAGTGGCTGCCAGCCCAATTGGCAACTCTCCATCGCCACCAGTCAATGGTGGCAACAATGCCAAAAGGGTGGCAGTGCCGAACGGACAACCGCCAAGCGCCGCCCGCTACATGCCTCGGGAGGTGCCGCCGCGATTCCGTTGCCAGCAGGACCACAAAGTGTTACTGAAACGTGGGCAGCCCCCTCCGCCATCCTGTATGCTCCTTGGGGGTGGAGCAGGGCCTCCTCCCCCAACAGCACCAGGAGCAAACCCAAACAACGCACAACCAGTGACAGGAGCACTGCTGCAGAGCGACAGTGGGACTGCAACAGGCAAGTAATAATAATAGCAAATGAACATGTGTGTGTGCGTGGCAGAAAAGGGATCACTAAAATTTTGCATAAGCATGTCATGTCATAAAATTCAGATTGCTTTTGGAGAGCTTAGATCTACTATTTTAGTGTATAGACTTTTGCTGTTAGCAGCAATGGAAGCAATGTTTAATAGGAGATGGAACAAAAAAAGAGGGTTAATTTCTTTTAAATATTTTTGGATATTTGAATCAGATGCTGTATGCTTTTAAGACTGCAGCAAGGTAAGCACTGTGCGTGTATGAACAGCATTTTATGGTTGTCACCGCATAGTTCTTAGTAGCTCTTTAGGTTTCTTTGACATAAATTTCCTATCTTGTCACTTTATTATAAGATCTGATAAAACTGACATGTAGATACAAAGTCTGCAAATGATAGATGTCTGTCAATTATTCACTTCTCATCTGGATGAAAAAGATGGCCTTTTGCTCCTTTTTTTTTTGCCTTTATTAAAAATTATTCTGTGAAAATGAATAACTCCATTTGTTTTGTGGTTTTAGTACTTTAATTTCTTTGTAGCAAATCCCTGTTTGACAGATTCTTTATCTTGTTGCCTTTCATGTTCCCTGTTTAATAAGGGGGGGGAGTGAATTTCAAACTACAATGGCAAAGTTTTTGCTAATCAGTTTAAAAACAGATCTCTTAGAGATGGCTGTTAAAACACATGAAAGATAAAGAAGAAAAACCCACCTCAAAGTCTTTCAACTATATATAAAATCCTAGCATTACATCAGTACTGATGAACCTTCACAGTGATCATAGTAGACTGACAAAGGAGACTTCATGGTAGTGAAGCATTCTAAAAGTTTTTAAAATTTCCCATGAGCAGCATTTTTTTTTCCTATTGGCTATACTATATATGAGGACCATTCTAAAGCACTTTAGAGGCTCCTTAAGTCATTAATTTGGCACATAATACTTGTTTTTCTGAGACTGAAACTTGATTTTATGAATTCTCATGTTCTTACATTTAGTTTAATGGTGTGTTAACAACTACGATGTTCTGTAGTTGTATTTTATTGATTGTGGAAACTCTTCATGCCAGTGGTTAGTTGCTTTCATGTCAGTCATGAATGTTGTCAAGAAAGACAAGGGTCCTTCAGACCTGCCTCACCCTATCCAAATTCCGGCACCATAACATGGTTAACTGGGCTGGGAAGCTGACTTGATTAAAATTAACCCAGGTTGCTTTTTAAAGCTAATTTCAGTCTAGGTGATTTACTAGTCCAGCTCACTGAGTATCAGTGGGAACATCTGTGCTGACATGTGAGAACCTCTGTGCCAGAGGGATGGGAATGAGCAGCTGGACAAGAGAGAGGCTGGGGCTGTCACTTAGGGTGCTCCATCAAAGTGCTTATGGAATTTGGTGTTGCTCTCTGTTTTACACATCATTAATCCCATCTGAGATCCTGGTTGTTTACAAATCGGATTTCTGATTGGGCCCAATTCTGTCACGTGCTTATGTGCTGATACTGTGGTTTAGTCTGGGTTGGCCAATGGCAAGATGAGAGATGCTCTCCCCCACCTCTTGTTCCAAGGAGAGCAAGAAGAGAGATAAAGAGATTAATGAGTTTAGAAAAAACTAAACTACCTAATGAAATATTAATAAAAAAATAAAAAGGAAATAATGAAACACATACTATATATAAATATATACAAAACTGTATCGGGTTCCCAGGAAGATGGTGCTGTAAAAGTTCCAGACTAGCTACAGTAATGAATGGGAACTGGATTGCAGAAGTTACTCATGTGGATTGAAGGTAGATGAACTGACAGGGTCCTCCTCATACGTCAGTCATTGAAGAAAGAGACCCATTGAAGAAGGGTCCTTGAAGAGGTGCCCACCTGACCCCTTTGGTCCCTCAGCTTTTACACTGAGCATGGCAGATGGGATGGAATACCCTATTGGTCAGTTTGGGTCACCTGACCTGTCCACACCTCCCCACAGGTGCAGCCTCTCCATGGGGTAAACAGCCAAATCAGTTGTGGCTGGTTGCCACAGCAGCAAGTGTAAGCCAGAACCTCTTCTCACTGAGCAGAAAGTTGGCTCTGCTCCACCCCAAACCAAAAGGGAAGATAATGCAGCTCACCTGCTCCTTTGCATTGTTATATTCACCAGATAGCTATAGATGGTGTTGGTGAGGCTTTAATACAAAAACACAGAACATAATTCTTCTTTACATGGATTATCTTCTACCAGAATTTAAATCCTTCTGCAAGATGGCAAAACTCAAGCTCCCTGAAAAATGACAGCAAATTTACTATTGTCTTGTAGCAATACAGGGGTGGAGGGTGGTTTATATTGTTCTTCCAATACCGATGATATTCAGGATGTGCAAGACAATTTTGGAAAACAAAGCTAAAATTTTATTGGTGGCAGTACTGTCTGACAACACCACCAATCTGCAGCAAAACTGCATCTTCATTTCAGGACTCCATTTCAGTACTGCCACTCTTCTCAGTTCCATACTTTCATCCTTAAAAGTAGTCATTTGCTAGTAACTTTTTTCATTTTAGTCAGATCAGAAACTTGCTTCTCTGCAGCATGTTTGTTATTAATGAAGAGTCTGTTAAGAGCTAAGAGTCCTTATGCATTATCTTAAGAAAAAAAATATACATTGCCAAAGCTTAGTTGTCAAATATGGTAAGGGGAGGCAAGGCTGGTTTTATAAAACAGTCTATTAAATTGTGTTAGCGAGCATCCTAATCTTAGCATTTCTGGAATGTCTTCACAGAAATTAAATGTGAAATGCTCTGTTACACTCACCTATGTAAATATCTTGCAAAGTGCATTATCTGCATAGCTGCCTGTGCATCATTTGTTTGCTGAATCATTGCTAAGTTCAAAAGATGGCAACCTTGCAGTCCTTTGAACTTGTCTTTGGCTGTCCAGCTTAAGCTACTCCTGTGATGGGTCTATTCAGAAAGTTTTTAAATTCAGAAAAGAAAAAAGTTACTTGGTGTACTAAAAAGATAGACAGATATAAATATCAGTAGAGAGTCACACTTCCTTGCTATTGTTAAGTTTGCACTTCACATTAAGGCAACAGAAGGAACAGAATGTGCATGGGAAGTGCTGAATCTTTTGGATCTTGGTGGATAGAGTTTAATGGATGAAGACAAACTTTTGTTCATCAGTATTTAAAACTTACACGAGAGTTCTAACCTTGTGATGTCTGGATCTTTACTGACCCCCCCCGATTTAGGGGGATATGAAAGGCATTCAGTGGGTTGGTCATTGGTTAAGCTAACGAACTGGAAGCCTGAAACAGGTACTGAAAGGTGATCTGTTCCATCTTCTAATAGAAGCATCTAGAAATTGTGGGCTTAACTTCTGAATGTATCACGTAGGAACTTGGGAAGGGAAGAATCCGCTTTTTTAAGGTCATTATGCCATATTTTCATGGAAGCTGTCATATGAACCAGTACTGATGGTAACTATATATTCAAATATGAATACTGATGCAGATGGTACTGTGAACTTTATCCTCTGCAAAGTAAGTTAAACTTATTGGGTGGGATAACTGAATAAAACTAATATGTTTGGTTTCAGTACATGTTTTTATAGAAGGTAGAGTCGTCTTCGCTGGGAATTTGTGGTGAAGGTAATTCAGGATCCCTTAGTATTAAAAATACAGGAAAAATGAGTGGAACCCAAAATAGGGAATAACACTGAAGCACTATTGGACTTTTAGGGGATCAGAGGTAATTATGGTGGATGGCAAGGGAATCTTGGCTGATGTTTTAAACTAATGATCATAAAATGTCTGTATATATGCAGACATCATGCTGCCAGCCCTGAAATAGGCTTAATCAGTTGTGGTACTGTGTTGATTTATGTCTGCTTTAAAAGTATATACAAGTATCTTGTCCATGTGAAGTTGTATCATGTAGAACATGATAGTACTTCACCACAGATAAAGGAAAGGGGCCCCATTCATTGTCGATCATCCTGCTTATTTTGTGACTCCAAAGCAGGTTACCCTCTGCAATGTGCTAAGCCAGCAAAAAACTAACACATAAAAAAATGGACAGTTTTGTGTCAAGTTGGTGAATGCAGTTGATTTAAAAGGCTTTACTGCTATCACCTCTCATTTGTGACAGTTCTGAAAGTTGAGGAACTTGAAGTAGAATCACAGGATCATCTGGGCTGGAAGGGACCTTCAAAGGTCCTCTAGTCCAACCTCCCTGGAGTCAGCAGGACAGGCCCAACTAGACTAGATTGCCCAGGGCCTTGTTGAGCCTTATCTTGAATGTCTCCAGGGAAGGGACCTCAACCACCTCCCTGGACAACCTGTTCCAGTGCTACACCACCTTCATTGTAAAGAACTTATTCCTAATATCCAATCTAAATCTGTTTTTCTTCACATTAAACCCATTGTTCCTCATCCTGTCACTGCAGGCCTTTGTAAACAGACTCTCCCCAGCCTTCATGTAGGCCCCCTTCAGGTACTGGAAGGCTGCTATTAGGTCTCCCTGGAGCCTNNAGCCTGTCCTTGGAGCAGAGGTGCTCCAACCCCCTAATCATTTTTGTGTCCCTCCTCTGGACCCGCTCCATCAGGTCTACATCCTTATATTGAGGGCTCCAGACCTGCACACAGTGCTCCAGGTGAGGTCTCACCAGAGCAGAACAAAGTGGGAGAATCACTTCTCTGGACCTGCTGGCAACACTTCTTTTGATGCAGCCCAGAATGTGATTGACCTTCTGGGCTGCAAGTGCCCACTGCCTGTTCATATCCAATTTATTGTCCATGAGCACCCCCGAGTCCCTTTCCTCAGGGCTGCGTTCTAATACCTCATTGCCCAGTCTGTATTGATACCAAGGATTGTTCTGGCCCAGGTGTATAACCTTGCACTTGCTCCCATTGAACTTCATGAGGTTTACTTGAGCCCACCTCTCAGAGCTTGGTGTCATCTGCAAACTTGTTGATGGTGCTCACAGTCCCTCCGTCTATGTCATTGATAAAAATGTTGAACAGTACCAGTCCCAGCACGGACCCTTGAGGGACACCACTTGTCACTGCTCTCCATCTGGTCTTAAAGCCATTGAGTACAACCCTCTAGATGCAGCCATCTAGCCAATTCCTTATCCACCGAATGGTCCACCCATCAAATCTGTACCTCTCCAATTTGGCAAGC